>CM076569.1:551093603-551421389 GCA_034641835.2 Pinus albicaulis
GATGTCATCCATCAAACTCATAAAATTAGCATGGGCATTTTTCAACCCAAAGGGCATGACAAACCATTAAAAAAGTCCTTCCTTGGATTTGAATGCAGTCTTCCATACATTTGTGGGCTCTATTGGAAACTGGTGATAACTAGACTTTAGATTGATATTGTTGAAGTACCACTATGATACCACTGATCCATATTTATAAAGGAATGAAATGAAATATAGATATGAATAGAAACATAAAGATACAACGAAAATAGAACCTCAATTCATTAATAACAAATTATTGAAAATTGTTTACATGCAGAATGGAAATAAACTAGCTCAAGTGATGGTAGCTTATCTCTAAGAAGATATGTGGTAGTTACATGCCTTTTGAATTGTCTTACAATGAGGATCAAAGGCCTATTTATTATTTATAAGTAATGGAAAACCCTAAAAATCCAAAATCCTAACCCTAGGAGATGAAGCACCAAAAGTTGGTGGGCCCTGTTTGTGTAAATTGGTACATCAACTTCTAGAGGTCGTAACTTTGGCATACGATCTTCATTTGACGCATATGATTGTTAGAACTATATATCACTACAACTTTTGACTGCAAACTATTATTGTAGGCCACAAGATTGTCGTTTAGGGCCTCAAAACGACTCCATAGGTTCATGACCTGAAGAACTACCAAAAATAGTAAATTGTGCTACAATTAAGGAATCTAAAATAAAAAATCAAGTGGAATAGGTGGGTTGCCGCCAATATCCACATGGATCTGTCCTCCCCCTTAGGAAGTGATGGCCCCCATTGTGTTTAGTGCCTCCATGAGATGGGGAAACTTTTGGCGAACTTGGTCCCTGGTGAGCCACATGCCTTGGTGCAGGAGTTGGCCAACTTTGATAACCCAATACAATTGGATCTTATACTAGTGAGTGTTCTTGATCTGATCAGTTGTGGCCTATTCCATGCATTTTGGGTTTAACTCTGTTAGTGTTAGTTGTTATGCAATGTCTGATGTATCTAGTAATCATTGGAAAATATGGCCTAAGGTGATCCACATTGAACATTGGTTGTAGGCCAATGAATGGGGGAATGTTGAGCTCAAAATCATTGTCTCCCACAACATTTTTGATGGTGTAAAGCCCATATTGTGTGGTATGAGCTTTTGATGGGCTCTAGTAAGGTGTTCTTTCTGCAAATGCATGCAAACTTTGTTTCCCACCTGGAACTTGTGTGGTACCCAATGTTGATCATGTCGCTACTTGTACTTGGCATTGGACTTCTCCAAGATTTCATAAACCTGCTAGTGGATGTGCTTGATGCATTTAATAAAACTAGTTATTTTATTAGTATCATATTTCACATGTGTGGATTCAGTCTATGTAGTCGCATGAGGCATGACAACATCAATTGGAAATAATGGTTGAAATCCTAGATCCACTTGAAATGGACTGCGACCAGTCGAGCTATGGAGAGATTTTTTATAGCTATGCAACACATAGGGAAGGATCTCATCCTAGGTTCATGTATGCTTGGAGTTGTAAATGCAAAGTATGTGTACTATCATCCTTTTGATGACCTCTATCTGGCCATAATTCTACAAATGGAATGCAGTCGACTTGGTGAGCTTGGTGTCCAATAATATCTAGAAGCTCAACCAGAATGGTCTTTGAGATCCAAAAATGTACCCACAATCGTTTAAATAAGAGTTTGGCAAGTCCTTTGCTGTGATACTCTTCTTGGAGACTGCCAATATATCCATCTCTGAAAATTTTTCCACGACACAAATACATAGTCGTTACCGTGCTCGGTAGAAGGGGGGCCAGATAGATAGTCCATGGAGATTGATTCCCAGGGCTAGCTGGGAGTAGGAAGAGGAGTGTACATGCCCCTCTTCTTGATGGTTGGCTTAGTGATTGGACATGTAGTGCAAGATCTGATATATTTTTCCAACATCCTTTCAGAGTTTTGGAAAATAAAATTACTTCTGTAGTATGACCGCAATTTTCTCCACACTAAAGTGCCTTGTGACCCAACTGTAGTGCGCCTCCCAAATCCTCTTGGAACGCTCGCTTGAAGGAACACAAAGGTAGAACAAGTAACATAATAATGCGTCTTGGATGTGGTAATTAGGAACTTTCATGCCATTCACTAACATCTGGTATGTGGTGGGGAAATCTGGATCATTTTTATATAGTTGCAAGCATCTAGAGGTCTCGTGGCCACAAGAGTTGAGAACAATAGTCAATGCCACAACTAGGGGCTGGATGAGACAATCTGCAACATGATTGGTGCTTCGATTTTTGTATTTGACGTTCAAGTGGAATTGTTGCAAATATGTAGACCACTTTTTATGGCGATCATTCTATAACTTCCCTTGTGTCTATATACATTGCAGAGGTCGATGATAAGTGTGAATGATTGTCTCCTTCCCTAGAATGTAATATTTCCAATGTCGGCAAGTCTGCATGATAGAATAAATATCTTTATTATAGGTGGGGTAATTTTAATTGTATCAAAAAGCATCTCATTATGATAGTCACGTCTCATTATGATAGCCCACCAGATGCTCAAATGCTCATGTAGGGTGAGGACTGCACCAATAGCATAGTCATAGGTGTCTATCTCAATTTCAAATGGTTGTTGTAGGTATGTCAATGTGAGTATAGGTGAAAAGCAGAGGTGATGCTTCAACTTAATGAATTCATTTTGTTGGGACTCAGACTAGGAAAAATTTTCTTTCACTTCATACTTGGTAATCTGACTCAAGGGCCAAGTGACATGGGAGAATCCCAACACGAACCTCCGATAAAAATTTGCAAGGTCAAAAAAGTTGCGAAGCTCTATTAGAGTGGTCAGGGCTGACCAATATTGAATGACTTTGATCTTATCCAGATCCAATTGCACGCCTTGCTCATATATTATGCAATCAAGATATTGAACCTGGCTCATGCCAAAGGTGCATTTCTCCAATTTGGCACACAGTTTGTGTTCTCGCGAGATTTGAAGGACTTGTCGAATGTGTTGTAAGTGCTCTTCCCAACTCTTGATGAATATGAGGATGTCATCTAGATAAACAACCACAAAAAATTTAGTGAAGGTTTTCAAGATGTCATCCATCAGCCTCATAAAAGTACCAGGGGAATTTGTCAACCCACAGGGCATAAAAAACCATTAAAAAATTCCTTCCTTAAATTTTAAGGTGGTCTTCCATATAGTTGTGGGCTCTATTAGAACTTGGTGATAGCCAAAATTTAGATCGATCTTACTGAAATACTTGTCTCCCTTGAGCTGGTCCAAAAGGTCATCAATCTGTGGGATTGGATACCTATTCTTGACAATGATTTTGTTTAGTGTTCGATAATCAATGCAGAGCCTCCAGGTCCTATCCTTCTTCTATACAAGTACAATCACGCTCCTACAAGGTGAGGAACTTGGTCAAATGTTACATTTTTACAACAACTCCTGGATATGTCCCTTAATCTCTTCATTTTTCGTAATGGAGTGGCGATATATTGTTCCATTGGGTAGAGGTGCTCCAGGATTAAGATCAATCGAATGCTTGAACTGACTGTGTAAGGGTACCCTTGTGGGGGAGGAGAAGATGTCTCTGTATTCATCCATGACCTTATCCACTTGCTCCTGCTGCGTGGAGGACTCCTTCTTAAGGGCCATGGATGTGTCCGTGATGTTCCCCTAACTTTGAGAGAGAATAAAAAATAAAACAAACTTCGCAGCCTAGGATATGATCTTACTACATTTCTTAGTAGAGATCAGAGAGATGGTGGTAGGTAAGGATACCTTCGGTATCCTTTATAAATTATTGCATAAAGTAATATTAATAGTGCGAGGCCTAGACTCATACACAACATGACACTTCTACAAGTATGGTTGGAATAATAATACATCACAAACTTCAAGAGAAGCAACATCACACAATACCTCATTTGTGAAGGGCTTGATGATGTAGGGAAGGAAAAATTGTTGGCTGACACAGATATCTCATCCTTGGAGAAGCCACTTGATGGTGTACGAATACGGGTGTGGTGTGGTAGGTAGGAAAAACTACTTCACGACCTCTACTAAAATTGGTTTCTTTTGGCTCCCATTATTGACAATGAACTGTAGCAGACAACCCTTCACTGACATTTGTGAATGTAAGAGATGCTCCCCCTCCTCTGAATTTTCGGGATCAATATTTTGGACCTTGGTGGTGGAAACGATGGCATTAGGCTCCACATAAATAATCTACTTCCCTTTGTCCTTCTCCTTTTCTGGTTCCGACTCTAATTCAAAACATGCATTTGACTATGAAGCCTTCAACTCGACTACTAGTGACTGCTTGGGTCAACACTCACTTGTGTTGTGAGTGGGGCTCTTGTGGAAATCACACCACTTTCTTGCATCCTTCTTTGCATTCATGGTGTTTTTATTTGATTTTGGCTTTGACGAGTTGTCCTAATTCACCCCTCCTTAGATATGTCCTTTGTTTTGCGGTTTGGGGGAATCTTTCCCTTGTTTCAGATTTGCAAATCCAAAGTCTCACATTTTATGTTTAAACTTATGCTCGATATTGACATTGTATCGGTAGATGACGCCAAGTGAGGAGATGTCTAGGAACTCCATCTCATCCCAAATGTGTTTGTGTAGATAATCGCAGTACTTGAGTACCAAATTCCACTCAGAATCCTTGATACCCAACTTCGTGTGAAGGGTATGAAATTTTTTTGTGAAATATAGCACGTCTTGGTCCCTTCCTTGCATTAGTGTCATCCACTTTATGTACTTATATTCATAGCTCCCAGCAGGGTAATTTTTTTCCTTGATGGAATCTCAAATATAATTTCAGGTGAGTGCGGCTAAAAATTGTGAGGGTTCGCTCTCAACCCTTTGCTCACAGTAGGTTTCCCACCAGTCCTTGACATGGGGGATGTCTTTAAGGATTGAAAAAGTAATTTTTTCCCTATTGAAAAAATCATGAACTGAAACATATCCTCCCAATAGATTTAACCATTTATCTATGACATCTACATCTATCTGGCCTTCAAATATGAGAATGTCAAAGTTGACTTGTAACTTAAAGGGAGTGGCGCCTCTAGGGTGGTAGTTGTCTATCCTTGCATTCCTTTGTCGATCGAGAGCTTCTTTGAGAAATATTTTGAAAGGGTCTCCTACTCCTTTGTCTTTATTTTCTTCTGCCATGGAAGGCCATCGAGGTCGGCGAGTTCAGTCTTGCAAAGGTTCAACCAGTTCGAACGCTAACTCCTTATACCTCGACCTCATTGGGGACATGCACATAAAAATAGAGAAAGAGCAGACTATTATGATACCACTAATCCAGATTTATGAAGGAATGAAATGAAATACAAATATGAATAGAAACAAAAATATACAATAAAAATAGAACTTCAATTTATTAATAAAAAAGTACTAAAAACTATTTACATGCGGAATGGAAATAAATTATCTCAAGCGATGGTAGCTTATCTCTAAGAAGAGATGTGGCGGCTACATGCATTTTGAACTATGTTATAATGAGGCTCGAATGTATATTTATTATTGAGAAGCAATGGGAAACCCTAAACATAAAAAAAAATAACCCTAGGAGATGAAGCGCCAAAATTTTGTGGGCCCCGTCGGGGTGAATCGGTACATCAACTCGTAACTTTGGCATACGATCTTTGTTTGACGTGTACGATACCTCGTTAAAAATATATATCTGAGGACTACAATTTTTGACCGAACAAATTTTCCCTAAGTTATTAATTTGTATGTTTTACAAAAAAAACGTTGTTTATGGTCTCAAAACGGCTCCAGAAGTTCAAGACCCGAAATATTACCAAAAATAGTAAATTGCTACAATTAAGGAAACTAAAAGAAACAATCAAGTGGAATAGGTGGTTGGCCATCAATATCCACCTGGATGAATGGAATGGTTTAAGTCTTCATGTTGACCTAATGCCTATATTGATATGGTTTCAATGTGTTAGTTCAATGCATGTGATATGTCATGAAGTGTGATTTTATGTTTGCTTAAGGAAGGTTAATTCCCTGTATATTTCTTGAGTAAATGAAAGGGATTATTTAAGGTTTCCATAGGATTTTTTTTCTTCTTCTCAGTGGTCTAAGAGGCCTGTATATTTCTGGACTGCCATGATCTTGAAATTCATCTAATGGGCCACAATGAAAATGAACGAGCATACCTTTTTGTATGAGTTGTGAAATCAAAAATAATTGGTCATTACACTCTATTTTAAATACTACTAAGATCAGGAGGTATATATAGCATGGTTTAGGCCAAGCCTTGTTTAAAGATCAAGATATATATATATATATATATATATATATATATATATATCTTAGGAGGGATAGAGTTTAGGCGCACACACACACACACACACACACACATGTATGTCTAACTATCTAAATATTCACAGGTCAGGTTGAGGCCTTGGTAATTATAGGAGGGATGGCTCAGAGGAGCTTCAATATATCCCTATATGTATTTACAAAGTGTGAATAAAAGGCCTATGAAAAGGCTCCTTGATACATGCATTAACAATTTTTAAGGCACCAAGGGCAAAAAAATCCCTAAATGTGCACATATGAACATGTTTCGCAGGGTTGTCCCTAGGAGTTTCAATGGGGGATCGTGAAGAATTCCATCGAAATTTTATTCTTGGGGTGATGTGGCCATTGAGGGTCTGCACCCACGTAAATAGATTACCTAAGACATGATATGAACATGTGAGTAGTTGTCTGTAACTACCACATGGGTGGTGACATGGTGCACAACTAGGGCAGCCACATGGGTGCCACTTGGAAGGTCAGGAGAAGATGGCACTATCTGATAGGATAATCTTTGAAAGGCCATATATTTTGATCTCGGAATCGAATTTGAAAATTTGTATATCATTGGAAAGGTCTCAATGAGATGAACAACACTATGTCATCCATGTTGGGTTTTGAGAAAACTGAAAAAAGGTAAAAAAATGTAAACTCCATTTCCATAACTGGGCTTTGGAGGTTGGGTCATCTTAGTAGTTGCCTCCTTCTACCCTTAGTTGGGGATAGGGATAGTAGGGGGTTTTTTACAGAGTGGTATTAGAGATTCTAGGTTCATCACTTGGATTGGATGGGCTCTATCACAAAAGAAATGTGGAGAAAAGGTTCAAATCTAGACCTTTGGGAATAGATTGGTTCCTTATTATAGAATTAAAAGAGCAGTAGATTCAATGCATGCATCTCTACAACTGAGTGTAGCTCTAAATCCAAGGATTATAATGGGATGTGAACATATTGGTGTGTTATTCATAACATTGATTTGAGGATTGCAGGTTAATGAAAAGGATGTTTGATTTATTGATAAATGCAATGATATTGCATGTGGTTTCTATTAGGCATCTTGAAGGTTTGGACAATCTATCTCCGTGTCTATGGATGCATGTTGATTCTTCATTATTCGAAGAGTTAACCACATGGTTTTATGTATAATTTTTTGAAGAGTAATAAAACTACTAGTTAAGTAGTGTGTTCTTACACACTTGGGATAGTTGTGCATGTGAATCCCTCATATGGTATGAGGGATTAGGGAAATCCTCGTGTTTCTTATGTTGCATAACATGGTTGTTCTGTTGTTTAAATATATATGTGTATATATGTTGATGGGAGGGGTGAATCCCATGGGCAATATGTTATATAATAGAGAGCCTCGATGAATTAGAGGCATAATGTTTGTGATTTTATTAAAAAGTCAGGTGTTATGATAAATTATTGTTCTAGGTGTAGGTTCTATAATCATGGATTGTGTATGGACTACTTGCTTGTGTCAATTGTAGCACTACGATCATTGATGGTATGTTGTTTTCTTGCTTATGCAAGTGGGTGTTGGGTGTAGCATTGTGATTGAATGGCTATGTACTGATTGTAAGATTATCTGCATTTACATGATACATTTCATAAATGTCAAAATTATAAACTATAAAAATGGAAAAGACTTATGTGTTAAATGGTTTTTATCTGACATTTTAAGACTAAAAACACCATTGATCTTTGCCCTTGGTGAAGAGGTTCAACCTAATGACTATTACTAGCCTTGGAAAGAAGACTAATATTTTAAAATTTATAATGTTGGTTGAAAAAAAAGGGTTGATTCTTAAACTCATAATAATAGTATTGGCTAAGAGGTTGATTGTGTTGAGAGTTTGGTAAAAGATTGATATTTTAAATCAGAGAAATCATGATTGCAATTTAGCTGGTATATGCATGCATATGTGGAATTCTACTTTTTTGAAAAAGAATGCCTAATCATGTTTTGGATCTTGAGACATGTGGCTAACGAGAATTTTAGAGATGTGTGAACAACAACAGGGTTTGTGCTTGGCTAAGCACGAAAAAATGGAAATTGGTATACTTATTTATATTATTTCCTTAATGAACTAATAGTTTAGTGTGTGTGGTAGTACATAGAAAGACTTGAGTGGCAGTAAAAGTAAGTATATATCCAACCATTGTGCAACAAGATATGGACCAATTCCACCAAGAATGAGAAAGAGGGAAATTCCTCCAAAGGAAACGAACCTTTAGGAATTTTGAGCCTGAGCTTAGGGATGTGAAGGTTGAGGTTAAAATATGAAATTTAAGGAATTATAGGCTTGCTAAGAGGCAAAAGGATCAAGCAGAGTTGATTTCCATACCAAGGTAGAACTTGTTTTGCCTTCAAGGGCTACTGAAGTGCATTCTCAGTCTCCGAGATGTGGAAAGAATTCATGCTGGCAAGGCCCATAAGAGGCCCATGTGAGTATGAAAAGAAAAATAATTCCATCACATGTTGGTTCTGTGGGCAGGAGCACTTGAGAAATGATTTTCCCCACATGAAGGAAAAGGATGAGGACTACCCTTGCAAGCCTCTGGGACATGAATTTGTGATGCAATATGCCGAAAAGAGGAGAGGGAATCCCCTTAAGCTCTGTAATATATGGATACATATACCAAAAATGATTCCCATTCAAGTTAATTGAAGGGAATTGAGACTTCAAGGCTGATGAGAACCTTGAGAAAAGTCTCGGACTAAAATGTGTGTGTGTAAAAATTAAGGACACATTGAACTCTAATACTCGTGGGAATAAAGCCAAAATTTTGGGACTTATTTATTTTAATTATTACGTGTTGTGTCTTATTTTAATTTGTTGGTCTCATGAATTGTTTATTGCCATGATTGTTGATTTACACATGGCCATATTGCTTTATTTGGAAATTTTATGATGTTATTGTGAATTCCATTCTTGTATTGTTTCCCTTCGTTTCGTTGTGAATTTGCATTGAAACTTTCATGCTTGGGATCTTAGGAAAATTTTCTTGGATATGGCAGAGAAGCCACAGAGATCTACTAAGAGATTCAAGAAGGCCCAACTGATAAATAAAGAGCATGAAAAAACAAATGGGAAATGTTGGGATTGGGAAATGGGTCAGGAAATACTATCGCTAGTGTATGTTGGAAAATCACTCCTAAATATGACAACAGGTAGAGATGAAAATTTGTACAAAATAAAAATTGTTTTTGTGAAAGATAATGACACTAAAGGAGTTCTCTAAAACTCTGGTTTTATTTAACATATGTTAATGTGTCATAGGTTCATGATCAAGAGAATAGTAGTATGCCAACCAAGAAGGTTGATCCAGTCGAGGTAAAATAAGGGATATTGAGATGGAAACCATGAAAATGACACGATGGAGGTTCTTTTGACCTTAAATTAATTTACATATGTAAATCTATGACATGTTCATGATCATGCAAATTTTATATACATATATGAATACCATTGTGACTTACAGGTTTTCAAAGGAGTCTTTCTTGTGGAAGAATGATGGGTTATGTTTATTTAATGCAATTGTGGATGGCATGTATGATTTTCAGTAGCATGAGGAAAAAATTGGGAAAAGGTATCCCTCGTTGATCTATGATTTTAATATAATGTGAATGTAATTCTTATATTGTGTCTGTGTTGCATTATGAATAGGGAATGTTGACGGACATATCAATAGAACGAGAACAATGTGATTTGTGACATGTTGTGTTGTTCCATGTGTACATGTCATGTTGTATATGTGTATATGTTGTATTGTGCCACGTGTGTGTTGTATCGTACCCCGTGTATGTGTATATGTGTTGTGTAATGTGTTACAGTAGGCAGGTATGGGACTTTCTGGGCCTATGTGTCGTGTAAAAAAATTAATTTGAGGGTGGAGGCATAAGCCTCTAGATTCCATTGAAAGTGGAGGTATCAAAATCTGGATTCCCTTTCTGATTTGAGGGTGGAGGCATAAGCCAGTAGCTTCCCTTGATAGTGGAGGTATCAACCTCTAGATTCCCTTGTTTATTTGAGGGTGGAGGCATAAGCCTTTGGATTCCCTTGAGGGTGGAGGTATCAACTTCTAGATTCCCTTGTTGATTTGAGGGTGGAGACATAAGCCTTTGGATTCCCTTGAGGGTGGAGGTATCAACCTCTATATTTCCTTGTCATTGATTGAGGCTAGAGGAAAGCATAGGAATTTCCCAACCTAGGTGAATGAAACTGGTTGTAGGACAAAACAAGCAACAACTTGAAGATATCAGGGTGAGAAACATAAATCACAAAGGAGACTGCAAGGAGCCATAAAAATTGGAATATACAAGGGATATATATTTATGTCTAACTATCTACATATTTGTAGGTTGGGTTGAGGCCTTGGTAAGCTCAGGAGGGATAGCCCATAGGGGCTTTCATAAACCCTTAAATGTATTTCCAAATTGTGCATCGGAGGCTTGGGAAAAGGCTCCTCTTACATTCATTAACAATTTTCAAAGCATCAAGCGTGGAAAGATCCCCAAATGTGCACATATGAACAAGTGTCACCGGGTTAGAAGTAGGGTTCGAAGGAGTAAAAATGGTCTCAATCTTAAGCATCGTGAGACCAAGCCCCACTCCCAAGCGTTGATCATGGAGGTCAAGAATTGTTGCCAAGGGTTAAAGGAATGGCTCTATGTTGAGCCATATGGCCATGATTCATGTCCAAGGGAGTAGGCAGGAGAGATCCTAGTGATGGAATGATACAAACATCAGAATCATCCACATGTACTGAATTCATATCCCTGAAGATTTCGAACATGAAAACTTACAACATGGAAACTTTATTTTACTATGCGAAGGACCAGGTAGGACCAATGCCAACATGGCAGGTAATGTGGCCTTGGTGCCACATGGCGTCTAAACAATAGGACACATGTTAGCCAGTTTTGAAGGTTTGGAGGGCCCAAGTGACCTGGAATCAAGCAATACGTGGCACCCTTTAAGTGGAGCCACATGGAGGGTGACATCACCTCAACAGAAAGGGTCGATGACATCACCATGATGCCCTGTAGCCCATAAATTTCCAATAGATATAGGTGAAACCTTGTTGGTAATTATTTCCTAGGGTGATGTGGTGAGGTGAATGCCACATGCATAGGTGTGAGTGAATGTGACAAACTTGATTGATTGAATAATGTTGAGGTGGAAGTATACATGGCGACAAGATGTGGAAATATTCCACATAACCTCGATAGATATGAATGGAGGTAGAGTTAATGTGAACTGAGACGACGTGGCCATGGTGGATCTCGAGTACACATCCATAGCGAATGACAAGAAATACGTGTGGAGGAGGGTCCATAGGGGTATCTACGCAACCCCAAAAGGGTTGTCCCCAAAAGTTTCAATGATGAAACACAAGGAGTTTTTCCAAGATTTTATTCCTAGGGTGACATGGCCATTAAGTTTCCACACCCTGCATACCTTTGAATATAAAATATATATGGTATTGGTCATGTGGAACTTGGTAAATGGATTACTATTGGTTTGAGGGGTCTTGACCGAGGTTCGGTTTTAAGGTTTACCAACAAACCCCTATACTACTCGCCCTTTCGGCAATGGCCTGCTAGCGCAGGCCAAGCTCTCACCCGAAGTAGTATGGGAGGGTGATGGAACCAAGTTTCCGCACCCTGAGAGAGATAAATTTAATTAAAGTAGGTCCCTTCTGTCCTAACAGATCTGTGCTGGAGAAGCCCTAACACAAAAACCCTTAACAGTATATTGGCAGAGTAACTTAAACGAAGCTCATCAATCATCAGATAATAAGTTAACAAAAGCAAGGTGACTAATCATAACCAGATCTATGCATTCATTCCTTCTTACAGTATCGCATCCACGTGCGCCTTCATAAATAAATAGTATTTAGCGAACATATATAATCACAAAAATAACATAAAGCACAGCCAATAACCATAACACAGAGACACTCAGATATCACAAAACAGTCTCCTCATTCATTCACATCCAGATCCACCTTATAGACTCTATTTACCAGCCCGCACACACAGCTAGCGGGGTCCGCACACATCAGGAATCAGGGTCTCCACGCACATAGCTAGCAGGAGCCCTTACCCAGTCATCCACACAATAGATCCACAGATTCGTATCCAAGCTTAATCCAAAAATTAGCCTACCTCTAGACTCAATTTATTCATCTATTTATATCATATTAGCCTGCACTACTCTATGGTCAGCAAACCGTGGTTTGCAGACTCTTGGTCTACCCTTTGACCCATTACAATTCATTGGGGGCTTTGACCCACCCCAAAGTCCCTGTGCTAAACTAGACTATTACAAAATATTACAAAATTGTTCCAAAATTTCTGCTAGAGGACCCTACTCCAACAGGCCCCCAACACAATCTTGTGAATCATCCCGAGTCACAGCGGAAGTGGGGTCTTCATCTTCTCTTGGAGTTGTTTGACAGCGGCGAAAAATGGGGTCAGGATGCCTTCACTCTGCGTGGCTGCATTCTACGCGATGTTGACCAACTTTTGTGAAGTCGATCCTTTAGTAGCTGTGATGACGCTCTCTAAGGTCTGGTTCAATTGCTTTACTGCCACATCTAAGTCCTGCAAAAGTTTGAGAGATTCATCGGCCCATGGTTTCAGGTGGTCGCTGAGGACCTGCTTCTTGTGGCAGAGCTCCTCAATTTCATCTTTGAGCATGTGGCTGGTCTAAAGACACGCTAAGCATTGTGCTGCCATGAGGGTAGGCATGGTAGTTTCCATCTGCTCAAAATATTGCTCCTTCTGGCGCAGCTCATGATTGAATTGGCAGAGGAGGGGATCGCATTGCACCATGCACCAACGCGGCTCACTGGGCGTGCCGCAAGAGGGGTCTCGGGTCGTAGTTTGTCTTGTAGTGCAGCTATTTTTGCTTCAGATTTTCTTTAACAAACTGTACTTCAGTCTTGGATGCTTTCAATGTAGCTACCAAGTCTTCAACCTTGTCCTGTGGCGCAGTGGAGACAGGAATTACTTCCGGCATATCCTCATAGATCCATTCTATCAGATGCTCTAATTCAGCCTGCTGCGATGTGTGTTGCTTGAGTTTGGGCATATTTGGCAGCTTTGGTTACAATGGTTTGCTCGGTCTCACATAATTGTTGTTGCGCCCGCATCTCTCTGTGCTAGAGCTCACCATATATGAATATGTAGAGAGCGTGTAGCTTCTCACCCGTTAATCTTGCTACGTCAAGATCAACTGCGGAACATGTGCAAACTTGCTTGCAGAGGATCGGAGGTACTACAGTGAATGTCGCAGTCGAGAGGGGGTGGATCCGACTCTTTGTTACTGTGGCCAAGGCTGTAACTATGGCTGGTTGGCTCACTTGATTTTGCCTCGCCTGACTCATGCTCTCCTGAAGCGTATCGACTTTTAACTGAAGGACCTACAGCCTAGAATGCAAGGCTTCCACCGTGGCCTTCTGCTGATCTTCGAGGGCAGCCCATTAGTCTTCGAAGGCAATAGTGAAAATGTCCGCGATCTTCTCCAAGTCCTCCTCCGTTAAAGTGACCTCTGCTTCCCCACTGGTATTAGTGGCCTTGCACTTCTTCCGCTTCCCTTTGGGAGGCTCGCCTGTGCGCTTCGTTCCGCGTAGGGACTCCGTGCCTTCCCCACCAAGCCCTTTGGCCTCTACATCTTGCTGAGATTCTTTCTCCACCCCCTTGGTGGCATCCTTGGGGGTTTCCTTGGTCATGGTTTTCTCCGTGGAGTGCACCTTAGTTTCTTTTGCTGTACTAGGTGGGACAATATCTTTTAGGGCTGCGCCCCTCCCTGAGGTGCTTGTGGTGACCGGGGCAGATGACTTGAAACCAAGCTTCCATGCCAGTGGCCAAGTTGAGACAATTTGATCACTCTCTACCTTCGTGGCCATGTATGGAAGGTTGTACCACGCTTAATCTTTGCGGGCTCGAATCTTCACATTGTGCATGGTGACATGGAATTCTTCAATGCCTTTGAATTTTTCATAGACTGCGGGCGACAAGCGCGGCCTGGAATGAATTTTTGCTACCAGTGCATGGTCAAACAATACCGAGAACACCTTGTTCTTCTCAGTACATTTTGAATCCTTCGAATCCCAAAGGTTCGCATACCGTGCACCTTCACAAACATCTGGCTCGAGCTCAGGGAGCAAAGCATCATCATGAGTCTCCCACACAGTCAAGGCAATCAACATCAAAATCTAGGAATAGAAAAATGCCTTTCCTTGGTCCTGCACCTTGCACACATTGTCTAAAAGTTCTTCGCATAGGTATTGCGACCAATTGTAGCAGACCCCTTTCTCACACCATCTGGATAGTTGAATTACATAGGCAGGGAGGGCCGATGCCCGACACTTACGCATCATTTTACAGGCGAGCAGTAGAGTGCCCATGTGCACTCCTGGGTTAGCGATGGTTTCTACAATGAACCCCCTATTATCGCATTCGACTTTATATTTCTCTCGTACTTCGTCGGCTACCTTCTGCTAGTATTTTTTTCCGAAGACCTTCATGGGATAGGTCCCCTGCATGGGTAAGATAATGATTTGGTGAATTAATGCAGCATTGATTAGGATGCGACCTTGCATCTACAAGCATCCATCGTGGATCAGCGCTAGCAGCTGGCGCATAACCAGGCTGGTGATGGCATATCGACCAAAGTAGGGGATGCACAACAAATTCAATATCCCCGAGGCCTCTAATCCGCGTGCCCACAGCATCGGTTCCACCTTCGGCACCTTATCGTACATCACCCTCTCAAGATACAATTCCGAGGCCAGGTCTGGGAAGGCGTCTGCATTTTCTAAATCATGATCATGAAATTTAATGGAGGGGAGGCTCCTGAACATGTCATCAAACAAGGGGACCTCCTTTGGGACTAGTGGCATTCGCAGGTATTCTCGGACAACATCAACGTTCTTGGGGGTGCACACCGTTGGTTTTCATGGCTTAACATATGATGGCAACTAGGAGAGCAGAGCCACCAACAGAGCTTCCTTCTGGGTTGTCATGGGGTGCTTCGATGGATTGGGCGAGCGTGCCTGGGGCACTTACTGAAGGGAATGCACAATCTGGGGGGATGTGTGTGGCTTCACCGTAGCCCATTTCGTGGCTTTCCCCATCCATTTCTCCTTTTCCTGGCTGCTTTCTCTTTTCCTTCCCCTTTCCATTTCCCTTGGATGGCGTAGACACGACCTCTTCAATGTCGGGGGTTACATCAAACACATCTTCGGACCCAATTTCAACAAAGGCCGTAACAGGCGATGACTCGGCGGGATCAGAAGAAGTCATTCTTTCTCAAAAGATAAATTCAAGGTTGCTACTATCAAAGGGGTTAGCTTGCCCAAACATACAGATGGCGATGTCACACAACACACAGAGTTCACAACAAAGCACAGGATGTAAGAGTTTTGGAAAGCAAAGGAATCGATTATGACCTGCACCCCCATTTTTATAGCCTCCCAAGGGTAAAAATGGTCGGATTAGTATTAAATGCGACTTACCATCAAGGAAACGGTAAAAAATCCTCCCAGACTGCTGCATTAATTGCCAAAATCCCGCTCCATACAACGGTAAAATTGCTTTTTCACCGATTTCTACTGTTCCAACGACTAATTTTTCTAGTTGCGCACTACCCCTGCGCCTTCGTCACACCCTTAATGCCTCCTTACCTGCGCACTACCCCTGTGCACCCGTCGTACCTCCCTTTGCGTTTCCTTCCCTGTGTGTACAACCTTCCTTATATAGATACTCTGGCCATATAGTCATTTGGTAGGCGCCAGGTTGTCCCAGTAATGTTTCAGACGACTTCCATTAATGTACCCAGGCAAGTAGTCTCTGCGTAGTGTAGCCAACCTAACCACACCGCCATTTGTAATTTCTTTCACTATATATGGGCCCAACCAGTTCTTATGGAATTTCCCTGGGTGGCACGCAAACTGGCTGTCATATAGCAACACCAATTCTTCTTCCTTGAATACCTTCTGTCGGATATGTTGATCATGCCAAGCTTTTTCGCGAGCCTTTTGAACTTGCTGGTGAAAATTAGCAATGAACCGATCCTCTTCCAAGGCAACCATCTATGCCAAGAGTTCCTCCATGATGTCAGGTTCTTCCATGTTTGTAAAAGCTGCAATGTGCAGGCTGGGGACGATTTATTCCATGGGCATGATGGGCTCCTTCCCATAGACCATCCTGAAAGGCATTTTTGTGGTCAGTTTCTTACATTTGGTCCTATAGGCCCAGAGCATTGAGGGGATAAGCACATCCCAATCACTTTGATCAGCATTACAGACCTTAATTAGTGCATGTTCCAAAAAAAATTTGAAGGCTTCTAATGCCCCATTCGCTTGTGGGTGATATGGGGTAGTCTTCGCATGGTGGATCTGAAATTCTTCAGTCAGAGCTTCAATAGTTTCATTAAAAAAATGCGTACCTCTATCACTCATTAAGATCTTTGGTCAGCCAAACCTAGTCAAAATGTACTCAAAGATGTAGTGATCAGCGGCATTCATGGTACAGTCCTTCACAGCCTTCGCTTCTGCCCATCTTGTGACATAATAAGTTGCAATAATGATGTAATGTGCACCTGTCTTCTTTCTTGGGGGATTGATGGGTCCTACAAAGTCTATGGCCCATTTTTCGAACACCTGCAAGGCAATATTCAATTGTAGGGAATCTCATCTCAGTACGAAGGTTTCCCTATTTTTTGACATGAGTCGTAGGCTCAACAGTATGTGTGGGCGTCGTTATGCAATGTGGGCCACCATAACCCAGCCCTCAACACTTTCTGCGCAGTCACTTTTCCTGCATAGTGACCTCCAGCTACCCCTCCGTGGGCTTCAGCCAAGATAGATTCTCTTTCATGTTCTAATACATACCTCCAAAATACCTCATATGCTCCCAACTTGTATAATTGGTTGGCAATTATCGTGAAATCAGCTACGTGGGCCACCAACCCCTTTTTCCGCTGCACTGAATAGTCTGTAGGTGCCATCCCCATGGTCAAGAAATGAATAATATCTACAAAGTGCTCGTAAACCACCTTGATAGAAATAATTTGTGCATCAGGTAATACTTCTTCTAGATTAGTTGGCTCTTCCCCACTCTCAATCCGAGACAAGTGATCAGGTCCGACATTCAGTCTCCCGAGCTTCACAATGATTTCAAAATCATACTCCTGGAATAATAGTAACCATCTACAAATCTTCCCCCCCATCAAAGGCTTATTGACTAGGTATTTTAAAGCTAAATGATTAGTGTGCATATTGAAGTGTCTGCCCAATAGATAATGCCTGTATTTATGCAGGGCATACACCATTTCCAATCCTTCTCGCTCAGTAGTCGAATAGTTCCTCTCTGCGCTAGAGAATTTTTTGCTAGCAAATGCGACCGAGTGATCAATGTCTCCTTCTCCTGGTTGCGCTAAGACAACTCCCATGGCTATCCCTGATGCATCCACATGCACATGAAAGACCTTCGCCCAATTTAGAAATATGAGGATAGGCGCAGTGACCATCTTCTCCTTCAATAGCTCAAAACTCTTTTGGCACTCTTCATCCCAGAAAAAAGACACATCATTTTTTAGCAACTTCTCCATTGGTGGAATGATCAAGGTGTACCCTTGAATAAACTTTCTATAGTAGCCGGTGTGCCCTAGGATGGAGCGCAGTTGTTTCTCATTGGTGGGGACTACTAAATTGATGATAACTGCAATCTTGGCTGGGTCAACAATCAATAACTGCTGACATACAACATGCCCCAACAAAATCAAAAATGGCATGCAGAAAATGCATTTCTTGATGTTTAGTGAAATCTGGTGTTTCCTGCAAGCATCCAACATCATGCGCAGGTTTGACACATGCTTCTTTACTAATCCAAAAACTGTCTAATCATCAAAATAGACCTCCATAAACTTGTGAATGAACTCTTTGAATAATGCTACGATTACACGTGAGAAAATGGCAGGGGAATTCTTCAGCCCAAAAGGCATGACAGTGCATTAGAAAGATCCCCACTCAGTCGCGAAGGTTGTCTTGCTGCAATCCTCCGATGAAATCCTAATCTGATGGTATCCTGAAAACTCGTTGGTGAATGAGTATGCTTCCTGACCTCCTACATTATCCATAATTTCACCAAAGAATGGAGTAGGGAAAGGATCATGTACGCATACATCATTCAACTTGCGCAGGTCTATCCAAATCCTTATCTCTCCTTTAGTATTCTTCTCCTGGACCACCATAGGGCTTACCTAATCCAAATGTTTTACCAACTCAATGATACCTATGGCCACCATCTTATCGATTTCCTCTTTGAATTTCTATTTATATTAAGGGTTCAGCCGATAGGGCCATTGTTTGACAGGGCGTGCATCTGGCTTCAAGGTGATCCTCATAACACCCATGTCCCCGACGATCCCTTTTAGCTCAGAAAACTTTGTAGGGAACAGGTCTTGATATTCGGTCAATAGCTCCGTGATCTTTCCAACCGTATCGTCATCCCAATAATCCCCAATTTTTTCCACCTTGGGTTGCTCTTCCGTGCCAATGTTGACTTCCTTCATTTTTAGCGGTTTGGTCACATCCACTGCCTACAATAGAGGTCCTGTAACTACACGCTCTCCTTCTGACTCTAGGATAGTGATATTTCTGGGGTCGTCATCGTAGTCTTCTACTGACAAATTTCGGCAGTTGACAATATCCTGCGTCTGCGCATCCCAAGCTGGCACAACACATTCTTTCCTAGGTAAGAACTCATCAAAGACTAGAGCATCTATATCATGCAAGGCTTCATCTAGTTTCTCCATCCCTCATACTAACCCAAACGTTACCATGAAATCCTCTATCATTGTGCCCCAGTGGCGAGTGCGCTAGTGTAGCTCTGCATCTAAATACCAGGTAGAGGGGATTAGTCCCAAAGCATGAATAAACATATGGACCCATTCGTTCCAAGTCTTTTCATTCCAGACCTCCATCCACATATTCCAGATTTCCATGGGTGGGCTAATTGGAGGTTCAAATCGTAGGAACATCATTTTTCGGCATTCCTCCCAGTCTTGGAAAGCCTCCTTATGGGTTTCCCACCACCGCGCAGGTGTTGCACACATATAAGCCAAGTCAAGTTCCCAAAACCTCCGTTCTTAAGGGACATCTACTTTGAATGCCTTAAGAAATTCCTTAACACTACTGGATCCATCAAAGTAGGGCAGTTCCCTTATCTTTGAGGAGATACATCGGAAGCTATTTGTAATCTTAAGGCACCGCAACGCAGATAGGTCATGCAGTCAATTCTGCCATTTTTATATCTCACCATCTGAGTCTGAGACACATTCGCTGTCTTTCTCCCAACACAACATGCCATCAGCCGTGGGGTTGATCCAATCATCATCTTGGGCAATCGGTTTGTAAATGTGATCAAAATCCTCCTCCTCGTGCACCATCTCTGTATATCATTCACCTTCTGCTAGATCCAGGGGGACTATTACCTGCATACCCTCGTTCTCAAAGACCATACTTCTTATTTTCAGATTGATGATACCCCCATGTCAATGGATCAGTCCAGACCTAAGAGCGCTGGATAAGTGTTCGCATCATCCACAATCTGGATTACTTCAAAATATGTATAGACTTTAACTCCTGCGATGTTTACTACAACCTTCGGCAGCTTGCCTAATGAAATGATCTTCTGCTGGTTAGCCATTTGTAACTGAATAGTGGACCACTCCAGCTTGGGTTCTCCCATCCTTTGTCAGGTTTTCTTGGGTAGGACATTGGCATCTGATCCTAAATCGAGGATGACTTGATCCAATTCATAATCTCCGATCTGCGCAGTCATAAACATCTCCCAACTAGTCCTTCTTTTGTTCTTATAAATCTTGTTCATGGTTTTAACCTCCATCTGTGGGATAACCTTTTCTGCACATCTGTCTATTAATGCTTGGAGATTCTTCACCGCCTTCTGATTGCACAACAACTTCATACATGCCTGAAGGAATGGCTTAACCGCTTCATCTGCTTTTGGATCTACCAAAGTCCTCAAGGTAGATGCTTCGTCCTTGACCATCTCCTTCCGAGCTTCAATGAAGGCTTCTTTCTCATTTTTCAGATCTAGACTTTCCTTTTTATAAGCAGCTTTCCTGATCAGTGGTTCAACTGTAGCTTTTTCCTCAGCTTCTTCGGTGGCAATCCCACTGTGCGTAATCACATTGATACTCGGCCCATCGTCTTGTGGTTCTGCCTTAACCCGTTGTACGTTCTACGTCGATGTTTATTGTTTCTCCTACATCTTGGCTATCAGTATCGAGCATTCTTCAATCACATGGTCAAACTGTCTGTAATATCTGTAGCATTGGCACGCAGGGTTTGGGAAGTCTCTTGCATAATTTCCCACATCTCCATAATTGTAGCATATTAGTTGCCCTCGTCCTCGACCTGCGCCTCTGCCTCTCCCTCCTCCCCATCCTCTTGTAGGGGGTCCTCCTTGCCCAAAGGGAGATACTGGCGACGAAGGGTCGACCTGTACTCTATATAGATTTCCCCCATCTACCATCAGGTTGAATGTTTGAAAATTGTGCTCGTTATGACCCACTGAGGAGAAAAATATGCACCCCTGTTGCTTCAATTCTGGGACATAGGCACCTGGTCGCAGGCAGTGATTTGTATCATGTCTTTCTGCTACCCGACAGTCAGCGCACCATAGCGTGGGGGTAATTGGTCCAGCCATATATCTAGGGCGCAGTGGGCTTGGTCCCCAATCCTGAATATAATCTGACAACAGAGGGCACTGGTCTTTAGTGTAAACTGATACCCTGCAACATATGCACTAGACATCCACGATGGCTTCTTTTCCTCGGTCCCCTCTTAGATTCTGAATTTCCAAGTGCATCGCTTCTAACTAGTTTTGGATCTGCAATGCCCCAAATTGAGCTTCATCCCTTGGCGCAACTTCTAGTTTCATGGTGATCTCCAAGGCCTCTTCCTGCGAATCGATCTTCTGCTGACCCATCGGTCTACACAGATGTGATAATAGCATGGAGATGAACCACTTTTTATGTTATTTGTCCTCATAGACAAATCCTCCATCACTGATGACTTTCTTCAGTCATTGGTCAGCTTCCCAAATAGATTCTGTAGGTCCCTGCTTAATATCTTTCAGCTCGACGACGCATTGAGCATAGGACTTAGGCTTCCAGAACTGCTTCTTCAAGATATCCTTGATCTCTTGTATCGTGGGATTAGCATGCTGACCAATATATCCCATGAACAAGTCCAAAGCCCTTCCTTCGAAGGCTATTGATTGTTGAACTCTCTTTATAGAATAATTATTAAAATTTTGTGCGGTCCACACTAACTCTGCTACAAACCAAAATCGATCCATATCCTCATCCCCCACACCCTTAAAGGTGGGTAGCTTCATGTGCACAACCATATCATCTGCAGGTGGTGCCAGAGGTGGGGTAGGAGAATTCTTACCTTTGCGTGAGTTCGACGATGGCATAGCCGGGGGATTGGTCTCTACGTGTGCAACCCTACCCTGGTTGAAGTCATGGGAATCCCTTAGAGGACTGTATATCAATTTATCCCCTTCTTGATTAACCCGATAGTATTTACCACTTCGTTTCGTGCTTCCATTATGGTCAGAGATCATTCACTCGGTGTGACTGCACAAGACACCGTTTTCACACAATAGCATCTTAATTAGCAACATCAATGTTTGCAGGAACTTACCTCTAAACCCCTTAAAAAACTTTCGCTCAACTTCAGAATAGGACACAAAATGATCGACTGTAAACTGAGTTACAATCCTCCTGAAACACTATCAACCCAGTGATCTACAGTCCGGGTGATCTTGTTATCATCCTTCTCCAACTATTGGATCAATTCAGGGGTCCACTTTGTGACTTGATCGTCTTTCCAACAGGTTTGGAACTCTGCCAACCTTGCTAGCCACTCCTACAGTTCGTGTGCGAAGGTTACGAAGAAGATTTCGTCCAACTCTGTAAAAATGTACTTGTATTTCCACCCTTCGGTAGTCAGCTTCTTAATTTTGTTCTCTTTTAGGGAAAACTCTTGAATCTGATTTTCAAATCAGTCCTCAAGTTCAAGCTTCAATGCTTGCCAATTACCCTGTGGTATTACTTGATCTCTCTCTCAAAATTATCTCAGTCCTCGCAATGGAACCATTTGTTGGTTTGAGGAGTATTGAACCAGGTTCGATTTTAAGGTTTACCAACAAACCCCTGTACTACTGGCCCTTTCGGCAATGGCCTGCTTGTGCAGGTCAAGGTCTCACCCGAAGTAGTATGGGAGGGTGCTAGAACCAGGTTTCTGCACCCTAAGAGAGAGAAAGTTAATTAAAGTAGCTCCCCTCAGTCCTAACAGATCTGCTCTGGAGAAGCCCTAACACAGAAACCCTTAACAATATATTAGCGGAGTAACTTAAGCGAAGCTCATCAATCATCAAATAACAAGTCAATAGAAGCAAGGTGACTAATCATAACTAGATCTATGCATTCATTCCTTCTTACAGTATCGCATCCATGTGCGCCTTCATAAATCAACAATATTTAGTGAACATATATAATCACAACAATAACATAAAGCACAGCCGATAACCATAACATAGAGACACTCAGATATCACAAAATAATCTTCTCATTCATTCAGATCCAAATCCACCTTACAGACTCTATTAACGAGACTGTGCACATAGCCAGTGGGGTCCGCACACAACAGGACTCAGGGTCTCTGCACACACAGCCAACATGAGCCCTTACCTAGAAAATCCACACAATAGATTTACAGATTTGTATCCAAGCTTAATCCAAAACTTAGCCTACCTCTAGACTCAATTTATCCATCTATTTATATCATATTAGTCTGCACTACTCTATGTTCTGCAAACTGTGGTTTGCGGACTCTTGGTCTACCCTTTGACACATTAAAATTCATTGGGGGCTTTGACCCACCCCAAAGCCCCTGCACTAGACTAGACTATTACAAAATATTACAAAATTTTTCCAAAATTTCCACTAGGGGACCTTGGTCCAACAATTACATATGACACAACGTGAATGATGCGACAAATATGTGGAACTTCCACGTGGGTGGTGACATGGCACATGACTGGGGTAGCCATGTGTATGCCACGTGGGGACCATGTGGGTGCCACATGGCAGGTGAGGAGAACATGGCACTATCTAATAGGCTAATCTTTGAAAGGCCATATATTTTGATCCGAAAATTGAATTTGGATAAATTTTATATCGTTAGAAAGGTCTCAATGACACGAACACAATGATGTTTTCTGTGTTGTGTTTCAAGAAAGATGAAAGGGGTCGAGAAATATAGACCCCATTTCCATAATTGGACTTTTGAGGTTGGGTCAGGTTAGTAGTTGTCTCCTTCTACACTTAGTTGAGGCTAGGGATAATAGAGGGTTCATTACAAAGCATTAAATTATATCATCACAACTTTAAGGAGTGCAAGTATAATTTTGACCATCTCCTAAATTTTCAACATTTTAGAAGGTAAAATAACATTAATAATTGAGTATGTCACTATCTTATAAGATGTTGCTTTTGTAGAGTTTTTTTTGGTCAATATGGTATTTCACGAGAAATTTTTTAAATTAAACCTACAAACTCATGGAGTGGTTTTCCTATCTTACACTAACTCACGTCATGAAAAAAAAATTCACACAATTTGTGCAACAAAAAAGACCTATGCAAATTGTTTTGACTAGTTTGTAGGTGCCATCCACCAACTCCTTTTTATGCTGCACTGAATAGTCTGTAGGTGCCATCCCCGTGGTCAAGAAATGAATAATGTATGCAAAGTGCTCGTCAACCACCTTGATAGAAATAATTTGTGCATCGGGTAACCCTTCTTCTAGATTAGTTGGCTCTTCCCCACTCTCAATCCGAGACAAGTGATCAGGTCTGACATTCAGTCTCCCAGGCTTCACAATGATTTCAAAATCATACTCCTAGAATAACAGTAACCATCTACAAATATTCCCCCCCAACACAAGCTTATTGACCAGGTATTTTAAAGCTGAATGATTAGTGTGCATATTGAAGTGTCTGCCCAATAGATAATGCCTGTATTTCTATAGGGCATACACCATTGCCAATCCTTCTCGCTCAGTAGTCGAATAGTTCCTCTCTGCGCTAGAGAATTTTCAGCTAGCAAATGCGACCGAGTGATCAATGTCTCCTTCTCCTGGTTGCACTAAGAGAACTCCCAGGGTTATCCCTGATGCATCCACATGCACATGAAAGACATTCGCCCAATCTAGAAATATGAGGATAGGCGCAGTGACCATCTTCTCCTTCAGTAGCTCAAAACTCTTTTGGCACTCTTCATCCCAGAAAAAGGACACATCCTTTTTTAGCAGCGTCTCCATTGGTGCAGTGATCAAGGCGTACCCTTGAATAAACTTTCTATAGCAGCCGGTGTGCCCTAGGATGGAGCGCAGTTGTTTCTCATTGGTGGGGACTACTAAATTGATGATAACTGCAATCTTGGTTGGGTCAACCATCAATCACTGCTGACATACAACATGCCCCAACAAAATCCCAAATGGCATGCAGAATATGCATTTCTTGATGTTTAGTGAAATCTGGTGTTTCTTGCAAGCATCCAACATCATCCGTAGGTTCGACACATGCTTCTTTACTAATCCAAAAACTGTCCAATCATCAAAATAGACCACCATAAACTTGTGAATGAACTCTTTGAATAATGATACGACTACACGTTAGAAAATGGCAGGGGCATTCTTCAGCCCAAAAGGCATGATAGTGTATTAGAAATATCCCCACTCAGTCGCGAAGGTTGTCTTGTTGCGATCCTCTGGTGAAATCCTAATCTGATAGTATCCTAAAAACCCGTTGGTGAATGAGTATGCTTCCTGAACTCCTACGTTATCCATCATTTCACTAGAGAATGGAGTACAGAAAGGATCATGTATGTAGACATCATTCAACTTCGCAGGTCTACGCAAATCCTTATCTCTCCTTTAGTCTTCTTCTCCTGGACCACCATAGGGCTTACCCAATCCAAATGTTCTACCAACTCAATGATACCTACAGCCACCATCTTATCGATTTCCTCCTCGACTTTCTGTTTATATTTAGGGTTCAGCGATAGAGCCATTGTCTGATAGGGCGTGCATCTGGTTTCAAGGTGATCCTCATAACACCCATGTCCCCAACAATCCCTTTTAGCTCAGAAAACTTTGTAGGGAGCAGAACCTGATATTCGGTCAGTAGCTCCGTGATCTTTCCAACCATATCGTCATCCCAATAATCCCCAATTTTGGTCACCTTGGGTTGCTCTTCCGTGCCAATGTTGACTTCCTTCAGTTTTAGTAGTTTGGTCACATCCACTGCTTGCAATAGAGGTCCTGTAACTGCACGCTCTCCTTCTGACTCTAGGATAGTGATATTTATGGGGTCCTCATCACAATCTTCTAATGAAAAATTTCGGCAGTTGACAATATCCTGCATCTGCGCATCCCAAGCTAGCGCAACACATTCTTTCCTAGGTAAGACTCATCAAAGACTAGAGCATCTATATCTTGCAGGGCTTCATCTAGTTTCTCCGTCCCTCCCACTAACCCAAACGTTACCATGAAATCCTCTGTCATTGTGCCCCAGTGGTGAGTGCACTGGTGTAGCTCTGCATCTAAATACCAAGTAGAGGGGATTGGTCCCAAAGCATGAATAAACATATGGACCCATTCATTCCAAGTATTTTCATTCCAGACCTCCATCCACATAGCCAGGTGCTTGCACGGGTCCCCATGACCAGAGAATATTTCCATGGGTGGGTTAATTGGAGGTTCAAATTGTAGGAAAATCATTTTTTGGCATTCCTCCCAGTCTTGGAAAGCCTCCTTATGGGTTTCCCACCACCACGTAGGTGTTGCAAGCATAGCCAAGTCAAGTTCCCAAAACCTTCATTCTTAAGGGACATCTGCTTTGAATGCCTTAAGAAATTCCTTAACGCTATTGGATCCATCAAAGTAGGGTAGTTCCCTTATCTTTGAGGAGATACATCGGAAGATATTTGTAATCTTAAGGCACCGTAGCGCATATACGTCATGCAGTTAGTTCTGCCAATTTTCTATCTCACCATCTGAGTCTGAGACACATTCGCTGTCTTTCTCCCAACACAACATGCCATCAGCCGTGGGGTTGATCCAATCATCATCTTGGGCAATCGGTTTGTAAATGTGATCAAAATCCTCCTCCTCGTGCACCATCTCTGTATATCATTCACCTTCTGCTAGATCCAGGGGGACTATTACCTGCATACCCTCGTTCTCAAAGACCATACTTCTTATTTTCAGATTGATGATACCCCCATGTCAATGGATCAGTCCAGACCTAAGAGCGCGGGATAAGTGTTCGCATCATCCACAATCTGGATTACTTCAAAATATGTATAGACTTTAACTCCTGCGATGTTTACTACAACCTTCGGCAGCTTGCCTAATGAAATGATCTTCTGCTGGTTAGCCATTTGTAACTGAATAGTGGACCACTCCAGCTTGGGTTATCCCATCCTTTGTCAGGTTTGCTTGGGTAGGACATTGGCATCTGATCCTAAGTCGAGGATGACTCGATCCATTTAATAATCTCCAATCTGCGCAGTCATACACATCTCCCAACCAGTCCTTCTTTTGTTCTTATAATCTTGTTCATGGTTTTAACCTCCATCTGTGGGGTAACCTTTTCTGTGCAACTGTCTATTAATGCTTGGAGATTCTTCACCGCCTTTTGATTGCGCAACAACTTCATACATGCCTGAAGGAATTTCCTAACCGCTTCATCTACTTTTGGATCTACCGAAGTCCTCGAGGTAGATGCTTCATCCTTAACCATCTCCTTCCAAGCTTCAATGAAGGCTTCTTTCTCCTTTTTTAGATCTAGACTTTCCTTTTTATTAGCATCTTTCCTAATCAGTGGTTCAGCCATAGCTTTTTCCTCGGCTCCTTCGGTGGCAATTACACTACGCATAATCACATTGATACTTGGCCCATCATCTCGTGGTTTCGCCTTAACCCGTTGTACGTTCTGTGTCGGTGTATGTTGTTTCTCCTGCATCTTGGCTATCAGTACCGGGCAGTCTTCAATCACATGGTCGAAATGTCTGTAATATCTATAGGATTGGCGCGCAGGGTTCAGGAAGTCTCTTGAATAATGTCCCACATCCCCACAATTGTAGTAGATCAATTGCCCCCGTCCTCGACCTGCATCTCTGCCTCTCCCTCTTCCCCGTCCTCTTGTAGGGGATCCTCCATGCCCAGAGGGAGATACTGGCGATGAAGGGTCGGCTTGTACTCTGTATAGATTTCCCCTATCTACCATCAGGTCAAATGTTTGACAATTGTGCTCGTTATGACCCACTGAAGAGAAAAATCTGCACCCTTGTTGCTTCAACTCTGGGACATAGGCGCCTAGTCACGGGCAGTGATCTGTATCATGTATTCCTGCTACCCGACAGTTAGCGCACCACAATGTGGGGGTAATTGGTCTAGCCATATATCTAGGGCGCAGTGGGCTTGGTCCCCCATCCTGCATATAATCTGACAAAAGAGGGCACTGGTCTTTAGTGTAGCCTGATACCCTTCAACATATGCACCAGACGTCCACGTTAGCTTCTTTTCCTTGGTCCCTTCTTGGATTCTGAATTTCCAAGTGCATCGCTTCTAGCTGGTTTTGGATCTGCAACGCCCCAAATTGAGCTTCATCCCTTGGCGCAACTTCCAGTTTCATGGTGATCTCCAAGGCCTCTTCCTGTGAATCGATCTTCTGCTAACCTATCGGTCAGCACAGATGTGGTAATAGCATGGTGATGAACCACTATTTATGTTGTTTGTCCTCATAGAAAAATCCTCCATCACTGATGAATTTCTTCAGTCGTTGGTTAGCTTCCTAAACAGAGTCCGTAGGTCCCTGCTTAATATCTTTCAGCTCGACGATGCAATGAGCATAGGACTTAGGCTTCCAGAACTGCTTCTTCAAGACATCCTTGATCTCCTGTATCGTGGGATTAGCATGCTGACCAATATATCCCATGAACCAGTCCAAAGCCCTTCCTTCGAAGGCTATTGATAGTTGCACTCTCTTTATAGCATCATTATTAAAATTCTGTGCGGTCCACACTAACTATGCTACAAACCAAAATCGATCCATATCCTCGTCCCCTTAAAGGTGGGTAGTTTCATGTGCACAACTATATCTTCTGCAGGTGGTGGCAGAGGTGGGGTAGGAGAATTCTTACCTTTGCGTGAGTTCGACGACGGCGTAGCCGGGGGACTGGTCTCTATGTGCACAGCCCTGCCCTAGTTGAAGTCATGGGAATCCCTTAGAGGACTGTATACCGGTCTATCCCCTTCTCGATTAACCCAGTAGTATTTACCACTTTGTGTCGTGCTTCCACTCTAGTCGGAGGTCATTCACTCGGTGTGACTGGATAGGACACCCTTTTCACACAATAGCATATTAATCAGCAGTGGCAATGTTTGCAGGAACTTACCACTAAATCCCTTGAAAAACTTTCGCTCAACTTCAGAATAGGACACAAAATGATCGACTGCAAACTGAGTTACAAATCCTCCCAAAACACTATCAACCCAGTGATCTACAGTCCAGGTGATCTTGTTATCATCCTTATCCAACTGTTGGATCAATTCAAGGGTCCACTTTGTGACTTGATTGTCTTTCCAACAGGTTTGGAACTCTGCCAACCTTGCTAGCCACTCCTACAATTCGTGTGCGAAGATTACAAAGAAGATTTCGTGCACCTCTGTAAAAATGTACTTGTTTTTCCACCCTTCGACAGTCAGCTTCTTAATTTTGTTCTCTTTTAGGGCAAACTCCTGAATCTAATTTTCAAATTAGTCCTAAAGTTCAGGCTTCAATGGCTGCCAATGACCCCATGGTATTACCCGATCTCTCTCTCAAAATTCTCTCAGTCCTAGCAACGGAACCATTTGTTGGTTTGAGGAGTATTGACCCAAGTTCGGTTTTAAGGTTTACCAACAAACCCCTGTACTACTGGCCCTTTCGGCAATGGCCTGCTTGCGCAGGTCAAGGTCTCACCCGAGGTAGTATGGGAGGGTGCTAGAACCAAGTTTCCGCAGCCTAAGAGAGAGAAATTTAATTAAAGTAGGTCCCCTCAGTCCTAACAGACCTGCGCTAGAGAAGCCCTAACACAGAAACCCTTAACAATATATTGGCAGAGTAATTTAAGCGAAGCTCATCAATCATCAAATAACAAGTTAATAGAAGCAAGGTGACTAATGATAACTAGATCTATGCATTCATTCCTTCTTACAGTATCACATCCACGTGCGCCTTCATAAATCAACATTATTTAGCGAACATATATAATCACAAAAATAACATAAAGCACAACCAATAACGATAACATAGAGACACTCAGATATCACAAAAAAAATCTTCTCATTCATTCACATCCAAATCCACCTTATAGACTCTATTTACGAGACCACGCGCACAACCAGTGGGGTCCACACACAACAGGACTCAGGGTCTCCACGCACACAGCCAACATGAGCCCTTACCCAGAAGATCCACACAATAGATTCACAGATTCATATCCAAGCTTAATCCAAAACTTAGCCTACCTCTAGACTCAATTTAACCATCTATTTATATCATATTAGTCTGTGCTACTCTATGGCCTGCAAACCGTGGTTTGCGGACTCTTGGTCTACCCTTTGACACATTACAATTCATTGGGGGCTTTGACCCACCCCAAAGCCCCTGTGCTAGACTAGACTATTACAAAATATTACAAAATTGTTCCAAAATTACCGCTAGGGGACCTTGCTCCAACAATTACGTATGACAAAACATGAATGATGTGACAACTATGTGAACTTCCACGTGGGTGGTGACATGGCACATGACTGGGGTAGCCATGTGTATGCCACATGGCAGGTGAGGAGAACATGGCACTATCTAATAGGATAATCTTTGAAAGGCCATATATTTTGATCCAGAAATTGAATTTGGATAAATTTTATATATTTAGAAAGGTCTCAATGACACGAACACAATGATGTTTTCTGTGTTCTGTTTCAAGAAAGATGAAAGGAATCGAGAAATATAGACCCCATTTCCATAATTGGACTTTTGAGGTTGGGTCAGGTTAGTGGTTGTCTCCTTCTACACTTAGTTGAGGCTAGGGATAATAGAGGGTTCATTACAAAGCATTAAATTATATCATTCACAACTTTAAGGAGTGCAAGTATAATTTTGACCATCTCCTAAATTTTCAACATGTTAGAAGGTAAAATAACATTAATAATTGAGTATGTCACTATCTTATAAGATGTTGCTTTTGTAGAGTTTTTTTTGGTCAATATGGTATTTCACGAGAAATTTTTTAAATTAAACCTCCAAACTCATGGAGTGGTTTTCCTATCTTACACTAACTCACGTCATGAAAACAAAATTCACACAGTTTGTGCAACAAAAGAGCCCTATGCAAATTGTTTTGACTACTTAATTTATGTAGATATACATATCCCACATCTCTTTGTATTTGAACCTTTAATTTTAAAGATGAAATACATGTCATTAACTACGAACCCCACTTTTATTAAAAAACAATTCATTATATATATATATATATATGGTGAAGATAAGAGCGATTCCATCCAACAACTCAAGATAATCTCAATTGACAATATCATGTAATATAATTGTGTCTTATGAATTCTTAAGTAAGTATAGATGTGAAAAATTGCCATAGTGGACGCGGACCAAGTTTTCATGTGGCAAAATCGGTAGAGAAAGAACACACTCACGTGGTTTTCATTTATATGTTGGGATGACGACGTGGCACAACATGAAATATAGACGAATGACTTTTCGCGGACTTTATCAATGTGGCTTTTATTTTGTTTTGTTTGGGTGGTGGTGTTTGGGTTAAGTCTAGACCAGTACTAACTTCTTCATTTCTTTTTCTTTATGGGTTAGAAGAAGATCAATTTAGTTGTGGATTTAACTTCTTCATTTCTTTTTCTTTATGGGTTAGAAGAAGATCAATTTAGTTGTGGATTTTATTAATGTGGTATATTTTTGTTTGATTTTTGATAAAATTATTTTTGGATAAATTATATCATTAGGATTTCGTCTATATTTTGAATCAATTAATGTGGTTCATTCTCAAGACAAGGTTGAGAGACTAATCTATCTCAATAAATAAATAGTGGAGATGCATCATTGCTAAAAAATAGCCGTTGAGAACTAGTTATTAAGAACTAGTCGTTAAGACTAGCTGGTGGAGAGACTAATCGATCTAGATGAATAAATAGTGGAGATGCATTATTGCCCGAAAATAGCTGTTGAGAACTCGCTGTTAAGAACTAGCCGTTAAGACTCGCTGTTAAGAACTAGCCATTAGAAAGTTAGATAATAAGTTAATTAATTAAATAAAAATTATTACAAATAAGTTAATAAATTATTAAGTAATTAAAATAGGTAATAGAGAGGGGAAAAGATTTTAGTTAAAATATAATTAATTAATTAATTAATTGTTAAGATAATAAATAAATTAATTAAAATAATAAACTAAGTTACCTAAGAAGGAATTAGGGAGGGCAAATTTTTAATAACTAAATAAATAAGTAAATAAAATAAATAAAATAAAATCATTAAGAAGGGGTTTATAAATTACTAAAACAAATATAATAGGTAATAGGGGAGGGGTAAATTTTTTTGATTTAATAATTAATTAATTATTTTTTAAATCAAATAAATCAATAAATTAAAAATATATAATTAAATAAAAATATAAGAATAATAAATAAACGAAGAAACTTAAGAAAGCACTAGGGAGGGATAAAAATTATTAATAAATAAATAAATAAAAATTTATTTAATTTTTTAAAAAAATTACGAAACTACTTGGCGAGAACCGGGCCCCAACTCTTACTTAATTTCCAACCATCATCGCGGTTGAGATTCTTAGCATGTCGTTCAATTTCGATCGCCTCCCTTAATTTCCTATGGTGGAAGTGATCTACCTTAGCAACGACCTTTGAGTCTTCAACACAAACATTGTGGCAAGATTTTTCCACATGTTCAGCAAGATCTGAGGTACGTGACCGATTATGTCTAATATCTGCAACATGCTCCCTGATTCTCTACATAATGGATCGACCTGTTTCTCCTATATAGGGAGTTCCACAAGAACAAGGAATCATGTAAACCCTTTTCATGTCCTTAGGGTTGATAGGGTCTTTAACAGAGCCAAGAGAATTTCTAATAGTGCAGAGAGGTTTGAAAGAAGCAGAGATATTATTTCTCCTAAGGACATGGGCAATTTTGTCCATTGTCCCCTGGATATATGGGAGATAGACCTTGGAAATAGGATCCACCCGAGTAGTTTTTCCACTCAATCCTTTATATGCCTTCCGAAAGGCTTTAAGACCTTGAGATCTACTGTAACCATTATTTTCAAAAACTTCAAGAAGATGAGATTTCTCTGATTCCAAGGAGAAATCCCATCTTCTTGACGTTTTTGAAAATAATGGTTACCGTAGATCTCAAGGTCTTAAAGCCTTTCAGAAGGCATATAAAGGATTGAGTGGAAAATCTACTCGGGTGGATCCTATTTCCAAGGTCCATCTCCCATTTATCCAGGGGACAATGGAAAAAATTTCCCATGTCCTTAGGAGAAATAATATCTCTGCTTCTTTCAAACCTCTTTGCACTATTAGGAATTCTCTTGGGTCTGTTAAAGACCCCATCGACCCTAAGGACATGAAAGGGGTTTACATGATTCCTTGTTCTTGTGGAACTCCCTATATAGGAGAAACAGGTCGAACCATTAGGCACTGAATCAGGGAGCATGCTGCGGATATTAGACATAATCGGTCACATACCTCGGCTCCTGCTGAACATGTGGAAAAATCTTGCCACCATGTTTGTATTGAAGACTCAAAGTTCATTGCTAAAGTAAATCACTTCCACCATAGGAAATTAAGGGAGGAGATCGAAATTGAATGACATGCTAAGAATCTCAACCACGATGATGGTTGGAAATTAAGTAAAAGTTGGGCCCCGGTTCTCGCCAGGTAGTTTTGTAAATTTTTTTTCTTTTTTTTACCTTATTTTACTTTATTTCATTTATTTTACTTTTAATTAAATAAATGTTTATTTATTAATAATTTTTCTTAGATTTCTTTGTTTATTTATTATTTTTATATTTTTATTTAGTTATATATTTTTAATTTATTGATTTATTTGATCTAATAATTAATTAATTAATTAATTTTATTTAATTATTAAATAAAAATATTTTACCCCTCTCCTATTACCTATTATATTTATTTTAATAATTTATAAACCCCTTCTTAATAATTTTATTTTATTTACTTATTTATTTAGTTATTAAAAATTTGCCCCTCCCTAATTCCTTCTTAGGTAACTTAGTTTATTATTTTAATTTATTTATTTATTAACTTAAAAATTAATTAATTAATTAATTATATTTTAACTAAAATATTTTCCTCTCCCTATTACCTCTTTTAATTACTTAATAATTTATTAACCCATTTGTAATCATTTTTAATAAATTAATTAATTTATTAACTAACTTTCTAATGGCTAGTTTTTAACAGCTAGTCTTAACCACAATAGTTGCTTCAAAACGTCGACCTAATCCTAATGATGTGATTTGTCCGAATTAAGACTAGGTTAGTGCCAACTTGTTTATTGCTTGGAAAAAGACTAATCTATTCACTATGGGATGCTTATCATCACAATTGTGTGAGGGAAATTTAATTCTTCCAAAATGGCTTCCATCAACCTCTCTCTATAAGGCTTGAACCTTTAACTTGGTAGGGACTAAACCCACACAAACCAAGTGGTCTACACCTCATGGATCACTAAATTTATTTTTTCTTTTTACTTGTTTTATGTAATATAAAATATTTTATTTATAATTCACATCTTAACATTAAAATGTTAATACATTTTTCTCATATTAAAAATAGAAAAAATATCCAGATAAAATGTAATATATATATATATATACAATTGTTTTTATTATTAGTATTTTAAAATGTTACATGTTTGTTTATATATAGGTAGATAGATATATATACACACATATACATCAAATTATTTTTAATATTAATATTTTTAAAAATGTTTAAATTAATCTTGATGCGGGTGTGGAAAAATGAACCAACAGGGAAGGGGAAGCCTGCCACCTTTCACAATGTTAAAGATGAAGGATGGCGCGGCCATTTCGCTCCATGCACTCGAACATGTCACAAGCCTGGATCTCCAAGAAAATTAATACGGCATCCTCGACACTTTCTCACATAACCCACTAACAACCTGTGCCTTTCTACTATACCTAAGTCCATTTCAAGTTGTAGGTAGGATATATCCACTGTAGAGCCTAGTTCCTTGGTAAATTAGTGAAGAAATTCCCAAGGCCCCCTGCCCCTGGCCTCTATAATTTTCATTTTTTTGTAAAGAAATGAATTCGTAACATTAGTGTGATCTTAGAGGAGGATACGTCGACAAAGAGGGCCACCTAATGGTGTGGACAATTGTAACTGCAAACAAACAAAGCCTAGAGGGAAACTAGTAACTCGGTAAACTCTTATTTATCCAACATTTGCAACTGTTGTAGTCTAGTTTCTTATACATGGTGAATTTTAGTATCTTGTAAGCAACTGAACTTGTGGAGTTTAGTTTTATTGGTGTAATTTGTATTTTTTTTTCGGTTCCTTTCCACTCTCAAAGCTCTCCTTGTGTTTCTCTCCTTTATTTTGTTACACCTCCATTCCTCTTGGTTAGTATGGGCGTTGATCCCCACTCTTCATACTGACCTGTTCTGGTTGAACTCTTCTTAGCTCCAAGGTCCTCAACACCCCCTTCCTTTTATCATATTTGGTTCATTTCTTTATTTGGACACCATGCTAGGGCAAAGGAAGTGATCTCATCATGAGTCTAGGGTTCATGGCTCTTCGGGTGGACCCCAAGCCCAGGCTCAAACCCATTCTGCTACAACAATTTTGCAATGCAACCTCACCCAAAATTTAAGTGGAAATTCAATAGTTGGAATCCTTGACCACCAATGGTCATCACACTTCAAACTATGAAATCCAAATGGAAGTTTTTGGCTAGGCCTTGGTCACACCGAAGGAGGGTGAATTAAATACTTCAAAATTTTCACCATTTGTTGGCAAACGAAGATGCTTCTAAGTCGTGTCCTCAAAGAAAAACATGAGGAACACAACGACATAATTGTCTATCTCAATGAAATCCAAAGGGTCCAACGTCACTAACGCTCTTTCTTGGTTAGCCTCAACGCATTACTTGGCACATATCAAGGGACATCTTCAGTGCAGACACCAACCTCCAATAGGCTGAAGTGCACATGATTCATCCCCAGTAATATCCTCCGATAAATGATGCTCACCGGAGTCTTTTGTTTTATGTTTTGGATTAAGAAACTTTATTTTATTTTAATAGATAAATGGATGGCCAACTCCATTAACAGATGATATGTAACAATTTTGGCAATCCACCACGACATATGTCTAGATTTAGGATAGTTTAAACTAAAACCACAATTTTGAGTATTTTGATGAGAAAGAAAATATTAAGTAACCTCCATTATTGCTAGTTTGGTTTCCCTTGCAACAGACCATGACAATGAATAGGAAAAGTAATGAGTTTCGTATGCTAGTTTTTATAATAAAATAGTATAAATTTATTAATTAAAAAATGTTATATATCAACTCCATATATATATATACATATACATATACATATACATATACATATACATATACATATACATATACATATACATATATATATTGTAGTTTATACTAATCCTAATCACCCACGGGTTTCGAACCGGTGACCTTGCAGACGAAGTGCCTTAACAGTGCACCCCATCACCGACTACTCTACACCACGTGGGCTATATATCAACTCCATATTAAATATTGAAGGAACTACAATTTTTTTTATACCTTAAATTAGAAAGCACCTATTAATGGTATAAGAACTCTCTCTCTTTCTCTCTCTCTCTCTCTCTATATATATATTTGATGTTAAAATATTTTACTTAACAAGCATATTGAAATATTTGATTTATAATTTACACTATTTTTTTGTTATTAATATTTTTTAAATGGTATATAATTTAAATTACTTTATTTTTTTTATAGATTTATGTTAGTTAATATAGACATTGAAATATTTTATTTATGGCTTCCACTAAAATATTTATTTGTTATTAATATAATTTGGTTTTAAATTTTACATGCCAACTAAACATAAAATGAATTACACATCATATGTGTGTAATCTATAACTCATAAATAAATTACATATCTCCCTCATATTAAAAAGTGATTAATTTTTTTTTTTTTTTTCAATTACTTTATCTCTCTATACAAAGTTGATGTAAAATTAAGGTGGAAATTGAAGTATTTTTATTTATGGCCAACATTATTTTATTATTATTCTTTTTCTAAGTTAGACTATTTCTATTATATTATACAAGGAAAAATATTACATATCTCTTCCTCTAGACTTGGCAAGCCAGTTCCGGAGGGAAGTATCAAGCATTTGAAGACAAAATATGGACTGCCCCAGATGGGGAAACCAGTACAACAGTAGCAAAAAATAAGAGCTACCCAGAATGGGAAACCAGCATACATAGTTGTAAAACTGAAACTGAAACACAACAGTGAAAAGTTCCAATACATGTTCAAACTAGAGAACACTATGAAAAAACTAAAGTGAGAGAAGAGAACCCAGCCTTTGAAATTAGGGTGGACCTTCATTCTTCTTGCTGGGGTGGGGGTCTTCCTCCTCGATCCTGCAAACATAAAAATAGTCATCATCCTCCTAGCTTAGCGCGTGGATTGTAGCCTGAAGCCGTGGCGACACCTGAGCATCTGGTCGGTTGGAGGTGGCAGCAAGCTGATTGGTGTCCTCTTCTTTACCTCTTGCGTCGTTATTTGAACTTCGACCAACACTGGAACCCGAATTGTTGTTGGTGCAATGGCTACTTTTGGAGGTGCTCTGCACAGGAATAGCTTTCATCTTGCGAGGAATGAAGGTCGGCTCAGATTGAATGGTCGACTTGCGTGGGCGCTTTTTGGGCTGAATTCTAGAGGAAGCCGGTGGGGAGACATAGAGCTGAAAGGATAATTGAGCAGAAAGGTTAACGGGGTCGAGCCTGCTCGACTCCTCCCAACCCACAGAAAGGTTTAATTCCCTGCACATGGCATTAGACAGAGGTGGTCTAGAGGGGAGGCCGTGGCCACCAACCCTTCGACACCGCATACGATGACGCATAGGCATGATAGGCGAAGGAGCAGAGGCACATGACAGGGAGGGGATGCTCGACGAAGCTGGAGAGGAGCTGCCACCACCTAAAAACGCTGAGGGACAGCTGCAACAGGACTGAGTAGGGCCAAGAGCCGAGGATTAAAAGGGAGAACAGGAGGCGAGAATAGAAAGTTGAAGGGAGAGCCGAATGGAGGCCTGAGGAGCGCGGTGAATAATCTTAATAGCCATGGTAGCAGAATCAAGAGTCGTTAATTTTCTGCAACGGAAGGACATCGCAATGAATCTGGCAGGGAGCGAAATTAAGGTCGGCATGATTTTTCATTTAACGTTGGGCGAGCAGCCATGTGCGGGCGTGTGGGGTAGACAGTCGCCCCCCACATGGCACCCATGTGGCCCATCCTATCACGGCAAGTCACCTGCATCCGGGAAACATTATTTCATTATTATTGATGAAAGTATTATTTTATTATTTTGGCCTCCAAAAAACATAATAAAATAATAAATCAATTCAATTTAATTTATCATATTGTAATTTTCTTTTTTTTGGTAAGTTTAAGTTGTATTACCTTTAAATATCGAGCAAACCATATACATCAATAAAACATCATCATCACATATATCACTAGGTATGTGGTCTCATTATTCCGAGCCGGAACCCGTATATTTGAGACCACCTACCAATAGAGTAATTAGAACAAAATTCAAGAAGTTTCAACATTTCTAACATAACTATACTATCTATGAATGTATTGTAAAAAAAAAAATTGGAGATAATCATGCAAACTCAAGTGTCTGAAGGAGCTAGATCTCTAGCACTTCATCGTGGAGGAGCACATAAAGCAGGTTCACATTGGAAAAGAAACTCAATGTGTGCTAACCTCTCCTCAATCCTTTCTAAGAGAAAACTTAGATTTCTCTAGGCCCTTTTGATGCCCTCTAAACTAACAAAGATGTTGTATATTTTACCTTGCTAATCCATTAAGATCCTACAGAGTAGGGTCTTCATTTTCTAATATAAATTCAGGTTTCCAAAATGATGTTTCCTTCATCCTTGACTGTGCCTCGGGTACAAATCCAAGTGGCAACATCTTCTAGGATCTCAGAATCCGAGAAGACCCATTTGTTTAGAATAACATGAGACTCCAAATTGTGGATTTCAGCCTAGGTATCAGGGATAATTATTTCCTGCTAAGTTACAACGGCTTCCTAGGCCTGTTGTTGATCTCTATTGTGGCCTTGAGGGACGTGGCCTCCTCCGCTACGCCTACTACACATTTGCTAGTTGTGGGATTTAGACTCTTAATACATAGCACTAGGAAGAAGAGATCACAGTCTCTAGACTAGGCATACTTAGAGACCCAAATGAAAATTTGACCAATGGAAGACAAACTTGGGTTGAAGGGTGGGAAAAGTTGAACCAAGAAGAGACTCCCCCAGCAGACAATGTTCCTCCACATAAAGCTGACAACCAGGGGCAACCTAGGAGGGGTGTCAATATTATAACCACATAAACACTAACCCATTTTTTTTTACACAGAGTCAAAACCAGTGGTAATAATTGAAAACACATAGGGCACTTAGCCCATATAAACTAACCACAACTAGAGACAACCTAATACCAGGAACATGTAATAACATTTAACACAGAAACGATACTAGAGCTATACTAGCAAGGGCCATTCATGCCTATGACAATATTATATTGGACCCAAAGAAAATTAAAAAAAATTCCACATATATACAAACAAAAATTTAGAGAATAATATTGGAGATTGGGAGGTTCCCAACAAATATAAGGAGTTACCCATTCATTACATGTCAGAAGAGGCGTCTCGCTTAGGTTTGGAGTAGTTGTGCCAAAGTCCACGAATTCGACCAAGCAAAGAAACCTAATGCTTTCCTCTCTACACCTTTTATGATTTTCCACAACAACTTTCCCAAATCAAACCTCTATGAAACCCATGTAACAGTAGCCCTGATGCACCTTATAAAAATTACCATCAAAATGTTTCCTCTATTATACCAGAACCAAAGAATAATTAGCCGACTGTGCTTCAATTTTCCTCCCTAATTTCACTCCTAAGGCATGGAAACAATTTGATGCCACCCTATGTGACCATGTGAACATTTACTACTCCCGCCAACTCCATGTGTTCATAAGGCATCACTGCTAAATGAGAAATAAATTTGCTTGCTTATGCATGCGAGGGGGCGACCAGACAACCTAGAGCATTAAATATACTCTCAATTCTAGGGTGGCAGACATGACCCCATATCCTTCTACCTCTCTCGAGAGTCACCCCATCAAAGATATATAGTAATTTTGTTTTTATTAATAAAAATTATATATATATTTTTAAATAATAATTCATATTCATAATCATTATATTTTAAAACATCATGTTTAAATTAAATTAATAAACATCACCCTCAATTCTAGGGTGGCTGGCATGACTCCATATCCTTCGATAGAGTCACCTCATCAAAAATATGTCGTAATTTTGTTTTATTAATAACATTTATAATTTAAAAAAATCATATTCATAATCATTAATTTTTAAAACATCATATTTAAATTTAATTAATAAACTTAATATTTATAATAAACTAGCTATATATATAAAGCTTCCTAACTCAAGAGTGAAAATAAATTAATTGAATATATCTTTCATGAATTCTTACACACTGAATGTATCTCTTTGAAAAGGAAAAATGTCTTTAAAAATTTTTGTATTGTGAATGTAGCTAAGGATGAACCACATTAATTGGTTCTAAAATTCTACTAAATCTTAATGATGTGATTAATCAGAAAGGCATTTATTTACAATATGAATCTCAAAAATCTTACATCTAACAATATACCTCCTTGTAAAAAAAAACCATCTTTAAAAATAATATTTACCTATATGTTAAAAGAACAAAAAAATATAAATGAAAATGAATGAAAAAGATTAACTCAAAATGATCTTTCACTTCTAAAAATTTGTTCATGATTTGTCATATAACCAAATTTGTTTTATATTTATAATGACAATTGACATGAACCCATTTCATCAAGAATTTTTTAATACAAATGTTTATTATGAACCATCCTATAACCAAATTTAAATTTGTTCATGATTTGTCATATAACCAAATTTGTTTTATATTTATAGTGACAATTGGCATGAACCCATTTCATCAGGAATTTTTTAATACAACTGTCTATTATGAACCATCATATAACCAAATTTGTCATATGGCAATTGCCTGCATTAACCAAATCCATCAGGATTTTTTAAGCCATGGTTTTTCGGAATATTGAAATATCGAACAGCCTAGTTCTGGGGAGTTTGCTCGTGGTGTTACAAAGAGATTAGGCATATATTGTAGAGGGTTCAGAGACCAGAGAAACCATGGTTGATCCTTGTATCGTCCCTGGACTTAATGGCGTGGGTTTACAAATGGCAAGCAAACGAATACTTCGGTGGATTAATAGCCCTGAGTTTATGTCGATGGTTGGATTCTCAGTCTATTTCTCATAGATAGAGATAGGCAAAGGTCAAATAATTAACCAAACCCTTTGAAGATCCTGGACACACAAAAGTAGATTATCCAACCTTAATTGGCTTCTTTAAACATTTCAGCAACCCCCTGATGCTCCACTAAGCACAATCAACAACAAAAAGGTATTAGTCACATTTCACGGTTATTTTGGTTTATGGTTTCTCTTCCAGTATATTAAAAAGCATGCATTGATTAATTTATCGACTTTAAATATATCTTTTAATTGGACAAAACGTAAACCAATCATTAAATACAGTTTCTCAAAAATCAACTGCTCCACGTAGACAGTGTCAAAATATCAATGATATTATAAATGAGGTAAAATATCATTGGTCATTAACTATTGCATATAGACACTGTTAATGTCATAGTCACAATCCAATTGGGTGAACATAACATAGTTGTAACATAGTTGTAATTTATTTGAGTTAATGAGATTTTGTTAAGTCTATAATAAGTATATGAGCATTTTCTTTTATGGTATATAAAAAATGTTTTTCAATTTAATATAGTAGATATGTTGTAATTTGGTCAAATAAAAGTAAAAACGAAATTATAATAAATCAGTTTAGATCTATTTATTATGTATTTCTCAAGTGCATAGAGGACATTTTGACAGATTTGATCTTTTTAGGTATTGGATAGATCCAAAGCTAAGATATGGATCTAGGCTGTATGGATCTAGGTTGATATTAGATTAAGTGTCTCTCTGAGATAGGCTTTCTAGTGTAGTATGGAAGAGATGTTGTAATATGTTGTGATGTTGTGTAAGCATTTTTACATGATCAACTAAAAAAATAAAAAAATAAAATTCAAATTATTTAAAATAAAATTAAAATTAAAATTAAAAAATTATAACAACTTAATACCTACAAATATTGTTATGGTAGTTCAAGTAAAATTGAGGTCATAGAGTGAGTTTACTATTGGCTGTTTTTGGTTTTCAGATTTTATCTTAACTTCAAATGTATAAAGTGTAGAGATCAAATTCTTGAGATGCAAAACTTTAATCAAATTTTACATTAAAAAAGAGTTTACACCTTTGATAAATCTAAAATTAATATAAATCTAAAATGATATAAAATTATTTATTATTAATTTCCAGGATGTGATCCGATGGCAGATCCCCAAGAGAATTATGATTATAACATATAAGGAAAGGCCTTATAGTGGCTAGTGGTAGGTGGCTAGTGGTAGGGTGGTCGTATGTGGTTGTGGCTGTAGCTCTCTGCAGGGTACTCAAATCCCAAGGTCGTTATTCGGGCCATTTATCCATGGGTGAAGGTTAATTGGTTTAAGCTATGTACTCTGAAATTTAATTGGTTTAAGCCATTTATTATTATTTTGAAACTCATTTAGTTTACATGCTCGTCCACAAGCGTCAATCACTTCCTTGAAATCATGATGCCATTTTTATATTGTCAAGGGAAAATTGTGCTACCATCATCATGTTATTGAGGGATTTATCACTAAAATCTTGTTGTGTGTGACAACAATTCCATCCATTCTATATAGTCGAGGTTGAGGAATAAAACCTCACTCAATTGCAAAATAGTGAAATTTAAGTTATCTCAAAGAGTATTGGTGGATGCACAAAATATTACTAAAATTTTCTAGCTAAGTGATTGATAGTAGAGAAATTTTGGCTCAAAAATGCCTTTGTCATTCTAATTTTTCAAAGTGTTACTCCTTATGTAATCCTTTTTATGCTTGGAAAAATGTGGCATAAGAAATACAGTGATTTGATGGTTAAGTATCGTTGCCTATAATATTCGTTGACATAGTAGTGTTGGTGTGAATTATTGAACCTGTGAAGTTGGGGCTAGAGACATCACCTCCTAGCTTCATATTTTGACAATCTAGAGACTTTTATCCAAGCCACTCGATTAATTTCCATTTTTGTCTAGTTTACAAAAGGCAAAGCTACTTCAATACTCTTTTGTTGTACATGAAAATGGATCTAATTGGTGAAGTATTCTAGTTATTCAAAACTCTAATACAATCTACTATTGATTACACAATTCAAATCAGCAAAGATTCTCTCTCTGACCTGTCTACAATATGCACAAGAAAACATCGAATTTCTCCAACTTGAATCACAACTATATCAAGAGGAGATACAACAACAAAATTATCATTTTGAACTTGTTTTTGTTTAGAACAATCCCATTTTTTAATCTGAAGTTAACTCCTATAAACATGCATAAACTAATCAAGACAATAAAGTTGACGTTGATTCAAGAACAAATTTACATGCATAAGTAGAAATTCAGTTTGCCCTTCCCAAGACCATCATAGAACCTTGGGACAAGCTTATCAACAACAAGGATAGAACCTGTCTTCAATATGACATTGAAGTGTTCTTTCATACTCCAGACTATTCCAAGCCCATTCAATTTCAGAGTGTTGGATTTCTTCATGAAAACTCATTTTCACCTGTTCCTGCTCTTCCTCCACAACGACTGATTACTAAATGCTAACATTTTAACCATGTTGTCAATATGAAAGATCATTATTTTAATATCAATTTGTGTGAACATTGTGGTTAACACAATCATCATTCAAACAAATGCCTTAGACACAAGCCTCCTGCAATAACGAAGATTCACCTTGGATGGATGAATCACTTCTTAGCAATGGGATTCAACAACCAAGAAGAAATTTGAATCATATGTTATAATTTCTTCTAGAGTATTAAAAAGTCTTGCAGTTGAGTATTCTCCATCTTCTCAGCTTGTATGTGACAGGGGGGATTGATGGTAAATTACAAGTTTCAAAGATAAATCAAGCGAGCTTGAGCCATAACAATGTGAGCCTACAATTAAAGAGAGCCATAAACCAAACGAGTTGTACCAAGAGGGACTAAGCCCCTAAACATGAATTTAAAAATAAACTATTTGAATATCTAAGGCTTAATAATTTATATGTGGATATCAACTTCATATATCTATATATAGAAAAAAAAAGTTTTCGTGGTTAAAATTTTTATTTGGTCTTATATATACACTATTTAGGATTCAAAAATACAATTTAAACAATAAAAAATAACACATTGTATCTTTCACTCTAAAAAATTTAACGTGAAGAAATTTGATCTCTCAAACTCATGTTAGATCCCTACTAAATGGATAAGTTAGCATAATATGATAGCAAAATAATTTTATCATTGAATATATATAAATATTTAATTATATAATTTTTATATTTTTTATTTTGAAATTCATTTTATTCAAAAATCAATTATCTATTATATATTAAAAAAATATTCTAAACAGATTATTGTTTATAAAATAATCATATAAACTCTTTTAAAATTATTTATAAAATTTATTTACTAATTTTTAAATATTTGTTAGGTTTTTAATTAAAATTAGTGTTTTCATAAGTTTAAATTTAATTTGGTTTTTTATTTATTTTCAAATTAATTTATATTTTATTTTATACTATAATTAAAAGTTATTTTGTATTTATCATAATATTTTTTCAGAAATATTCTAATTTTTTCTTTAAACTCATTTATAAATGCTTTCTTTTTATTTTAATTCACATTATTATATCATAAAAATGTGTTTTTATTTTGTAAATTTAAAATTAAATTATACACTTTCAATAACATCAGTGAATTCAATTAATGAATTTGACATGCTAGTTCGTTATGGAGATCGAAATCTAACTTAAACGATTCTGGCTGGAATACATGCAATAAGCACGATTCTAAAATCTGCGCATATGCACCCATATCCATCTCTGCCGAACAGATTAAACACCTCCATAAATTCACCATGACATTCCAACCCATTGTCACCATGTCCCTCGTCGTTCTCATCATTCCAGAGGTTGTTGTACAGACTCAAAAACTCATAAAACCCAAGAGATTCTGATTATGTGATCTAAGCTTACATCCAAACCCATATTGTTTTAGATAATCTTAAATGAGATATAAATTAGAATATTACATAAAAATTAGAATATTGCATAAATGAGAAAAATATGGAAGGCATCATAAGATGGTGTTGGATGGCATTACTCTTACTCGGAGTATTGCACTTCAATATAATTTCAAGAACCTCGTCGACGGAAAATCGGATCCGCGTATATACAATGTCTGCAACGCCATGGCAGTGATTACGAGAGAAACGTGAACACGGTGCTGATATAGATGAAATCCAGGCACCCACTAAAGTGATTTACACATATTCATATGGGTAATTAGTATGGCATTCTGGCTGCAGGGGTTGCGACCTTTCCCAATAGGATTGGGGAAAAGGTCTATTACATATCACAGATCGCCCATAGAGACTGCCCTAACAGCATTGGCAATCAAATCGTGTTGGAATTTTGCCTCCTTCGATATGCAATGCAGGGGGCCGCGACGTCTCACAATAGGATTGCGGAAAGCATTGAAGGTATATCACAGATCATTTACAGAGACTGCCCAAACAACATTGGCACGACGCAAATTGAGTTGGAGTTTTGCCTCCTTCTGAAATGAGAAATAAGGAGTCCCTGTGTTTGTTCTGCATAGCGTATTCATATTGGTCATGTGAAGAATTTTGAAATTCAAATCTTTGTCACCTAATAAATAAAACTTCAAGCAATTTCATAGGGCTTTCACATAAGTTATGAATAAGACCAATAAGAAAAACAAAAACCATATATATATATACACACGAGGCTTTATTAAATCTATGACCTTATTATCAGGTTTTATTAAATCCATGACCTTAGTAACTCAGTGATTTTTCTATTTGAATGTATATTAATGGATTTTCTTTTTATTTGATAATATTAATAGATTTATTTTTTTTTTATTTTTATTTTTATACTATAAATGTTTGTGTTCGTTTGTTATGTTTTATAAATGCCTCGTGTTTGTTTGTTATGTTTTATATATTATTATATAATGCCCTTGCTTTTTTTATGCAAGCTTTTGATGTGTGGAAGTGAACATAATCTAACTTTTAAATTTGAGATTATAATTTTCATAGAGATTTTTTTTTTATATACATAAGTAAAATTCATAAAATTTTAAATATTGATCACAATGATTAGATTTTGCAATTCCAGAAATATGTACACATTAAAATAAAGTATGAATATATAACATTTGGGTTGAAATTAGTGGGGTTGCATTGATTTGTCTAGACCGGTTTGTTAGTCCTCTAATTTTAACAATGCCAAGCCGTATAGAACTTCAATTATTATAATGAATTTTAGTAGATGAGCCAAAGGGATCTTATTGGATGCCACTATTTCTTCCCTGCATATAAGAGAGGGAGGAATGCAATAATTATACTGAACACCGCTAAATTTGAGCTCCACTTCCTCACCACATCTTCTACCACATTTGAATTGAATCTTGACTTTATTCCTTCTCTAAAGATCTTGGATTTGGAAGAGCACCCATCTCAGTAGCCTCTAGCACAGTATGATAAATGACAACAACATAACAAATCTACATGGCATGAAGCAAAGAATAAGAAGATAATGGATAAGGAGCAAACTAAGAGACCCCACAATTTTCATACTCATAACCCCATTTGGATACACCCCAACCCCTCAGGGTTTATCTCTGCATAATTTGCATTATATTAGTGACGATGGCTTAGTCGAATCTAAATGTGACTCTGAAGAAGATGAGGCAGAGTTTAGAGTTTTGGATAAGTGCATGAAATGGTCAATTTTGGAGCTTGGTTGGCTTGTTTTAGAGCCAATTTAAGAAAACTTTCCTTGTTTTAGGTAGATTCGCCAAATCTTATTTCACTAAACTCAACCAAACTACATTGAGTGCTTTGGACATCCTAATGGCCGATGAAATTATTCCTCCTAACCAACTAATGAATTATCTTGCTATCTAGCTCTAGAAAGCTTGGGTTTCCTAGCCTTCCATGATCGTGTATCTAACAACAATAAAAAAACCAAGTACTAGTACATTGTAACATCCTCTAGAAACATTCTCACACTCTAAGTTCTAAAATTATGTTTTCCCTATTGATTATCTCAAAAATGATCCAACCCCCTACCCTTCTCTCAAAGCTCTCATTCACCCATTTTCCCCACCAACTTCCTAGCCTCTCAAGAAGAGTCTTAGGAAAGTCACAATATCATAATATATTCCCTCATTTATGCAACATTAATGATCTTGACATTTCACTCTCGAGATGAGGCTTTGTGGTTGAGTTGGGAACAACCCCATGAGATTAGGCTTTGTGTCTTTGTGATTGAGTTGACATGGAACAACCCCCATGAGATTAGGATTTGTGGCTTTGTAATTGAGTTGACATGGAACAACCCCATGTTTCTCTTGGTTGTCTTACATTCTTAGAATGTAATTAATTAGCTAGTTTCTTGTAACTGTCTTTGTAAAGCTCCTTTCAATAATATTGATAATAATTTACGTGGTTGAATTGGGAACATCCCCATGAGATTAGGCTTTGTGGCTTTGTGATTGAATTGACATGGAACAACCCCCATGAGATTAGGCTTTGTGGCTTTGTGATTGAGTTGCCATGGAACAACCCCATGTTGCTCTTGGTTGTGTTACTTTCTTAAAATGTAATTAATTAACCAGTTTATTGTAACTTTCTTTGTAAAGCTCTTGTCAATAATATTAATAATTTACAATAAACATTTAGAAATATAAAGAACTAGATTCAATTAATTTTATATATTTAAATGGTATATTCAAACATATGCATATGTATCTATATGAGTTTATCTTGAGTAATTAGTTGGGAAAATGGTTATTTTCCACCTAAATTTTATTATAATGAATTCAATCCTTATTATGGAATCTGTGTAATCTATTATAAAAAAATATAAAGATATTTCTTTCTTTTATATATATATATATATGAGTGATCTTTTATTTAATGTTGTTATAATTAAATATTTATTTAACTATCCGTTTCAGTTTTTATTTGCCAAAGAGTCTAGATTCTTCTCCATGATATATATTTTGTGTATCCTCGTGTATCCTCGATCGGGGTTGCCACGAGGAATTGAATGGACAGCGGTTGGTGCCACACGGAGGTGCGCACTGAACCATCCATCAGGGATAATCATAAATGTTATGTTGCAGAAGGTCGGAGGCCTGTACCTTACACGCTTGATCATAATGGAAGGTAATGAAACAGTTGGAGGCCAACGAAGCCTGTCAGAACATAATTGGAATATGCGCTGTTTGGGGAGAGGGATAAAGCATAAAACAAACTCGCAGAGAGGGAATGTTATCGGAAGGTAATCTGAAGAAAAGTTTGAGGAAGTGGAGAACGATCTGCAACAGCGTCGGGTCAATTGGTATGTAATGGCTCTTGCTACCTTAGTTTCTTAATTCCCTCTTCCTGTTCTGAGTAATGAAGGTGAAGATGGCGGCTATAATGAAATGTATGAAGTGTTTCGTGTCTGTAATGGGATAATTTACCATTCTGGTATTTTCTTTTGTTCATACTGTTACATTAAGGTTTGCATGTTGTTCTTTACAAATGTGGCCCCTGAAATAGAACCCTTCTTTAGAAGCCCGTGTAGAATAATTTATCTGTTTTGGAAATTAAAAACCATAAGGTATTCCTGTAATAGGCTAAAGCTAGTTATAGTGTTAAAGCTGCCCCTTCTAAAATTGGCCCCAGATATAGAACCCTATATTGGCTGCCTGTCTTTAGTAATTTATCTACTTTGTAATAGTCTAAGTCCACCTATAGTGTTAAGGCTATTTCGTCTGAGGTTCCACTCAAATTTCCCGTATTGCATTGAGTCCCATTTATTGGTCTTCTGGAGCGTCCTTCCAAGGAAGTGTCAATCCATGCTTCCAGCTTCCTTGTAGTCTTACATGTCTCGCAATGATAAACAAAAAATTCACCTTTCGCCTATCCAGAATAACTTCAAAGTCTACCTTCAACTTCTGTGTTGTATTCTCTATTTGGTAATAGGCGGCCTCTGCTGCAAAAAAACCATGCTGGTTGTGCGCGGGCAACGTTTGAGGCTCCACCTGTTTATATCAGTATAGAGGGTTCCACCAAAGCTCACCCGAATTTTGTTATTGATTTTACTCTACCATATACAAGATTGTCTTACAGTTTTACAGGGAGATATGTCTGTCATTCTGAAATCATGGTAAAAGGACAATCTGGGAAAAGTAAAGGAACAATAAAAGGGAACAAAAGCAACCAATTCAGAATGAGGGACCAAGCAAGTGCGGAAGAAAAAATAATAAAGAGGTTATGGAAAATATCTTTGATCTTATTGATGCTGGAAACCCTACTCAGATCCGCAATACCATTAAAGGATGGGAAAGAGAGAGTAACCATGATGATGAAGATATCAAATAGTAGGAAGCAACTATGGACTTCCTCTGCGACTCGAGGAATACAAGAGGAAGGTTATATATTTTCCATCAATCGGTCAACACCTATTGGAAACTCGAATGTGTTCTGGCGAAGGCCATGACAAGCATGCAGGAAACAGAAGGAAACCCGACTGTGGTTTCATAATTACATCAAATCAAATAGGAAATCTAAGATATTGCCATGTCTCAGTCTCATGTGGTGACGAGAATTGGGAGAATTGAACGACAACTATAAGGAATGCAACAAGTAGAGATGCCGGGCTCTACTACAAAACACCCGGCTCCTATTGACTCCTCTGATGGGTGAATTTTACTTTTAATAACTGTTAATGAATTTTTCGGCAAGTTTTTATAGCTTTTGGTTAAACCGGTACTTTTATGAACACAGTAAAGTAGATATAGTAGCAGTAGAAGGAAAAAACAATTCCAATACTGGTTGGCGTTTAACTCACTCAGGTGGCCAACAGACCTAGTTTCCTTCAGAAAGGTTGAGGCCACTATTTGAATCTTAATATGTATAACAACCTGCTTTTTTGATAAATAGAAAATGGAAAGGCTCTACGAAATTAACAAAAAAAAAAAAAAAATCCAAAAATTTCATCTCAGACAATACAAGATGTTGTCCTTGGTCCATGTTTTGTTTCAACTTTCTTTCTAATGTTGTATCTTAATTCCATTTTTCTGAATGCATTATGTTCTGTTCGCAATTGTATGTCCCCACCCCTACCTCCCGTGCTTCAATGAAATATAAATGGCTTTGTCTTCTCTCCAAATCATCTATCATAGACTATCCAGTTTCACAGTATTGTATGACAATAATCATGAGCAAAAGGCATCCAAAATGGCTATTAATTCAATCTTTGATCTTGCTTATTACTGCTCCCATTTAGAATTTCTTATACGCAACATGTTGTATTTGCAGATGCTTCCTACCCCTGCAATCTAAACCTCAACTGCGATATATTCTAATATCTTTATCTTATTCTCTTCATCTTGTTTATTAACATTACTGCCTACTTAACACTTTGCAAATGAAATACACTTTTCTCACAATGTTATTACACTATTAATTTAGTCATTTGCTTCAACTGATACATGCCAAGATTCAGGCTTCTTCTCCATGATCTGGTCTATTAACGACATCTGTTGTGAATAGAAACTATGACTTCCTCATAACCACCTTATATAATCTAAATTAATTTCACCCTTATATACAGCGTCTACATAGATATTCCTTCCTTGCAATTTCACCCAATAGTACAAAAATTAATCTCATACAATTCCAAACGATGACCATAGACATCTGTTTCTGTATAATGTATGTTGCACGTCCATTTCAATCCATCTGCTACACAATTTTCAGAATGCAATATGTTCTATTCACAATTTGTCTTCAATCCCATCCTAACTGGAAATCCTTGAATGAAATATTAAATGGCTTTATTCGCGTTTGCAAATGATCTATCATTTACTACCAAACAGAGTATTCTAAGTTTTGTGATTATGGAACTTTGATTTGTGAGACTGTTATGCACTTTCCACCATTAGTTTTGCATCCGACATTACCTATAGGTTCATGTGAGATATAATCTGCATGTAAGGAATAATATTCATGGAAGGGCAACAATGACATCAAATATCAAAATGAGGAAAAGTTTTAAGCCAGTTTCCTCCTTTGGAAAATCTTATTTATGTATCCTTTTTAAATGTTTGCATTGGGCACGGTTAAATTTTCGGAGATCAAATTTTAAAAAGTGACATGGCCACACATGCCAAATATTGTATAATATCATATGAAAATTTATTGACCTTCTCTTCAAATTTGTCCGTGAGCACATGTTGTAACTTATATTTGGGTGAAACCATACAATCTTTGATGTTTTGATGCATTTTTTTTGGTGGGTCTTATTTTTTTCAGTCTATGAGACCATATTTAGAGAAACATGTAATCTATGTTACATGAAACCTATCCCAAAAAAATCCGCCTACCTTGTGTTCCCACATTAAAAGGATTTAGGGATCTTAGGAAGTATTCCTTAATAGTTGGGAATTACATTGGGGATATGAGGATTTCCTTGCCATTCTGATTTTATGGATATTATGGAAAAATTTCAAAGATGTTTTAGGTAGATTTCAGAGATTTTTTTGAGCAGATTCTAAAGATATTTTGATTATATATCTATAGTTTTGAAAATCATGAACATTGATGAGTGGATAATATGATCATTTACCTTATTATCATTCTTCTATTGTACTAAATCTAAATATGTTTTGCAGTTCAAACATAGGTTTTATATAATGGTCTTCAATTTGGGTTTTTAATAATTTATATATAATATGTTTAATGATCACATTACAACAAGCAAAGCCTCCATGGAAAAAAACAGGAAATGGAGCCTCCATGTCAAAAAAACAGGAAATGGAGCATTTCAAAGGGTTGATATTTGTGGTTATTTCTCTTGTTCTTCTCTTTTTTCAAGTCATCTCAGCTTGTACTTGTTGTACATGGATTTTCAAAAGTCGTTCAAGTCCAATGCTTTCACTATTAGAACCTCAAGAATTGTGAAAACAATAAGATAGTAGTGACTTGGATTGGGTACTAAATGATTGAGTAAATCCCTGTTCAATTGCATTCTTAATCTCAAATATGAATCTAATCTCTTTACATAACTAAAGCGATGCTAGGAAAAATTTTCCAAAACCTAGTAAGAAGAGAATGTCTTTTATGTTTTAACAAAATCATCATTTTTTATAAATGTGAAAGAAATATTGTTATAGAGGCAATTCACTTTCATAAACATTTTTTGGAAAACAATTTCTTAAAATTAATCTACATACTTGTATCTATTGGACAATAACTAAAATTGCATGCTCATGTCTAATAGACAATGATGAATACCACTCAACCCATTTTTAAATTTCTCATACTTTTTTAGAATTAACTAGTGTAAAACTGTGCATAATACTATATAATATAGTTAGTTATGTTTATCAAGTTTAAGCAATTATTCTGAATTTTTATTATGTATTATTATTATTTTCATTCCCAACTTGCCATCTCCACAAAAAATTGACCATACCATCTAACTATCAAGAAAACATGTCCCATCCCCACCATTTTCCATCCCAAAATATAGTGTAACATACTGTAAAATCCATTCATGCCACCCCACTACGCCTGTTCTGAAATGATCCCATACTAGTGACCCACATCCAAATTTGACACAAAGGTTCACGTCTTTTGTATTAGATTAAATGTACTTCCTGACCCCTAGTAATGGTTAATTTTATCAGTCTATTTATCTACCAGCATGAATTGTACAATAACTTGTGATAATGCACTATCAACATTTTTACAATCATGACCCTTCTTTGAATTTCTTCTTAAATATTGAGATTATGAAATCTATTTATTTGACATTGTGCCATTTGAGTTCAGAAACTTGAATGGCCTGAAGCATAAGTTATAACAATTGTTCTAATCCATGAATATTACCTTTTCAACATGATATTTGTTGCACCTGTAGTTTTGTTCACCATACTACTCCTGTTTAATATTGAACTTTAAAACTAATAATTCTGGATGATTGCTACAATTGAACAGGGGGATAAAATCATAACTGGAACTTCCAGTGGACTAAGCAACATTTCAGGAGTTTCATTATTCCATGATCAACAACTTGACTATCATGTTAACATATCTTCTCTGGTTTTCTACCAGAATATTGTCTAAGCTCTTTCGGATTCATGTCTTAAAATCAGTCCATTATCGGCTCTCAAGGGATGGACCACTAAGCTATGTGTCAATGATGATGCCAAAATTGGAATTGTTTGGAAATCAAATGACTCATTATGTGAAGGAGGATTTTTTGTTACATGAAGTGGAAGAAGAAAAGGATGATATTGAAAATCAACGATTTGGTAAGGTGTTATGTGATTTCCCAACTCGTTGTGATGATGAGTTAAATTAAACCTTGAACAATTGGAAATAGTCAATGTAGTTTTAAAGAAGAAGCATGCAACAAAGCACTCCAATATTTTATGGGCTGGTGTAGCAGCTGAACTTAACAGCTGACGATGAAGTCAAAATTTTAGATGAGCATGGGGAGTGGTTCTATGTAAGTACATAGTGAACATTGGAACAAAACATATCCTTGTATTATGTTCGATTTATTTAATTGTTTTTGTCTTTTTGTGGTTGAGCTGTAGTGCAAACATGATTAATTGTTTCTCTTGAGTGGGATTGTGCGACCTTCTGACATATTTGAAATTCTATGGTACAGGTAAAAAACAGCAACCTAGAACAAATACTAAAGTGGAAGGATGGGTTCCTGTGCTTTTTTTAAACTCTTCTTACAACAATTTTTCAGGGCTTACCACTAGACATTTGCAATAAATTTTCAGTCGAACCACCATAAAATCAGAGGCAACAGAGATGGTGTGCTAGTCATTTTAATAAGTGGCGCACAACTAGGAGCAACAAATGGATTTCAAAAGTAATAGTTCTAGATGATTGCTACAACTGACCAGGGCGATGAGACTATAATAGGAACTGTTGGCAAGCTAAGAAACTTTTCAAAAGTTTCCTCATTCCAAGATGAACAACTAGATTCTCTTGTAAGTATTTTTTTTTCTCTTTTCTTCTACGAAATCGTGTCTAATTTATTTTGTATTCCTGTCTTAAAGTTGGTTTATTGTGAGCTCTTAGGGGATGGGTGTTGAGCCTCCAATTTTTCATAATTTTGTTGATGAAACCATCCATTTTTGCATCATTCCATTCACCCATTGTCATCATTTTTAACTATATTTATTCATAAATGCACCAAATTCCCGCATACATTCTTACATGGTTCATTATTATTATTTCTATTATTTTTAATGAATTAAAGAGAATTATGCATGGTTTTACTAATGATAGTTTGACAGTTCAAGTTTCTACAATTTCCGTGGCTGTCTCCATGGTTGAGGTAGTAGCGTCACTCTAGAATGAAATCCAACACATGGAAATTGTTTCTAGAAGCTCCAATATGGATTGTTGTTGTTCAAATTCCACCCAACTCACACATGTGGAACTCCAGGAAAAGATCAAGGGAAAATCACAAAAGTTTTGAACAGTCAACTTCCAATGCATTTTCTGAGCAAACTAAATTGAATCTCAAAAAAAAAAAAAAAAAAAAAACATGGTTTTTGTTCAGAACGAGTCCAATTAAGTTCTTTGTGAGTAGTTTTCCCGAATTCGTTACCATTTGGGAGATATTTCAGGTTCTTTGGAGCCCTATTTTGTAGTTGCGTGAGAAAAAATTGCACCCATGTGTCAATAAACGGTGAGTCATGAAAACAGAGATTGGAATGGATTGCGCTTCATCAAATTCATGGAAAATAGGTGTCCATTCAGTTCTAATATTTAGCCATATGTATCTCCATGAAGTTACATTGGAACCCCTATATAAACACTCCATTGAAACAAAGAGGAGAGGTTAATTTTCTGAAGCATATTGTGAAGTTTTAAAACTTTGTTTTTCATTCATTCTTAATGAAGAAGTACCTTGAAGACTTGATGTGCAACTAACTTTTGGAGTAAATATTTGACCGCCTGTTTGTGGAGGGCCCCTGCAAACAGTGAAGGTTCTGCATTTTATGGTTTTAATGTAGTTGTTTTCATTTTATCATTTGATGTAGTTATTTTCAGAATTCCAATTTTTCATTTGCCGTAGTTGTTTCCAGAACTCCAATTTGTCATTTGTTGTAGTTACTTCCAAAATTTCATTTTTTTATTTGATGTAGATGCTTTCATAATTCTTCTTTTATCATTTGTTGTAGATTCATCAATCTTTCCTTTTGAATTGTCAAATTGTAGAGGATTCATAGTGTTACTTCTAGAGCAGCAATGATTTATTTTAGAGTAGTTTTATAAGTTCATGAGTGGTTTATTTCAAGAGAATGAGTGATTTATTTTTGAAACAGTAGCGATTGAGTGATTTCCTTTCAGCATATGAGTGCGTTCTTTTCTGTTCATGAGTGATTTCTTTTCAAGAGCTATAGTGATTTATTTACAGGTTTCATTGCCATAACATATCATTTCAAAAACATAAAAACGTAAAAATTCCATTTTATAGAATTCAATTTTATCTTCACGCACAAGACTATTATAGAATAATAATTTTTAGAGACTTACAAATAAATTAGTTAAGGTTTCTTCATAATATAGAGAAAGTTTGTTTCAGTTTTTACAGAGTTGAAAGCATGTTGATTTTTAGAACTTAGTTGTAATTTAAATTTATCAATTTCAATAGGAACATAAGAATAAAAGCATCCTTAGAAGTAATCTCTACAAATACAATCATCACACCAATAAACTAAATTAATAAAAGAGGCTTCTAGCATATATTGTGCACTTTCACTTCATAAGTTTACCAACTCCGGTAGATAATTTATGTAATCAATTTAAGACAATTAAATTGACCAAACATTTTGGCACCGTTGCGGGGGAAGTGTAAATATGAGCCTTTTTATTTTCATTAAAAATAAATAAAAACTTCAATCACCTACCGCACCCACTATATCACATGGTGCAGTGAGAGCCACACATCCACAACATGAATTCTTATTTTTGCAGGTAGAAGAAGATGTGACAAAGGAGGTTGAAGAAATGGACGAAGATGATGAAAATGACGAAGATCCTTTTGAAATTTCCATTCAAGAAACTAAAGTCAATGGTCATATAAAGAGCATCCCTCCATCTGTACTTCCTAATTTCAAAGGTATGAGATCAGAAGACCCAAAAACCTTTCGTTTTTAACTTGAAATAATTTGTAGATCTTATGGCTACTCATTACACATTCAAAAATTAAATTTGTTTCTAGCAACATTGAAGGATAAAGCTCTTAGATGGTTCATGAATTTAGGAACAAATTCTATAAGGACATGGGATGATATGAAAAGATTATTCTTGGAAAAATATAAATATTATTGCATACACCATGAACTTAGAAATGAAGTCTTTAAGATGAACCAAAAAGAGGATGAAAGCCTAGAAGATTTAGCGGAGATATTTACTTATAATATCAAAAGATATAAATTTCATAATTTAGGATCAAACACATTAAAAACTCTCATACTAAATGCTATAAAGGATGAATGGATTGATCTTCTTAATCTAGTGGGAAAAAGAGATGTCTATCAATTGTCATTTCAATAGATTTGTGAATTGTGCAAGAACATATCAAGAGGAAAAACAAAGTATTTAAGATCCCCTCAAGATCCATTTCTTGCAAGAGTAAGTAAGTCGACATCAAGATTGGTAAGTCAAACTGAAGATTGTACATTTAGGGCAAAAATATTTTTGCCTTAAATGTACAAAGAAATATTTTAGCCCTAGATTGCCCATCATTACCATGGTTGAAGGAAGTTTACTAGAAGGATAATGGAGCGAATCAAGAAAAAGAGAAACTCTATTATGTAGCTCCAAGAGGACTATGGAAGCCTCATCAACCCAATATGATGCAATATCCTTATGCACAGTTTCAAGGTTATGCACAAAAATCTCAAAGTAATTGGAAAACACCCTTGCCTTAGCAACCTTGGACATCTTAATCCCAACCTCAAAACCAACCTTGGAAACCTTGGCCATCTCAATCCTAACCTCAAAACCAATCTTGGAAACAAATTTGGCAAAGGCCCTACAAAGGAAATCCACTATATCCTCAATATTTCCCTCTCAATCCTCAATCCCAATATCAATGTTATCCATACCATTCACCTCCATCACAACATCAATTTCACCATCAATCGACCTCAATTCAACCTTTCCTATTACCAACCACACAAGCACCCCAAAGATCCATTCCCACTCCACTACATGCACAACCATTTCGAATCCCCAACAATAAAACACCTCAATCCACTTACAATTATGAGGTATTGCAAAATGATTCACCAGCTACCATTGAAGAACAACAACCAGAAGAAGAAGATTCAAATAAGGTCCAAGAATCATGGATGACTGTTGATAAAGAGCAGTTGTTGGAACCTAAGATTAAAAAGTTTCTTGCATGCCTATCACTGGATTCTATGAATGAAGATAACATCTCTGAAGACTTGCATGACATGATAGGAGGAAATGAAGGAATACAATATTACATTCAATCTTGGTTCAGGGAAGTCATTGGATCCCAATTCTCAATTCTTCGGTATCTTCTAACATTATCTCAATCAAAGAAATTGGTCTCTCATATACTGGTACATATCAACAGGTATCTTTCAAACTTGCATATGAGCTTATCCATCATCTTGTTATAAACATGGTTCCATTGGAAGTATTCATATACTTGAACAAGATTTATTTTTCAAGTAGAGTAGGACATATAAAAAATAAAAAATTAAAGAGAAAAATAAGTCTGATTGTGAAAACTAGCTTGTTGGAGCAATTGGACATGAGCTTTGATTGAAAACCAGGCAACTGGCGAGAAAATTTCACAATAAGTTCTGCAATTTCATGATGTTTTCAATCTTTTATTATGGTTCTTCAAATCATTTTTGGTTCTATGCTCGAGTTGGATGATTCGGAATTCCTTAAGGTCCACCTTCCAACAGATCTTGTCCCATCAACCTCAACGCCTTATCTGGGATCAATATCATAGATTATTTGGAGTGCCTTGGAACTTGCATACATAAATGACAAGCCTCCTCGTTGACAACAATGGGAATACAACAATGTCTCTTGATTTTCAGATCTTTTAGGTGACTCGACTTCAACACATTCATTCATCTCTGTCAAGATACACTCGGGTACCTTGACACTTATTTACATTATCGGTGAGTTGTCTCGCATTGGTTAATGATTTTCATCATTGAATGGTAATCCAATGATTTCTTCCCATGCTCAACTTCAACACATTCATTCACATGGTAAGAATTGTACCATGAATTTTGGATTTGATGAAGACTAATGGTTTTATGGAATCAACAAAAAATTGCAACAATAAATTTTATTGGTTTCTTGTAGCAGCATGTTCCTCTTTTTTTTTCATTCAACAATAGTATGATGGCATCATTACAACAATTTTTCATTCATTTTCATTTCCAAGAAAAACAATAAATTTGGGCCTATTTCAGTCAATATGCAGTATGTTTCATGGTTTCTAATTTAGCATGCAGTACAGAATCCAAATTAGCAGTTCAAACTCGAAGAAAATAATTTTCTGCAAAAATTGACATTTTTTTCAACAACTGTGGAAAGTTGTAGTTTCTGCAACGATTGTTGTAGCAACCTGTTTTTACTATAACAATTTTTTATTTTTATTTTATTTTTATTTTTTATTTTTTTTCCAGAGACAGTTTTGGCACAAATATTGCAAGAAATTGGAGCAGATATAAAAAATTCCGAGCTTCTGGATTTTCTCATAATATGATAATTTGAGTAAGACGTGGAAAAAATTAAAAAAAAGTGCGGTTTTCTAGGACTTCTCAGCGGCTTTTAAAGGCAAATTTTCAATTTTCACCAGTTTGGACAAATTAAGGTAGATTTTGGTATTTTTTCACAACAACGTCTTTTCTTCATCAAAATGGGATTCTGAAGGCATGTAGTGGTAGAAAAGATAAAAATACACAGTTTCCCTTTTGAATCGCTCAATTTGGCCTTAAAACGAGTTTGTGGCATATGTTTTTGTTGCAACATTGGGCAACGTGAAAGGTGAAACAAGGCATAAATTGATTTGATTATAACATGAAAACCGTACATCTATTGGACCTAAAAATTTTATGGTAAATGTATTGAGGTAGAGTAAATGAACACATAAAATTTAAGAAAATTTTAGTGTCTATTTTTCAAGAAATTGACCACTTTCACCTACAACCATTTATCACTTTTCTCGAGATCTGTGCACCCATTGGCTGAGATATTTTGTGGGAAGATGCATAATATTAATAGTAACAACTTCAGAAAATTTCAGGAGAATCTGATTTACCATTTGAGAGAAATTGGAAAAACAAAAATGCTACTTGAAAAAGATACATTTTGTCAAGCAAGGTCAAAGTGGAGGTCAACGCATTATGGAGCAGAGTACCTGAGCCAAATAAACACAAAATAAAACATCAAATCATGTTCTCTTCTCCAATTTCAAAAGGTAAACTTGAGATAAAACTAGCCTTAAACTTTTTAATTTGTTAAAAAATTTAGAAATTTTGATGAAAATCTTTGTAAACATGTAGCTCCATTTTTTCTCCCATTATGTTTTGTCATACCTTTTAACAACCAATCTCAGAACGTATGATTGATTATTTATCAACAAAGTCCTGCCACCCATGCAATCATCTCATTTTTTTCCATGGTCATAATGATGTTCTTCTATGATTTCACCACTTTTTTGTTAATCCATGCTTTCCTTAATGGTCCATCAACATGATGTTCTTGAGAAAAATAATTATTTTACAAATAGAAAAACTTGACTTCATGGTACATGTTTGTAGCACATGATCAAAAAGTACATGGAGCACTTACATTATGTGTCATATTTCTCATCTTCAGATTTTTAATGGAAGCCAAGAAATGATGAGTACATAGCCACAAGAAGAAGATTGCAACAAGGCTTTTTTCACACACTATTGAAATCACTTGGAAGCATATTTTAGGCCTTGATGAGTTGCATAACCCTCAACAACAACTCTTGTTTTGTGTTATGTGCAACTCATATTGTCAAAAGCTTCACATTGGGAAGTCTTCTTCATTCATTAGTTTGTGAGTTCTTGAAGAAACTAGTTGATAAAATTGTTGAAATATGATTGGTTGCTATGCATGGAAGATAAGAAGACAATCATTATGGGCTGCAATCTATAATAATTTCCAGCCATACTAATGAGATGAACTTCACAAGGATGGAAAGAACATTCTATATATGGAGTAAAATTCTTGATGTGTTCTTCACAATATGGTATTATACCAAGGCTTGAACAATTCGAGCACAATTAAAATAGTGACAAGTACTTGGATATGGTATTATGGGGGTATCATTTCTTTTCACACAAGTTGCATATAATACATAATGAAGGGTTGAAGAAAAGTGCATCTTATTGAGATAAATGGTCAATATTGCTCTCTTGGAGCTTTGGTCAAGGATTTAGTTGAAATGACAGAATAAAGGAACACAAGGCACTGGTTAGATTATGAAACTTTGCAATGCTTTGTTTGCATGAGGGCATGCAAAATCTTCGGTGTGGTGGAATGTTGAACCTCTAATTTGTCATAATTTTGTTGATGAAACCATCGATTTTTGCGTCATTCCATTCACCCATTGTCATCATTTTCAACCATATTTCTTCATAAACACACCAAATTACCGCATACATGTTTACATGGTTTATTATTATTATTTATATTATTTTTAATTAATTAAAGAGAATTATGCATGGTTTTACTAATGATAGTTTGACAGTTCAAGTTTCTATAGTTTCCGCAGTTGTATCCATGGTTGAGGTAGTAGCATCAATATAGAATGAAATCCAATACATGGAAATTGTTTCTAGAAGCTTCAATATGGATTTTTGTTGTTCAAATTCCACCCAGCTCACACATGTGGAACTCCAGGCAAAGATCAAGGTAAAATCACAGCAATTTTGACCAATCAACTTCAAGCGCGTTTTTTGAGAAAACTAAAGATAATATCGCAAAAAAAAAACATGGGTTTTGTTTAGAACGAGACCAATTAAGTTCTTCATGATCATTTTTCCTGAATTATTTACCATTTGGGAGATATTTCAGGTTCTTTGGAGCCCTATTTTGCAATTGTGTGAGCAAACATTGCGCCCATGTATCAATAAACGCCAAGTGAAACAAACAGAGGTTGGGATGGACTGTGCTTCATCAAATTCGTGGAAAATAGGTGTCCATTCAATTCTAATCTTTAGCCATATGAATCTCCATGAAGTTACATTGCAACCCCTATATAAACATTCCATTTAAACAAAGAGGAGAGGTTAATTTTCTGAAGCATATTGTGAAGTTTTAAAACTTTGTTTTTCATTCAATTTTAATGAAGAAGTACCTTGAAGACTTGATGTGTAGCTAACTGTTGGAGTAAATATTTGACCGCCTATTTGTGGAGGGCCCTTGTAAATAGTGAAGGTTCAGCAGTTTATGTTTTTAATGTAGTTGTTTTCATGTTTTCATTTTATCATTTGATGGAGTTATTTTCATAATTTCAATTTTTCATTTGCCATAGTTGTTTCCAGAATTCCAATTTGTCATTTTTTGTAGTCACTTCCAAAATTTCATTTTGTTATTTGATGTAGATTCTTTCATAAGTCTTCTTTTATCATTTGATGTAGATTCATCAATCTTTCCTTTCGAATTGTCAAATTGCAGAGGATTCATATTTTTACTTATAGAGTAGCAGTGATTTATTTTAGTAGTTTTATAAGTTCATGAGTGGTTTATTTCAAGAGCATGAGTGATTTATTTTCGAAACAGTAGTGATTGAGTGATTTCCTTTTAGCATATGAGTGTGTTCTTTTCTGTTCATGAGTGATTTCTTTTCAAGAGCTATAGTGATTTCTTTACAAGTTTCATTGCCATAAAATTTCATTTCAAAAACATAAAAATGTAGAAATTCCATTTTATAGAATTCGATTTTATCTTCATGCACAAGATTGTTAGAGAATAAGAATTTGTAGAGACTAACAAATAAATTATTTAAGATTTCTTCATAAGATAAAGAAATTTTGTTTCAGTTTTTACGAAGTAGAAAGCATGTTGATTTTAGAACTTAGTTGTAATTTAAATTTATCAATTTCATTAGGAACATGAAAATAAAAACATCCTTAGAAGTAATCTCTACAAATCCAATCATCACACCAATAAACTAAATGAATAAGAGAGGCTTCTAGCATATATTGTGCACTTGTAATTCACAAGTTTACCAACTCCGGTCGATAATTTAGGTAATCAATTTAAGACAATTAAGTTGACCAAATAATGGGCTACCAAGCTATGAGTCAACAATAATGTAGATATTTGAATTATATGAAAATTCAACATATGGCCAGTGTTTGTGTCACATGATGTGGAAGAAGAGGATTATACTTAAAATCAATAGTTTGGTCAGGCGTTATGTGATTTCCCAGCTCGTCGTGATGATGAAGTAAAGTCAACAATTAGAAAATTCAAGGTAGTTTTATAAAATAGGTATGCAAATAAAGCACTCTAATATTTTGTTGGTTGGCATTGCAACTGAACTGGACAGCAGGGGAGGAAGTCGAAATTTCAAAAGAACAAGGGGAGTGGTTCTCACATGGTCTTCACTCAATGAACCTTTGACATATCACGTGCCATCATGGCGTATTAAAAAATACCCTTAATTTGAGTACATATTGGAAAATACCTCTCAAAATCACATTATTTAACCCCCTACCACTACAAATCCAATACACCTTCCCAATTAAAAAAACCCCTACTTTCACTAGATATCGTAGGTATCCATCTTTTCATTAACATTTTTTATATCCCTTTATATTTTTTCATCAAATTTGAGCTCTATTTTTTATACCTGCCAATATAAAAACCCTTTACCCCCTACATATCCCCCAATACATTATGCCATTTTTTCCTCAATATATATCACCCAATATGAACCTGTGCTATAGAATTTCTCCCCTAGTGAAACCCCGTGGTGGTTCTATGTAAGTACATGGTGAACATTCAAAAAAAAAACTTCCTTATAGTCTATTGACTCTGTTTCATTTCTTTTTGTTTCTGGTAGTTGAGCAGCAGTGGTAGCATGATTAGTTATGTCTCTTAGAGAGATTGAATGAATTGCCCCTTTCTAATTTTATGGTTCAGGTATGCAAGAGGTGGCTTGGAAGAGATGATAAAGTGGCAGCGATAGCATGATTAGTTGTGTCTCTTTAGAGATATTTAGTGAATTGCATCTTTCTAATTTTATGGTTCATGTATGCAAGAGGTGGCCTGGAGGAGATGGTAAAGTGGCAGCGGTAGCATGATTAGTTATGTCTCTTTAGAGAGATTTAGTGAATTGCCTCTTTCTAATTTTATGGTTCAAGTATGCAAGAGGTGGTCTGGAAGAGATGGTAAAGTGGTAGGATGGGTTCCTGTTCTTTTCGTAAACTCCACTTATAACAACTTTTGAGTGGCTACCACCACAAATGGGGAATTTCTTTATTTTTTTGGATCTTAAAACACCCTTATTTATGGTGATTTCTTTATGACTTGGGATATGGTTATTTGTTAATTATTATGCACTTGTGTTAAGATGAGGTGTTGGACTCAATACTTTCCCCTTTGCTAATTTCTCTATAATATTGATTTATATTCAGTAACAATCAATGATTTATTTAATAATTGTTGATAAGAAAAATTCTTAATTGATGATAAATATTAATAGTCTTTAATGCTTATTGATGATTATAGATGATGATCTTCTTAATGATTATAGTTAAATATAAATGATTAAATCCTTGATGATTGTTGATGCTTATGGATTTGACCATTGGTATGGTGATTATGTCTAAATATCTTTAATGAATCACTTTATGCTTATGAGTATTTCCTTGGTGAATTATGGATGGGTGATTATGTCCTTAATGAACGATTATGTCACTTTATGCTTACTGGAATTTCCATGGTTATGTTGCACTCTCTCTCTCTCTATCTATATATCTATAAACATTGGTATAAAGGCTAGCTTGTTGCAAGTTGAAATATAAATGAAGACAATAATTAAATCCACAGGAAAGGTGTTATTGTTGTAATGTTCCTTCCTAAATATTTCGAATGTTTGGAATATACCTTTTTGTACATTTTGAATTAAATAAAATAAAGTACCTTTTTGCGGCTAATATAGGAAATAATAATAAAGTAAAGATTAAGTGGAAGTTGGGACCCACAAGATAACTTATTAGAGAAGAAAGATAAATCGATTTCCCCATAAATGCATGGAGTGGGCCCACAATTTTGCATGGCGAAAAGTTACAAAAGGAAGGGTTGAGGAAGGCTTAAGCATCATTTGCATATTCTGATTTTTTAATTTCCTTAGTTGTTTAGCTGAGCCAAACATTGTGATGTTTAGCGCGGGAGCTTCTCAAGGAGAGAAGCTCACCCCCTTCTCTGGTGGACTTCGAGTGCCACTCAAGGAGTGTATTTCTTCATTCTTGTGATTCATTGAGGCAACCATATTTTCCACATTGTTCTCGAGCATCTTGGGACGCAGTAGAAGCTGTGACTGTGCATTGGAAGAAGGTAGTTGTTGTGTGGTGCTATGTGGTGAAGGAAATCTTCTGGATCAGCTATAGGATGAGTTAGTGGTGGATTTGCAGAGTTTTGGAGCAGCCTCAATCCTTACAAGATTAGTGATACATTGTCCCTTTGCATCATCTCTTAAGAGACTGCGTAACTCACCTAGTGACTGCGCATTCATCTTGTGGGTAGCATTTGGTGGGGCTATTTTCCAGGGTATTCTGAGTTGAGGAGATGGGGGATTGATTGGAAGAGAATTTTTGGAGGTTTTCTGGTGTTTTGAACTGAAAAAATCTTCAGCAGCATCTACAGCAATAGATTTCGAAATTAGAGGAGGGCCAAGCATAAAAAGGTCCAATTTTGAAGATTGGAATTTGGAGCAGAGCTTTCTGGGTTTTTTTGGGTTTTGTGCAAGGACCACCTTCCCAAATTCTTAGAAATTTCTAACTATTATAAGTGGGGAAATTCAGTGTCAAACTTAGCCAACAGTTGTAGAAACTGGGTGATTGTGCAGTCTTTCAGAGGATCAGAGTAGAAACAACTGTGCCATTCGATATTTGTTCACTTGAGGCCTGTAGCTTGCCTTGTGCAAGCCCAGGTGCACCACTTCCATCTCATTTTGTACTCCAACCATATATTATTAATAAAATTGGGTGTTTCCGACATATTCTTTGTATCTGTGTTGCTAGAGCGAAATTTATGTGTTTGATTTATTGCATGTTCTTTATATTGTTGTAATTTTCTATTTGAAATATAACAGTGGTATCAGAGCATGTTCTTGGCCAGTGTGGGTAACAGGAACATGTACTGCCACGAAGTTACCAAGGAGTGGTCTTGCATAGAGGTCATGGCAGAGTTAGAGGAAGAGACCATGGAAGAATAGATAACTCAGACCCATTTTCTGACACAAAAGTCGAAGCTAGAAGGGAAGGAATGGACTAGCACAATGAGGAGGAGCAACCCAGGTGAAGGGAACCAAAGAAGATTTTGGATGAGCCACTGAGAGCCAATCAGAAGGCTATGAGACAAGGACATGTTATGATAGACATGATGCAGCAGATGATGGGTTTTCATATGGGTGCTAATAATACCAAATGGAGAAGCAGAACCTCATGGTGATGGGGGTTCCATAGAAGGTGGTAGTTGTACATTTCAGCTTCCACACACCCCACAGTGTGGGCAGACTGGCAGGCCCTTGATGCTGAATTTCGTAGAGGAGCCAGAGCCTAAGAGGGAGCCAAATGAGGTTGATGATTCAGTACATTCAGTGGCCTCAGGCATTGATGAGTATAAGGGGTTGGATGCCCAGATCCGACAGGTAATGTCCTTTAATGAATTTATTCACCTAAAGGAAAGACACACCATAGGGGCTAGCCATTATTCCAAAGGAGGATCATCTAGTTATGAGGTGCAAAGGTTGGTGGGGAAGGTCACACTTCCAAATTTTGATGGGAATGCGAAGAGTTTAGCATGGGCATGGATACAAAATCTGGATACCTATTTTCATTTGAACCCCATGAAGGAAGAAGATGCCATACACTTTTCCACTCTTCACCTGGAGGGAGATGCCTAGGAATGGTGGTACCATGGATTGATCACACTGGGGAATATTCATATCACTTCATACCAGGAGTTCACCTGGAGGTTGCTGGAGAGATTTGAGAGGAAGGATCCTCAGCTGCACTTTAGAGAGTTGGCCCACTTGAGGTAGACAAGCAGTGTAGAGGCCTACATTGTTGAGTTCCAGAGACTAGCCATGATGGTGACAAATATTTTAGAGAGCCGGTTGATCATGCTATTCATAGAAGGACTTGTGGAGCCACTACATGGATGGGTGAGGGCATATAATCCCACATCATTACAAGATGCCATCTCTCAAGCTAGATAAATGATTGGAGTAGTACCCAAGAACAGGGCCTTTGTTCCCTCGAGACCCGTAGTGCAATAGGGAAATAGAGATTCGAGACCACTAAAGAGAGATGGAGGGCATGACCAGTTGGATGATGAGACACAAAGGGATATCAAGAGGAGGAGATTATGCTTCACGTGTCAGAAGCCTTGGGCACCGGGGCACAAGTGCACCAAGGGCAAGGCCCTTTCATTGAGGTGTTCTCGGATAGTGAGACACAAGAGGAGGAGCATGAGATAGTATAGGAGACGAAGGATGAGGGAGTTCCATCAGGCTCAGGAGGACCACCCCCACCCCCACAAGGATGAGGATCATTTACTCCTGCTAGAGGAGTACTTGCTTCACTTCGGGGTGCGCTGAAGTACCTGACACTTTGAGTCAGGGGGACCATTCAAGGACAGTGTTTTTCAGCCTTGATTGACAGTGGAGTTACCCACAATTTTCTTGATGCACAGATGGTGGAGCGTAGAGGCACACATAAAACTACATTTGAGGGATTCTTAGTCCTGATACCAGGAGCCTGGATAATGCAGTGCACAAGATATGTTCTAGGATTGACCTTGCAGATGTGGAACTAGTATCTCACAGATCATTTCTTTTTTGTTGATATTCTAGAAACTAATGTGGTGCTAGGAGTTCAGTGGTTTTATACGATGGGGAAGTTCACCACTAATTGGCAGCAGTTGGAGATGGACTTCAAGGGATATTATGGGAGGTCGGTGTTGTTGAAGGGGATACACTCTTATCCACCTCAAACTATTTCATCTCACAGGATGGAGCCCGATCTAAGGTGTGGGGATATAGAGTGGGAAGTGGAGCTACGCATTTCTAAGATTGGGTCATGGGCTAAGGCTACACATCCAAACATATTGGCTCTGTTGGAGCAGCATCAGGGGGTTTTTGGAGATATTCCACCAGGGAGGCCGCTAGATAGCAGATTCGAGCACATCATTGAGTTGGAGGAGGGTGTCAATGCAGTCATAACCACTCCTTATAGGCATCCCAAGGCCTATGAGGATGATATAGAGAAGGCCATACACGAGTTGCTGAGATTGGGGCATATTCGTCCTAGCTCTAGTCCCTTTTATTCTTTAATAGTTTTGGTGAAGAAGAAAGATGGGATGTTGCACATGTGCATAAATTGTTGGGTGCTGAATAAGAAGACTTTGAAGAACCAGTATCCCATACCTCACATAGATGAGTTGATGGATGAGCTCAGAGGAGCCAAGTACTTCTCTAAGATACATTTGCACTTGGGGTACCACCATATCCGCGTGAGGGAGAAGGACATTCCCAAGACCTCTTTTCGCTGTCATTATGGACATTTTGAGTCCTTAGTGATGCCTTTTGGGATAACCAATTCTCTTGCTACTTTTCAGTCTTGTATGAACCATGTGTTCCATAGGTAGATGAGGTGTTTTGTTTTGGTGTTCTTTGATGATGTACTCATTTACAGTGAGACATGGGAGGAACACCTCCAGCACTTGGAGGAAGCACCACGCATACTTGAGGAGCAAAATTTGTATGTGAAGATGTTTAAATGTGAATTTGGGCTAACAGAGATGTTATATGTTTGGCATGTGATAGGAGAGGATGGAGTGAAGGTGCATCAGGAGAATAATCAGGCCATTTTGGATTGGCCAACACCCAGAAATGTTATGGAGCTGAGAGGCTTCCTTGGTATTTTCACCCATTACAAGAGGTTTGTGAGGGGATTTTCACAGTTGGCAGCACCCCTTATAGATTTGAAAAAAAGAGGTGCTTTTGAATGGACGCAGTTGGTAGAGGAGACCATTGAGAGGCTCAAGAGGGTCATGAGTAGTTGTCTAGTTTTGGCCTTGCAGGATTTTACACGACCCTTTGTGTTGGAGTGTGATGCTTTAGGTGAAGGTGTTGGAGCAATTCTTATGAAGGGAGGCAATTCCATTGCATTGGAGAGTAGGAAGTTGCTGCCTCATGAGAGGTTGTATTCAGTGTATGATAAGGAGATTTTGGTAGTGATGCATGCGTTGGAAAAATTTAGAATGTATCTTTTGGGCAATCAATTCAAGGTAAATATGGATCACAACGGTCTCTGATTCTTCCTTGAGAAATGGTCACTAGAGGAATGGAAACAAAAATGGGTGCGTAACCTTCAATATTACAATTTTGAGATTGAGTATGTGAAGGGAAAACATATTGTGGTAGATGACACCCTCTCACGCGGACCAACAACATTGTCACTGATGGATGTCACGTAGGATTGGAAGGCTTGGCTATTGATTGAGTATTCCAGAGACAGGCATGCTTGTGAGATTTTGGATGGTGCATGCAGTGATGACTGGTTCCAATTGATGGATGATGTGATCTATTACAAGGATAAGATCTATTTGGTTCTAGATTCTCAGTTGAGAGAGAGGATCGTGCAGGCAACACATGTCTCTCCATTAGCAGGGCACCCAAGTTTCCTTAAGACCTACCATGCAATTAGGGAGAGACTCTATTGGAGGGGTATCAAGGGATATGTTTTGAGGCATGTGAGAGATTTTGTAGAGTGTAGAGGAACAAGGCGGAGCTCTCACATCTAGTCAGGTTATTACAGCCACTTCCCATTCCAGAAAGGAAGTGGGAGAATGTATTTATGGATTTCATATAGGCTTACCAAAAACATAGGGGAGAGACTGTATTTATGTGGTAGTGGACATAATGACCAAGTTTTCCCATTTCTTCGCTATCTCTTCCAGATCTTCAGCCTCCCAAGTGGCTGAATTATTCTTTCGGGAGGTGTTCAGGTTGCATGATCTTCCCAAAACCATTGTGTGATAGGGACAACTGATTCATGGGAGATTTTTGGCAGGAGTTGTTTCACTTGGTAGGAACTGAGCTCACTCCGAGTACCAACTGTCATCCCCAAACCGATGGGTAGACAAATATTGTGAACAAATGGCTGGAGGGGTACTTACGCAATTATGTGATGGAGCAATAGAGAGCGTGGGTCAAGTGGTTGCATCTCGGGGAGTTCTGATACAACACAATGCATCATATGTCTATTGGTATGTCTCCTTTTCGAGCTCTTTATGGTTATGATGCACTTACTTTTTTTTACATGATTTTTGAAGACAGCAGGGCCCTTGGGGCCAAGGATTGGGTTCGAGAGAGCCAGGAGATTCTTCGAGCTCTCTAGAACAATCTACTGGTAGCTCAAAATCAACAAAAGATATATGTTGATAAGCATAGGGTGGAGAGACAGTTTGAGATTGGGGACATGGTATATTTGCACCTACAACCGTACAGGCAATCTTCACTCAAGCATAAGGGTGCAGAAAATTTGAGGCCTTGATTTTATGGACCTTACTGGGTGGTGAGGCATATTGGTGAGGTGGCTTATGAGCTAGAGTTTCCTTCTGAGAGCCGGATTCACAATGTTTTTCACGTCTCATGCCTCAAGAAGGCATTGGGGCAGCAGGTAGTGGAAGCAACGGAGTTGCCTCCCTTGGATGATGAGCATTTGGTTTTTACACCAGAGTAGATATTAGATACCCAGGAGAGGAGACTGAGAAATGGGGTTGTCTTGGAGAATATGGTCAAGTGGAAGGATTTTCCAGAGGAAGACGCTACATGGGAGAATGAACAAAACTTACAACCTCCAGTTTTGCAGTTGCTTGGGATCAAGAAACATTCGGGAGGGGTGGACTATAGTTCCTTCCTAAATTTTCCTAATGTTTGGAAAATACCTTTTTGTCCATTTTGAATTAAATAAAATAAAGTACCTTTTTTGCAGCTAATATAGGAAATAAGAATAAATTAAAGTTCAAGTGGAAGTTGGGACCCATAAGATAACTTATTAAAGAAGAAAGGTAAATAAATTTCCCCTCAGCAAGTCGAAATGCATGGAGTGGGCCCACAATTTTTCATGGCAAAAAGTTACAAAAGGAAGGGTCGAGGAAGGCTTAAGCATCGTTTGCATATTCTGATTTTCAAATTTCCTTAGCTGTTTAGTTGAGCCAAACACTATGTTTTTAGCGTGGGAGCTTCTCAAGGAGAGAAGCTCACCCCCTTCTTTGGTGGACTTCGAGTGCCACTCAAGGAGGGTATTTCTTTAGTCTTGTGATCCATTGAGGCAACCACATTCCTTCTATGTCTGACCCAAAGAAAATTTTATTCAAAAGAATCAGGAAGGAAAAAAAACCAGCACACACCGATATACCTAGGTTCTCACTAGAAGACTCCCCGTCTTCCTCTCAGCAAGCTCAAGTCCAAGGCCCTGGTTCCACTGCTAAAGTACTTTAATACCCACCAGATAATCCTTTCCTTGAGCGTTCAGAGATAAAAGATGAATCAGATTCAATAGACACTTCTAGATTTTTCTTGCATCCCACTTTGGAAGCCGAGGAAATAAAGCAAGTGACTACCCTCAGATTCCACTTGCCCAAGCCAATTCACAAACCACTTTTCAGAACATTCCCATTGTCATTCATCAAAATCCCACTCTAGCTCCACAAACTCCCATGGCAGCTCCTGGCTTCTTGTTAAATAAATATGCCCCCCTAGCATTTCCACAGATTCTAAGTGACATTCCCCAAGACTACATGAAGCTCTTACCCCGGTTTACTGGGGAAGACAGTAGTGCTGCTCAAAAGCATCTAGAAGATTTACACGCCTTCGCAAAGAATTTCAATGTGGAACATCTGGATGTAGTGATAAGGTTGTTCGTTCAATCTCTGGATGGGGAAGCTCAGAAGTGGTTCAAGACTCTTGGAAACCACACCATCACTAATTGGGAGGAGATGGAAAATGCTTTCACTCGAAAGTGGGGAGAGAAAAGAGACCATGGTTATTGTCTCACAGATTTCAACGCATTAAATAAAAGACATAATGAAGACATGTCTGAATTTATAAAGAGATTCAACAAGCTATACACCAACCTACCAGCTGATATGAAGCCTCCTCAGACAACTGTTAAAGTAGTGTTTGTGGGAGCATTTGAATCTGAGTTCGGTTTCACCTTAAGAGAGAGGAAATTTACTTCTCTGGACCAAGCTTAGACCAATGCACTAGAGGTAGAAGCCAACTTCGCTTCTACAGGAAAATCAAAGGGAAGCTGGATCATGACTTCAGACGAAGGGGTAAAGAAGAGGCTTCTTCCTCAAACCAAGAAAGAGAGATAGTAGATTATAATATTGAGGAAATGAACAAGATGATTAAGAATATTTCAAATAAACTGGTGAAATTAGAGCTTGAAGCAAAGAATGAATCATCCCGGCCATCTCTGACTGCTCCTAACAGGGGTTATAACCCACAGTATAGGAAGCCACCTCTGTAGATATTGGAACGAGACAGAAAGGAGCAGTAAGATCACATAAAGCCCCCTCTGTATTTGGAAGGGCAGATGGAGGGTCCTACCGAAGATGCTCCCGATGGAAAAGATGATCAGTACCTTGCCTATTCGGAAGGGGAGGAGGTAGAGCTTTCTCTACAGGAGGAAGAAAAGGAAGAGAAAGTGAACTCCACTGAAAATCCTGACATTGATGATTATTGAAGACAGTTCATGGATTTCATGCAAGCCCAATTCCATAAGAAATATGATCTTTGATCTTCTAGGAAAAGGACTCGTAATCAAGATCAAGATGAAGAGTCACCTCCTAAGGAGTTGGTCTCTCAGAAGATGGATAACAGAGGTAAGAAACCAGTTGAAGAGACCTTGCATCAGAAATTTACCCCTCCCTCTTCATCTAAGTCAGTACCTGATCCCCTTGCAAGTCCTAAATATATTCTTGCTGATGCAAAGCCTCAAGTCCTTCCTAAAGAACCAAAGGAGACCATTATGGAAAAGTGTCCTGCTGTGTTTAATCTTCAAAAATAACTAGAGAAAGTTAAGATCCATGTCCCTTTAATTGAGCTCTTTAAGCAGCCTTCTTATAAAGCTTAGGTGCATCAGTTTATGCTTCCTCATGGTGTAGCTCCTCCTCCCGATAGTATTAACCTTCAAGAGGAGAGGCCTATGGTAGTATTTGGCCGACATGTAGAAGAGTTGGATTTAACAACCCCGCCCTTTTATGTATCCCTAGTCATCCATGATTTTTTGTTGCACAATTATATGTTGGACTCAGGAGCATCGCATAATATGTTACCTCTGTCAGTCATGGAGCAGTTAGGGTTGCAAATCACTCGTCCATATAAGGACCTCTATTCTTTTGATTCCAAGAGGGTCAAATGCCTGGGGAAGATTAAATACCTAGTGGTGAACTTGGTCCAGATCCAAGCCAAAAGCGTTGTTATGGACATAGTGGTCACTGATATCCCAACCCGGTTTGGGATGTTGTTGTCTAGATCATGGGGAACTAAAATTGGAGGGTCAATTAAGCTTGACCTCAATTATGCAACCATTCCAGTATTTGGGGGGCAAGAAAGGAGGTTGTATCGGGAATCAAGATTCGTGAAGATGGTGACCAGAGCTGATGGTTCAGTCAATTCTCCTGTATACAACAAGGAGGGGGGGTTTTCCTGTCTAATGCTTCAGGAGGACCAAGAGTTTTTACAGGAACCACCATTCAGCCTGTTGATACTGAAACAGTCCATAAGAAATGAAGAAAAGGGAATGTGGACTCTTCACTTCGATGGAGAAAATTCAAGGGGTCCTCTTAATCTCCCCTACTGGAAAATTGGTCCTTTTCTCTTTTAAATTGGAGTATGAAGCCAACAATAATGTGGCAGAGTATGAGGCACTTCTTTTGGGGTTAAAAAATGCCAAAAATATGAACATACAGAGTCTCAAAGTTTTTGGAGATTCAGAGCTGATAGTGAGGCATATTAAAAATCAGTGCCAAGCCAAACACCCTCGATTAAGAGCATACAGAAATGAAGTATGGGACCTAGTGGAGAAATTTTTTCTAGCATTCAATATACAGTTTATGCCAAGAGATCAGAACAGGATGGTTGATTCCCTCGCTGTGGCAGCAAGTAATTTCCTTCCACCCCAGAATCCACTCTTTAGATATGACGTGGAAGTGCGTTATCATCCCTCTATCCCAGACAATGTAAAACATTGGCAGATGTTTGAAGATGAGAAGCAGATGAATCGCTTCATGGAGACTATCAGAGACTTTTCTAACTTGGTCATTGATACCGGAGAAGAAGAAGAGGCCGAAGGAAAACCTCAAAACAAATGGAAATATACAGTGGTTGGGCACATGGTGTTACAACTAAAAGGGAACGTGATCTCCAGAGGTCTGGTACCTTTGGAAATATTATTCGATAAAAATGATGTCCCTGTCATCCCTAACAAATCAATCGATGAAGCTCAAGTAGAAGATGTAAATATCGGGATAGAAGAGGATCCTGAAATTGTAAAATTGTCTAAAAGAGTTCCAGAAGAATACAGAGAACAATAATTCAAATTGTTCTGTTCCTACAGAGATGTTTTCGCTTGGTCATACCAAGATCTAAAAAAATTTGATACCAACATCATACAACATAAAATCCCACTGAGAGGAGATGCTAAGCCACGTAAGCAAAAGTTGAGGCAAATCAATCCTTTGCTGCTCCCTTCCATAGAGAAAGAAATCAAGAAGTTGCTAAAGGCTAAGATCATTGTGCCTCTTAGATATTTAGAGTGGGTAGCCAACTTGGTACCAGTTCGAAAGAAGAACGGGGAAATAAGGATATGTGTAGACTTTCGGAATCTAAACAGGGCATCCCTTAAAGATAACTATCCTCTCCCCAAGATGGATCACATACTGCAGAAGGTGGTGGGAACCTCTCGAATGTCCATGATGGATGGTTTCTCTGGATATAATCAGGTGGTATTCCTCCCTGAAGATCAAAAGAAGATGGCATTCACCATACCATGGGGTACGTTCATGTATGCCTGAATGCCTTTCAGCCTGATAAATGCGGAAGCCACTTTCCAGTGGGTGATGGACATTGCTTTCGTAGGAGAGCAAGACAAGTTCTTCATGGTATATCTGGATGATATCACCGTTTTTTCGAAGGATGACTCTAAACATATTGAACATTTGCACCAGACTTTTGACAAGTGCTGCAAGTATGGTCTGTCCCTAAATCGTCAAAAATCTATGTTTGCTTTAGAAGAAGGAAAATTATTAGGGTATATTGTAACTAAAGCTGGAGTAAATATTGATCCAAAAAGAGTAGAGGTAATTAACGGCATATCCTTACCTCGAAACAAGAAGGAGGTTCAGGTATTCCTTGGATGCATAAATTTTCTGAGAAGATTCATCTCGAACTACGCATAAATAGTTCGACATATCACTAAAATACTTAGAGAAAACAATGATGTAAAATGGACACCAGAGTCAAGAGAAGCATTCAACAGAATTAAGAGTGCCTTTGCAGAAGCCCCAGTACTAGCAGGACCAAACTACGGTAAGCCCTTCATGATCTTCTCGTTTTCATCCCCACATACTATAGCTGCGGTATTATTACAGAAAAATGAAGATGGTATGAGAAGCCTATCGCCTTTTTTAGTCAAGTGCTTCGGGATGCCGAGTTAAAGTATAAAATTTTGGAGAAGCAGGCATATGCCCTTGTAAAGTCTCTAAAATATTTCTGAGTGTATGTACTACAGTTAGCCATAACTGCTTTCGTGCCTACTACCGCAGTGAAATACATCTTGATTCAAGGGGACAGTGAGGGAAAAAGAGGTAAATGGATCGCTAAGATTCAAGAATATGAATTATACATTTTCCCTACGAAGCTTATCAAGGGATAGGGGCTAGCCAAAATCTTGTCTGAATCAAATTGTCAGGCTCTGGGAATAAATCTATCTATGGAAGTTGGAGAATTACCTGAAGGTACAGATGAACAACCCGGTATATAAACTATTGTGCAAAAAGCGCACATGAAGTACCTGCTCAGTGTTTGGTATAAGGATATTGTAGAATACCTTTTAACTCTCAGGTGTCCTTTAAACTTCGATAATACCAAATATCAAACATTGAGGTTGCAATCCCATAAATATATCGTTGCAAATAGCTGACTATATTGGAAATATCCTTTAGGAATCTTGATCTTATGCCTCATAGAGTCGGAGGTGGAGGAGGTCATGGCTGAATTCCATGAAGGCATTTGTGGAGGCCACTATAGTTGGCGGTCTACAACCCACAAGATATTGAAAGCAGGTTTCTTCTGGCCCAAATTGTTCGTAGATTACATGTTTGGATCAGGGCATGTGAGAAATGTCAGATATTTGCTGAAAAATAGAAATTTTTTCCCTTACCCATGATCCCAGTACATATAGAAGAGCCTTTTTAGCAATGGGGGATTGACTTCATCGGGGAAATCCACCCAGCATCTAGTGGTCAGCATAAGTGGATGCTCACCGCCACTGACTACATCACCAAGTGGGTAGAAGCTATACCAGCGAGAAATGCCACTGATGCAGTTGTAATCAGGTTCCTGGAGGAGAATATCATATCAAGATTCGGTTGTCCAGTTAAGGTTGTGATGGATAATGCTCAGGCTTTCAAGTCTACCAAATTCACCAATTTCTGTCAGCAATACAATATCACCTTGGGGCACTCTACAACCTATTATCCCCACAGAAATGGATTGGCTGAGTCTTCCAATAAAACATTTTTAAGGTCATTAAAGAAAGCTATAAATGAAAGTCAGAAAAACTGGGACTCATAGCTTAAATTCGCGCTATGGCGAACAAAATCACTAGTAAAAGGTCAACAGGAAAGTCCCCATACGAACTGGTCTATGGACGAGTGACAGTCTTCCCAATTAAGCTCACCTTGCCTGTGGCTAGATTCATCCAAGATAGTCAAGAAGAGCCCAATGATCTCATCAGAAGAATGAACCAACTGTTTGAGTTAGAAAAGACTCGGAGCCAAGTGAATGACAGGTTAGTAGAATATCAAGAAAAAATGAAGGGTTTGTTTGATCAACGTGCCAAGGACAAGGAAATGTAGGTCGGGGATTTAGTATTGAGATGGGACATCAGAAGAGCCGAGAAAGGTAAGCACAGAAAGTTTGACCTGTTGTGGTTCGGGCCATTCAATATTGCTGAGGTTAAAGGCAACAACGCCTTCATATTGGAAAACCTGGAAGGTGACTTGATCGAGGCTCCCGTAAATGGGCAGTTCTTAAAACCATATTTTCAATACTGACCAAGGTCTTAGAGGCCTACTATATATAGTGTACATATCTTTTTCTTTTACATTTTCTTTTGTTGTTTTGTTTTTCCATAGGATGGTTTGAAAATTTTGAAGAGGCTCTAGCTCTAAAGGAATAATTCACAAATGATCTGCAAAAGTTCTCGACACATCCGAGGATGAACGTGTTGTTCCCAGGTGGAGCCAATGTTTTTGGGTTAGCCCTCACCTTAAGCTATAAGAGAAAATCTTAAATAAACCAAGGAAAGATCCGTAAAAGATAAGCGGGCTAAGTGAGTATAAAGGTAGTATGGCATGCAAACTCCCTCTTGGAAAGAGCGCGTACAAAAATGCTGATGGTGCTACACAGTTAAACAAAAGTGGGACTGAGTCCGTATGTCGGACAGCCAAAGGGAGAGTGCCACGTACAGGGATTCCGGGGGTACTAAGGATGGAAGGAGGAAGGTGGAGATCTACCCCCCGGAGCATATGACGTCACTCGATGGGGCGATGAGGATGCGTTTCGGAAGAAGCTCATCCTTGATCTAGAGGTAGAGAATTCTGAGCTGAGGAAAAAACTAAACATCCCCCGTGGAGAACATGTACAAACGGATGAGTTGATCCAGGTGGAAAGAGAGAAATCAACTCTAATTGATTCATTGGTTAAAGAGCAAGAAGGGAATGCCAAGATGACCGCGGAGATGACTGGTTTAAGGCAGAGATTGTCTGATTTACAGGGAAAATGGGACAAGCATGTATATGTGACCCCAACTTCCAATGAGCCTGGCACTACTCCGAAGCAGCTAACTAAAGCCTTGTCAGACTTACAGGTTTCAGAAAATGAAGCCAGAACAACACGCCACTGGATACAAGAAATGGAAGCTAAGCCCACGAAAAATGATAAGGTGGTAACTACCTTGTAGGACGAGGTCGAGAAAACGAAAAGAGAGAAGCTGATACAGGAGAAAACCATCAAAGAATTGAACACTCAGATGAAGGGAAATATGACCCTCCTGGAAGCCAGGCGCCTCATCTGGATAGACATCATATCAGAGGTGAGAAAACACTGGAAATACCTCACTCTAATGGATGACAAGAATATCACAATCCATTTATTCAAAGTGAAGTTGCAGGAGGGGCAGGAGGAAGCAGAATAAAAGGTGGCGATGGCTAAAAGGTATATCAGCTACCTGAATGGATTGGATCCTGAAGAGCTTCTCACTCAGGGAATCAAAGATTGTTTCAGAGGAGTGATGGAAGTCAGGAGAGTGATCAAAAGAGAGACTGCGTATGAAAATTCACTGAGTGGTTTAGAGCAAGTTGCCAAGGGAGTTGAACAGTTCGATCGAGAGTGGGATGAGCTGGTAAAGGTAGGTCTTCCATCATGTTGGGAACCTGAAACGGCTGTGTTTGTAGGGATGACGGTCTATGAACAGAAGCTAGTGATCATCATGAACCAAACTGATTTACCTTTGGAGAAAAATGCCCGCCTAAAGGTGGAAACAATAATTGCCTCCCTAAGCAAGGATTGCTCTCTTCTCTGCCAAATTAAACAGCGCCTGGCCTTCCAAGTGGATTACACCTAGCTAATAGATATTCAGGCTCTAGTAGATATTTTCGCCACTATGTCGTCACCGGGAGAGAATATATGGAAAAAAAGGATTGAGTATGTTAACACCCCTGTCTCCACATCATCTCAACAGTCGCTCGCTTCTCTCAAGCAAAAAATTGGTTTGTCTGCATCATCAGCCCTTCCAAGTCAGCCGACAGCAAGCACTCCTCTTCGTCCTAAAAAATGACACTCATATTCTAGCCCAGGTGGCCAATTTACTTTTATTTCTTTAGTATTGAAAAATCGGGTGAAATATTTGTTTCACCCCCTGCACTTTTATTTTTTGCTTAGCTGTTATGTTTTTAGCTAGTGCTTTTGTTAAGGCCACTATGCAAATGATGAGATGCCATTTTCCTCATCATCATTTTTGGTTTTTGATAGAGATCCCAAATAGAAAGATACTTTGAGGGGGAATATTTTGTCTAAAACCATCTTTTCGCAGAGCTCAACTGAAAGCTATAAAATATGAAACTTGGAGCTGATAAAGGGTTGCATATTTTTCAGAGTAGAATTGCTAGTTGTGAATTTTCCTTTTTGTAAAGTTTTGAGATTTGTTCATAGTGTATGTTGGAAGATCCCGTTGGGTAATAGAAATGAAGCTATTGTCCTGAGCAATGGATTCCAAATGAGATGAGCTACAGTTTGTATTTTCTTAGTTATGCTTTAATACAAATGTTCATTGTATTTTCGTCACTTTTCTTGTATTGTAAGCTTTCAGAATGTGAGTGTTTATTATTTAGATATGAATTTATCTTGAAAGGTACTCATATTTACTTGTCTGCTACACTTTAAATATGGCTCGAGGCACGATATTATGTTCATGTTTTATTTACATCACCATCTTTCTTCTGATGTTAGTTGGGTGGATTCTTATGCTAGTATAAGCCTACCTTAAGCTAATATTTCCTTTCATGTTCTGCCATTGTTTCCATACTCATTTATTCTGGTAACTATTTACTAGTCTCATGTTCGGCCCTCTTCACAGCAGTCAATTTTATGTCTGCTTCTAACGCTCACTTATAGACCCTTATGCTATATCATTGGAAATCATTATTATCCATTTTCTGTCTCTGATGTCTTGGTCCCATACCAGAAAACTTTAATCCCTTTTTATAACAAGAGGCCCTGTATTATCAACTGTAAGAAAGCCTTTTCGAAACCTCTTGTCTTAAGATGTCCTAGGCACTAGTCTTTGACAACTCAAGGCTGTCTCTAGGAGTTACAACAGGTGGACTTCAAGTGCCACTCAAGGAGGGTATTTCTTCAATATTGTGATTCATTGAGGCAACCATAGTTTCCACATTGTTCTCGAGCAGCTGGGGACGCAGTAGAAGCTGTGACTACGCATTGGAAGAAGGTAGTTGTTGTGTTGGTGCTATTTGGTGAAGGAAATCTTATGGATCAGCTATAGGAGGAGTTAGTGGTGGATTTCCGGAGTTTTGGAGCATCCTCAGTCCTTACAAGATCAGTGATACACTGTCCATTTGCATCATCTCTTCAGAGACTGCGTAACTCACCTAGCGACTATGCAATCATATTGTGGGAAGCATTTGGTGGGGCTATTTTTCGGGGTATTCTGAGTTGAGGAGTTGGGGGATTGATTGGACAAGAATTTTTGGAGGTTTTCTGGTGTTTTGGACTGCATAAATCTTCAGCAGCATCTACAAAAATAGATTTCAAAATTAGAGGAGGGCCCAACATAGAAAGGTCCAATTTTGAAGATTGAGATTTGGAACAGAGATTTCTGGATTTTCTTGGGTTTTGGGCAAGGATAACCTTCCCAAATTCCTAGAAATTTCTGAGCATTATTCAATGGGAAAATTATGTGCCAAACTTAGCCAACAGTTACAAAAATTGGGTGACTGCACAATCTTTCAGAGGAGCAGAGTAGTAACAGTTGTGTCATTCAATATTTGTTCACTTGAGCCCTATATCTTTCCTTGTGCAAGCCCGAGTGCTCCACTTCCATCTCATTTTGTACTCCAGCCATATATTATTAATAAAATTGAGTGTTTCTGGCATATTCTTTATATCTGTGTTGCTCGAGCGAATTTTTTGTGTTTGATTTATTGCATGTTCTTTATATTGGTATAAATTTTCTATTTGGAATATTACAATTGTTCAGTGCGAGATACCATATTATCGTGGTGCATATGAAGCCTTGGGTAAGGGAAATCACTTGAAAAAAATGTTAGAAAAGAAGTACCAAGGAGAAGTGTTCCTCAAGCTTGGTGTCTAGCCTAGGAAAGAGTATACTAATGTGACCCCTTTAAAATAACTTTATGGGAAATAGAGTTAAAGTGAGTTTATAAAGTATAAAGTCAAAAAAGTGAATTTTTAAACAAAAAGTGACTTTAAGAGAAATAGTCAAAAAGTCACTTTATAACCATTAAGTCATAAAGTACCTTTTGAGTAATTACTAATTAATGAAAAGGGTACTAAGGGGGAAAAGTGCCTCATTGGTCAATGAGATATTAGATCTCCACCCTTGATCTCATTGAATAAGATCTAATCTCACCCATTAGATCTTAGGGTTAGGTATCTCTTCTTAATGAGAGAACAAGAGGGACAAAGGAAAGGGGATAAGACACCATTTTGAACATGTTCTTCATGAGAATTGGAGAGGAGAAAAGGAGGATGAGAGGAAAAATTTAGCATAGGAAAGAGAGTACATCAAGTGTATGAGCAAGGAAAAAAATACAAATTTTGAGGTACCGTCTAACACTACCACTATATTAGCGTGAGTTTTGAGGGTAGTGATTGGATACTAAATCCGCACAATTTTTTGAGTGATTCAAGCACAAAAAATGAAAAGTTGCATCGTTTCTATTATGATATTAGAGAAACAAATATTAGGCACAAAATTCAAGGTACTACTGCACAAATTTTGTGAAGTTTCGTGCGTGATTTCGAGGGTTTGACAACATTGTTAGAGCTAGTACAACAACACAATAATCTAGAAATTATGGGAAGAAATTTGAGGGTTATTTGACACGAGAATTAAAGGCAATAACAACATCATTTATTGTTGTGAGACTATACTGAAGTTGGAAAAAAAATTGAGCAAGAGGGCACAGAAACCGATGAGCACTACAGCAATTTCCAAGGATATCTGAGCTTGAATTCAGGAAGATAATTCCACTATGCTTAATTTCATTAAATGATATAATAGTTTCTATGAAAGTAATAAAAATCTCTCTCTCCTCACTGGTTTTCCCTTCCTTGGTTTTCTAGGGTCTTTGGACCAAAAATCATTATGTTAAATTATGGGATAGTTTGTGTTATTCTCAACAAAAAAATTAAGTAGAGTAGGCTTATGTGTTTCATACTTTCTGAATAAATTCATGTTTAAAAAAAATAGTAGCATAAAACCATGATGGTTTGGGCATTAAACTGATGTGATTCCTAAAACCTGAAACCAATTTGGGCCTACAAATTTCTACATGGTATTAGAGCAACAATGAACCTATCAATTGAGTAGTGTTGAACATCAAGCATAACCCACCTATATACTGAGTGCTTTGGTGGTTGAGAGGGAGATTGTTTACACATTTTTAGTGTTGGATAGTTGTGTTGGTTGAGAGGGTCAAATGGCTTCTGGTTTGAGGGTGGAGGATAGGTTGAGTGGGGATGAAAATTTTGGCCCATGGAAAGAGAGGATAGTTTTGTTGCTTAAGGAGTAGGAGTTGTGGGATATTTCTGAGAGGGCGGTACAAACACCCATTGATCTTATTCAGATATTATACTTCAACAAGCGCAATGTGAAGGCTAAGAGAATAATTCTTGATGTTATTAAAGACCACCTTATACCTTATGTGTTAGGGAAGAAAGTTTCCTACAAGATGTGTGCTTCCTTGATAAAAATTTACCAAAGTCTAATGAAAACAAGAAGATGGTATTACGTGAGAAACTAAGAAACACCAAGATTACCAAAGTTGACATGGTGACCTCATACCTTACCAAGATCACACAATTGAGAGATGAGTTGGCTACAATGGGAGAGATTATTCCCGATGACCAATTGATTAGGATGACATTGACTAGTTTCCCTATGAGGTGGGATGTATTCGTGGATGCCATTTTGGCCAGAGAGCATCTTTGAGATTGGGTGAGGATGTGTGATTATTTAATTTAGGAGGAGATCAAGAGGAATACCAAAGGTGGTTGTCAGCATGGTGGGGCGGATGAGGAGAAGAATGTTTCTCTTGTAGCTAAGGGAAAGAATGGGTCTACAAGTTGGACCAAGAAGAAAGGGAAACAAAAGACACAAGAGAATGACATGAGAAAAATGAGATGCTTTTATTACTAGGAAATAGGGAATTATGACATTTAGTGTCTTAACAATAATGGAAAGAAGAAGAAGGGAGTTGCAACATCATCCAAAGTGGATGAGTTTTCCACCATATTTGAAAATATTTTTTCCTTGATTTCCAGTCTTTCCATGAGTGTCACATCCTCTAGTATCCAATATATTGAAAATGGAGCTTCGTGTCGCACGACAAGAGTTAGGGAGAATTTTACAAGTCTTGCAGATGGGGATATAGATCTGGAGGTGGTGCTTAGAGAATACTCCACAGTTAGAGCAGTTGGAGTTGGAATTGTATCCTTTTTTAGGGAGTCATAGCCTCCCTTGAAAGTGACGGAGGTCTTATATGTTTTAGGGCCAAATAAGAACCCGATATCAATGTACACTATTGAAGACAAGGGATATGAGGTGGTGTTCCAAGATGGATAGATTCTTATGTATCTTAGGGGATCTAGTATCACTTATGTAAGAGAAATTAGAGTCTGCCATGTGAAAATATATAGATTCATGTCTTATCCTACTAGAGCATTAGTTTCTACCACTAGTAGCAATGATATATGTGAGTTGTGGCATAGGAGGATGACCCGCTTACAACATGGGGCTCTAAAATTATTGAGGGATATTATTGAAGTGTTCCCTGATTTTTCCTTGATTTTTAGTCTTTCCATGAGTGTCACGTCCTCTAGTATCTAGTACATTGACAATGAAGCTTCATGTCACATGAAAAGAGTTAGGGAGAATTTTAAAAGTCTTGCAGATTGGGATATAAATCTGGAGGTGGTGCTTAGATATTACTCCACATTTAGAGCAATTGGAGTTGGAATTGTATCCTTTTTGAGGGAGTCATAGCCTCCCTTGAAAGTGACGGAGGTCTTATATGTTTTAGGACCAAAGAGGAACCGGATATCAATGTACACTATTGAAGAAAAAGGATATGAGGTGGTGTTACAAGATAGATAGATTCTTATGTATCTTAGGGGATATAGTATCACCTTTTTAAGAGAAATTGGAGTTTTCCATGTGAAACTCTATAGATTCATGTTTTAGCCTACTAGAGCATTATTTTTGACCACTATTGATCTATGTGAGTTGTGGCACAAGAGGATGACCCGCTTATAGAATGGGGCTCTAAAAGTATTGAGGGATATTATTGAAGTGTTCCCTGAGTTTAGTATTGAGCACCATGATGTATGCAGATGGTGTGCTTTGGGAAAGTACACCAAGACTACTTTCCCAATCAACGAAAATAGGGCAACAAGGATACTTGATTTAATTCACTCTGATGTGTGTGGTACAATTTCTTCCTCATATTTGGGCATATGTGAGTACAATGTCACTTTTATTGATCAACAATCCTAGGAAGACCTATGTTTATTTCATGAAGAATAAGGATGAGGAATTCAAGAGGTTCCAAGAGTTTAAATATATTATGGAGAAATAGACAAGGGAGAATATCAAGGTATTGAGGTTCTACAATGAGGGAGAGTATACCTCCAATGAGATGAAGGATTTTTGTGCTAGAAGGACATCCAAAGAAAGTGGACGATTTCTTACACCCCACAACATAATGGAGTTTTAGAGAGGAAGAATAATGGCATATTTTGGGCAATGAGAGCCATGCTTCTGATTAAGGGCTACCTACCATTATTTCTATTGGATGAGGCATGCAACACTACAACGTATTTACAAAACATGAGTCCACATAATGTTGGCGAACAAGACTCCCGAGGAGGATTTTTTTGGGAAGAATATTGAGATTGGGTACCTTAGGATTTTAGGGTTCCTGACATATTCACATGTCCCTAAGGAAAATATGAAAAATTTAGACCCCACAATCAATAAGGGAATGTTTTTTGGGTATAGTGAGACCTTCAAGGCCTACCACATTTATATTCTTACACAGAGGAAAGTTTTTCTGAGATAGGAAGTGAGAATTGAGGAGGAGAGAACCTTGAGGAAGTCACAAGATATGGATTAGGTATAGAAATAAACTCCTCAACAAGGGATTCCACCACAAGGTATAAGACCCTCAGGTATAACTTCATAGGGGCCTAGAGGATCACAAGATTATGGGGTGATAGGTCCATAGGTTACATGGACACATGCCGCATGATTCCCGAGTATAGGTACACCATAGACCACAAGGGAATTATCATCAATGTTACTTATTACAGAGGAGGATATACCCATCCTAGTACATGATGCTACTTAAGGGAAGAGGAATCCTAAATGGCTTCGTGATACCCTGTAGGAACAAACCACTAGAGAAATTTGATAGCTATTTAGCTTTAGTGAGTAGCGTTATGGAAACCAAGCCATCGAGCTACAAGGAGGATGAAGGTCACTAGGTTTGAAGTGATTCCATGGTGTAAGATTGTGCTTCCATCATGAAGAATGATGCGTAGGAGATAGTGTCAAGATCATAGGGGAAGTCAATGATGACTTTTCAAGTGGCTCTACAAGATCAAGCATGCTATGAATGCTCGTTGAGAAGTTCAAAGCTTGATTTTTGGCATGCAGGTTCTGACAGGTAGAGGGGTTGATTATGATGAGACCTTCACACTTGTGGCTCAATACTCTTTGACTAGAGCAGTGGTTTCCATTGTAGTAAATATCAGTTGGAAGGTCCATGAGATATATGTGAAGACCACTTTTCTCAATGGGATCATACATGAGGAGGTATAGATCGAGAAACCACAAGGATTTGAGGTGCATGGGAGGGAGTCCCATTTAAGCATGTTGAATAAGGCTTTGTATGGACCGAAGCAGGCACCGAGAGCATGGTATTCACACAAATCAATTCCTACTTGTAGCATATGGGTTTCAATAAGAGTGATGTAGATCCAGACCTATATTACGATATGTTTAGTGAGGATCCACTCATTCTTGTAATGTATGTAGATGATATGTTTATTACAAGAGAGTAGAAACTCATTGATCAGTGCAAGAGATACCTTGCTTCAAAGTTCGAGATGACCATTATAGGATTGATCCATTATTTTCTAGGGTTGGAGGTTTGGTAGGAGGATGGGCATATATTCTTGGGACAAGGATAGTGCACAAGGGACATAATAAGGAGATTTCATATGAAGGACTACAGGCCCAGGACCACGCCTATGATTACCAACTAGAAGAAGCTACGTGCTTTTGATTCCAAGTTGGTAGATCCCAATTTATATCGCTAGTTGATTGGTTCATTGATACATTTGATCAATACCAGACTAGATATTTGTTTTACAGTCAATACATTGAGTTAGCTCATGGTGGATCCCAAGAGGGTGCATTGGTTGGTTGTGAAACATGTGTTGTGATACTTGCAAGGTACATTAGATTATGGAATGGATTATGTCCAAGAGGATGGAGTTAGGTTGACTTCCTACACATACTCAAGTTGGGCAGTAAATGATAGTGACAAGAATAACACAATGTGATGTTTCATGTCGGGTTCAATCTTAGTGACATGATTTAGCATGAAAAAAATATTAGTAGGACCTAGTTTTGCAAAGGTGGAGTATATGGCAGCTAGTTAGGCTAGTTGTGATGATCTTTAGCTTTGCAATATGTTGTATCAATTACTTCGTCAAAAACTGATACAAACAATGATCTACTATGATAATAATAGTTGTATCAAACTCACAGAGAATCTAGTATTTCATGACAACTCAAAGCATATCAATATCACATACCAATTCATCCAGGATTATGATTAGAGAGAAGCAGTGAAGCAAGAGTATATATATAATAATGAGTAGGTGATTGTAATTATCACCAAATCATTGGTAAGGGGTGTTGAACAGGGTACATCTATGTCTAAAGTTTTGGTAAAGGATCTGTATTCTGAGGAGCAGAGCACACTGCACGCATATGTCTAAAGAGTCAAATGGCTTTGGGGCGGGTCAAAGACCCTTATTTTGTAAAGGGATGGGATAATTTTGTATACTTTGAGCTTTGCCCATGGTTTTCAGACCATGGTATTGTAAAAGTAAAAACTATATAAGGAGTCTAGGGATATGTCTAGGATATCATAGAATGCATACATATGTCATGTCAGCTCTGAATTAAGTCTGTATTCTGTTGTTTTGTGCGAAAGAGAAGGCTCCTGTAGCTATGTGCACGAAGACCTTAGGAAGTTTGCAGCTGAGTCATAGTCCCTCTGGGTGCAGAGACCTGGTTCTAGCATCCCCTAATATTTCCTCGGGTGAGATTTCAGTCTGAGCAGCAAATCGTTGCTGAAAGGGCCGATAATAGAGGGGTTTTTTGGTTCACATAAAAATCTATGAACCTGGGTCTAGGCCCCCTCAAGCCAACAAATGGATCCATTTTCGTGATCGATATCTGAAGACTGAGGGATATGTGGATGTGGCATCTGACTAGAAAATAAATTCAAGATTCGGTATCTCTGAAAGAGTGACAATTTTTTGTACAAGAAAATAGAAATTCACGCTTTTCAACTGAGATGGTTGTAGACATATATTTTTACAGATCAACATGAGATATTTTTCTCATCGTTTGCGAACGAGGTGAACGAGTGGCTATCAATACAAGCTAAGAATAAAACATGTTTTAAGCACGACAAGCTTATTGTGTGGAACCTACAGCTTATTAAGAAACTCAAGGAGACTAATAACAAGATCTCAAGGGTGGCTTTATTACTGAGTTCGCGATTGATACATACGTGTCCTAAAGTGAAGCCGAGCGCAACTTTTTCAAGGGTCTGCGAGGTGAGTACTTAAACTCTTTAAAGTTGTGGATTAAGATGTTGTTATGTGAGAAGGGTGTACTGCACATGCAATTAGATTTATGTTTGGGGGATGTAAATTTGGACCTATGATAAGTGGTAAAAGATTCAGGGTAGATCATGACAAATACATTGAGACCGAGTACAGTCCCTTGTTTGGATATGAGAACGAAGAAGAAGAAAGTAAACTTTCAACCCATAGAAGTGAGTCACAGTTAGAATTTGGAGATCATCAAGGTGCCTCTGGGATTCCCCAGACTGCCACTCCCATCACAACTCATCCCCATCCCCATATTTTTCCTCTACCTACACCTCTACCTCCCCTGTTTAACATGGCTCAGATAGCGGAGATGCATGTTTTTAAGGGTCAGGGATCATAGCATCCCGATCAATTTTGGTTTGTTGCAGAAGGAGTATGGAGATCACAACAAGTCACTAATGAGATATTAAGAAATCTCAGCTTGTCATAGCGCTGCAAGAAAGCGCACTATCGTGGTATATGAAGTACTCCACGACGCATCAAAATTCCACGTTGGATCAGACAAAGGCAATGATGAATGTCAAAGTTAAAATCCAAAGTCGTAGTCACAATGTATTATAGAGATTAAAGGTATCAAGCAATTGGTAGCTGAATCTACGTGGGAGGTAGATCAAATAACCAAGATGTTGCTAAGCCAAATCGACTTCCATATCCCGAATGAAAAACACAAAGAGTGGTTTATAGTTGTGCTATTACCACATCTCAGACTACCATTATCACAACAAAAGATCACAACTCAAGCCGAAGCTTTGGAGATTGCGATGAAAATAGAAGCTTCGTTGGTAGCAAATACCAATATAGGGGTTCAACAGATCCAAACCGAGTTGGCGAGCTTACATATGGAGCTGCAAGACTTGAAGAAGGGAAAATATTTGTGGTATGACATGAGATCAGAAGTCTGGTGTATCAAATGTAAGGCAGAAGGCCATTATAAAGATTAGTGTCGTGTATTTAGATATTACATCAACAATAGTGGACCTAACCCATTGAGCCCAAACACAAGTGTATGGTGTGACTTATGTAAATTATCAAGCAAGCACCCCATAGAACATTGTCATATGGTGCAGAAAAATGTGCGGAATAAAAAGAAATTGTTTTGTAATTTCTGTAGCTTGATGGGACATGATGATTGGAATTGTCGTAGCTATGATTTGATGATGCAGAAGACTCATGCTGTGTACAAAATGCAAGTTTAAGGTCGCAAAGATCATGGTTCACCCACAACACGAGAAGGATTCCAAGGCATAGGACGAGGATGAGGAGGAGGCGTTGGGTGAGGTCGAGGTCAGATTATATGTTATAATTTTGGTTAGCCTAGACATTTTTCTAGATATTTCTAGAATCTCGCTTCCATATCTTGTAAGTATTGTAGAGCATTCGATCATGAGATAGAATATTGTCCCGCGTTGTTGGCTAAGATGCAGAAAAAAAAGAAATCAATAGCCTTCTCATAACCTGTAAATGGTGAGGGTTGAGATATGTGAAGAAGATAGATATTTCAACATAGTAATAAGGAGCAACGCATCCGTAGGAGAAGACAGAACATAAGGAAAACATGATTTGGAGGATACATGGGCCAGGAAGGTTGGAGAAAAGAATACCAGGTGTAATGTACAGTGAGAAAGGGAAACCTTCATGGAATAAAAAAAGAGTTTTATGAGCCTTGGAGCTTCGACATCGATGAAAAAAATTGAGCTAACCACGCAAAAGAATAAACCTAAGGATGTTACAACAATGAAGGAATTTGATCCGACCATTCTGACATAATTTTTGCAGACCTTTTTGAAGCTACTAAGGGATCTAAAAGTTTTAGAATGATTGCAAGAATTGATTGATAACTGCACTGGAAAAGAGGAACCACAACCTGAACAACGCGCAATAAATAAAGTGTACATAAATAAGAAGAGAAACGACATGGAAATGTGGTTAACTGTGCAGATAGGAGATTACGAGATGGATTAAGTAATTCTTGATTTAGGATCAAATTCAAATGTTTTTCCAAAGCAGACATGGGAATGAATGGGGCGACGAAAGCTACAGTGGTCACCATTTTAGCTAAGAACGGTCAATCAACATAAAATTATTCCTATGGGTCAATTACAAGGCATTTTCGTATACATTGATGGAGTAAGTGTGTTGTCAGACTTTTAAGTTATTGAGATTGTGGACGATAGAAATCTGTATCTTTCTTTACATGGATTCAATTGGGTTTATGATATGGATGCCATAATTAATATGAAGAGTAAAAAGATGGTATTTGAGAATAATAGCACAAGGGTCGATTCTCCTTTGGAACCCTCTAAAGGAGCACGATATACAGAACCAGTCTGTAATGAATATGGTGATGTAGATATTGTCAATATTTATAAGTTAACCGCACAGGATGAAGATTGGATAAACCCCACCGCAGATGGGAGGATACGCTGGGATAGGGATAGCTCATGTGTTTCAAACTCTGAAGAATAAATGGAAAATTGGTAGAATCAATTGCATGAAGTATATACCAAGTGATGTCACATAATTACAAGATCACTCCGCTGCATTGCATCAGAGGTACATGAATTGCTCTATTATGATGGGACTAGAGATGTTGATTTGTTTATTGATATATTTGAAGATGTAGTACCTAAAGAATAGAGGTTTCAAGCTTTGGATGTTGTGCTAAGATCCACACCCGCTAGATGGTGGGGTATACATAAAGGAAACATTAGAAGTTGGGGAAAATACAACAGATTTATGCAGCTCAGGTTTGGTCAAGTAAATACTAGACTTGAAGTGAAATATGATGGTAAGGATGACCCTAGAGGACATATCTACTAATGGGCTACCATGTGGGGCGAAGATCCAACACCAAAATAGATACATTCCTTATTTCACACATTAGATGTGGTACCTATAAAATGGTATCTTGAAACTGAACTGCGCCATGGAACAATGAATTGGGAAGACATTGTTGAAGGATTTTTATTGACCTTTAGTTCCAAATATGACTCTCAGTACATAGATGCAGATCTTAAAGCCGTCAGTTCAAAGGTTTTCAGGACCACAAATGCGATAACCTGGACATCACGTGATTGGGACGCGCAGTTGGAGCATGTAGTGGAATGTTGTAATATGACAATGAAATAATATGAGGATGATTCACACAATGTTAATATTCCATAATCAGAAGGGCAACACGAGATTGTTGAGCCAGAAGCTAAGATTCTCAACACAGCGCAACCGATAAGAACGCAGAAGGTGAATATAGGGACAATCGAGGAACCAAATTTTGTGCTTATTGGAGATTATTGTGATGCATATACAGTTAGTAAGGTTGCAGAACTATTACATGAATATCACGATTTATTTCCCATAAATTTATATGAACTAAAAGGAATAGTAGGAGACCTCATAGTTATGAGGATCAACTTAAATGCAGATGTGAAGCCTTTGAAACAACGACCATATAGACTGAACCCCAAATATAAGGAAAAAGTGAAGGAAGAATTGGACAAGATGCTTAAGGTTGGAGTAATTGAACCTGTGGAGAAATCTGAATGGGTAAGTCCCATGGTTGTCTAAGAGAAGAAACAAAAAGGTGAAATTATGATTTGTATTGATTTAAGAAAGTTGAACGATGCATGTGTGCATGACCCATTCCCTACACCTTTTATAGATGAAGTTTTGGATAATGTCGAAGGGAAAGAGGCCTACTCTTTTACAAATGAGTTTTCAGGGTACCATCAATTAGAATTGCACTAGAAGATGGGAGTAAGACTACTTTTTCCACATAATGGGGATCCTTTCAATATACAATCATGCCTTTTGGATTGAAAAATGATCCAACAATATTCTCTAGAGTAGTAGTTGTTGATTTTAAGGATTATATCCACAAGTTCTTAGAGGTTTATTTTGATGATTGGACATGATTTAAAATGTTGAAGAAACATATTGAAAGCTTAAGGCTGATGTTGGACACATGTAGGAAGTATCAAATATCGTTGAACTTGAAGAAATGCATCTTTTGTGTACCTTTTAATATACTACTGGAGCATGTTGTTTTTAAATAGGGATTGATGGTACACCCGTCACTGATTGTTGTTATTGTGAACCTAGAAGCACGTAAGTCAGTAAAACAACTACGCACAACGTTGGGACATACAAGATATTATATGAAGTTTATAAAGGCATATGTGCAAATAACTGGGCCGATGAAGAAATTTCTAAAGAAGGATGTTACATACTGTTGGGATGATGAATTCCAAAAGAGGTTCGACGTGCTGAAGGGAAATATGGTAATTGCGGCAATTCTATTTTTTCCAGATTAGAATAAGGAGTTCCATGTGCACGTGGATGGTTATTTCACAATTTTGGGGTCAGTATTAGCACATCCGGGTGAGGGGGATATTGATCACCCGATAGATTGTGCAAGTAAGAAATTGTCTAAAGAAGAAAGGAATTATTCCACAACAGAGCGTGAAGGATTGGCTATGGTATATGCATTGTATAAATTCAGGCATTACTTTTTAGGAGGCCACTTCAAGATGTTCACGGATCATTATGTGCTGAAATACTTAGTGAACAAGCCTGTGTTGTGGGGGGAGATCTACAAATGACTACTGTTGTTCCGAGAATATGATTTTGAAGTAATAGTCAATCTAGGACATTTGAATGTAGAACCATATCATTTGTACAGGATTGGGATAAGGGAGGAAACTACGAACATTGAAGAAGGGCTTCCCGATGCTCAAATTTTCGCGACAAGTGTTGTAAATGATCACTTCACGGAAATTATTTTCTTTTTGTCTATTGGAGTAGTCCCTGCGGAGTATACCATGCAGCTGAAGAAAGAGTTGGTAGTTAAGGCAACATATTTTTCTTTGATTACGGGACATTTATATAAGATGGGGCCCAATGAGATACTGCACAGTATGTTCCTTAGCATGAAAAACACAACATTTTGTTAGAATCACATGGAAGAGCTGCTGGAGGACACTATGCGGGAAAGGCCACTCCGCAGAAGATTTTGAGGGCAGGGTTTTGGTGGCCCACGGTGCATAAATATTCAAGGGAATATTGCAACACCTAAAATGTATGTTAGAGGACAGGAAGACCATCACAGAGGGATGAAATTTCAGTGCATCCTCAAGTCACCTTGTAGACCTTTGATAAGTGGGTGATCGACTTTGTGGGACCTATTGATCCACCATGAAAGAAAACAAGTGCGCAGTACATCATCACCGCGACAAATTATCTCACAAGATGGGTTGAGGCAAAGCTAGTGAAGAATTGTAGCATGGACACAACTGTGGAGTTTATTTTTGAACATATTTTTTCAAGGTTTGGGTTCCCAAATATCATGATGAGAAATAGAGGATCACATTTCTTGAATAACACTATTGAAGCATTGAAGGAGGAGTTTCAAATGCATCACCAGAAAATTATGTTGTATCACCATCAGGAAAATGGAACTGTGAAATATTTTAACAATATTTTGGAGAGTTCTCTGACTAAGGTATGCAACGTCAACAGGGATGACTGGGATTTGAGAATTCCTGTAGTATTATGGGCATACAAGACTACAGTGTAAGAATTTGACGAGTCAGATTACGTTTAGATTGGTGTATGGATAGGAAGCGGTGATGCCAATGGAGTATATTGTGCCTATTCTCAAAATCGAAATAGTTACAGATATGGTGGACAACAATATTATGAGGTAAGATTGAAGCAACTACTCGCATTGGAAGAAGATCGGTTCATCGTTGGATTTCACCAACAGATGTAGAAGGAGAAGGAAAATTCCTGGCATGATAGGCATATTAAGAAGAATACTTTCAAGAATGGAGACTTAGTTATTTTTTATGATAGTAAGTTTGCGAAGCTCATGGGTAAGCTACAAATGCACTGGCTAGAGCCATACATCATCAGGAATATCTCGGATGGTGGTACAATTGAGCTCGTGAAGCTGAATGACGAGTTTTTTCCTAGACGTGTCAATATTAGCGGGTTAAAGTTATACAGGGACGACTCTATCCCTGGGGCTTCGTATTGACTATATGGCCAGAGAAGAGTCTTAGTGCTACACGCAGTTGAAAGAGATCACGAGACTATAAACTACTCTATTGAAGGAAATCTTCGTTGAAGAAGAAGTGTTGCGCGGTATGTAGGGAGAGATGGCATAGTTGGAGGGAACCACGCCGAAGGAGGAAGGACTATGACACAAAGGAGGGTTTGACTAAGTTCATCCAGAATATGACTGTTGGAGCAGGAATAGTTGATTTCATAGGGAATTTTCCGTTGAAGGGAGTGGGAGAAATGCATTTAATGAGTATATTTGGGAAAATATGCTGCCAAATATGGATTTATGAGGAAAATATGAAGGGGATCATGCAATTATAATTTCAATTTTTTTATAAATATGGTGTCCCGCTCCACATTCAGACACTTTGCACTATGAGAATTGGACCTGTGATTTTTCACCAGAGAGAGATCCGAGCGTCCCATTGCATTTAGGATTATAGTTTTGAAGCACTTAAAGAGGCACTAATTAAGGTAGGACTAGGACACAAAATTACTGCTACACCACCAGTGATTGTTGCAACACCGAGGTCGCCGAGGCTATAGTATGTTGGAGGAGAAGCGTAGCTGAAGAGGCCAAAGAAGCTCGTAGTTTGATAGTTTCCCCAAAAGAAAATTACCAAAGAACAATGGACTAAGGCAAGGTAAGATATACAGAAGCATCAAGTGGAGGTTGAAGAATTAGAATAATAAGTCATGGCTAGGGTATTCGAATATATTGCTGCAGAGGATGTGGAACCGATTTCTAAGTTACCACCATATATAACGCCACGGAATTTGACCACTGTGAAGCCTAAAAAGGACCCAGACGTGGCAAAATTCAAGATATTTACACCATTACTGTCGGAGGAAGTACCCATGGAGAGAGAGACCCATTGGAAAAAGTGCCACAACTGCACATGGAAGAGTGCGATTTCAATGATCGCAATAAATATCCACAATTTGAGCCAAGAAAGTACCTGCAATTAGTTTACTATGAAGAAGCCAAAGTGACAAGGGTAGAGCCACTTAGGTGGGCCACGAGACTTAAACAAGAAGGGCTATTGAACATGCTATACGTTGGGCATTTCAATTTCAAGCACATCAATATAAATACCATCTGTGTGCAAAAAATGCTAGCCATTTTCCATGTTAATTTTGTTTGGCTAGGTGAAAGATTCTTGATTGATAAGATGCTAATGTGATGGATCACAACGTTGTCGTGCCAATGATTGAACCCCGTCGACGCATTTTTCGAAAAGGATTAGGACAAGAAGGTGGTAGAAAATATGAAGAAATATTATGGCCTCACAAAAGGATCCCAGGGATACGTCATCAGTTCCATTAAGAATCAAGTTGTATGTTTCGCTGCACATATTTTAGCTGGGAAAATTATTCAGAAGATCTACGCAAAGGAGGTACCCGTGCCCGTAGTATCTTTGGCTGCACAATGCAACAAAGGATTCTAGTTCAACTGGGCTGGGTATTTATGCAGAGAATTTTTGTATTATTGCAGAGAAGCACGGGAGGAGGGTAAGTAATTCCACTATGCATGGCTATTGCTCCTGATTGTGCTAATGGCATGGAAAGAGCCAGATAAGTCACAGTTCCCCAGTGTGGACCCAAAAATCTGTGAGGTTGTGAGGTATGCCTCGCTATGGCATTCAAAGGAATCAACAAGGGCGATGGAGAATAATTTCTTTTGGGTGGGTTTTGAGATCAGTCTATGCACGGTGATCAGTCATAAGCCAAGGCTATCATCGATTATTTTTGAATAATATCATCCAATTATCGATCTTAAGGTAGATTTTCACCATGTACACATCTGCGTAAAGAAGGATCTTGCAGAAATATGGTACGAGCTTCTGTACTTGGTAACCGAGGATGACATCATGAAAATTGTAAGATAGTGGCCAAGTGATTGGTTAAATCCATCCATGGAAGTGGTAGAGACAGAGTAGATAGGCACAAGTGGAGCAAAGAAAGATACTTCAGGTGCACAAACTAGCATAAAGAGTCCCAAGCAGCCAAAGAAGAAAGTCACCTTTGAGGTTGAGAAAAAAACTGAAAAAGAAGTCGAGCCACTGACTGAGAAGGATGATCAGGAGACTGAGGGCAGTGATCTGGGTGGCGATGACCCAATTTTTCATCTAGAGGACCCTGCCTCCCCCTTCATTCTCAATAGGCAATAGAAAATCAATGGAGGAGGTGTGCGGAAGAAGATAAAGTCAGATAATTCAACTGGAGGAGAACCGATGGTCCTCATTGATGGGGACTTGAACGAGATTAGTGATACAGTCTGACACATCACCAAGGATATCTAGGGAAACATTGAGTACCAATACCAGGGTGTATTGGCAGAGGTCCACAAGGGCCTCAAAGAATTGCAGATGAATACAAGCACAATTCAAGTGAGGGTAGCCCAGGAAAGCTTGTTTCAAGCGAGCGCGGAACCAACAAGCGTGAGAAAAAAAAATCTGGAGTTGGTAGTTACTTCTGAAATTAGAGCTCTATAGATCCCTATAGGAGCCCTATATTTTGACACTGCAAAAAATCAAACACAAACATCACAATGGTAGAATAGTAGGTTTAACCTTGTTGCACTCCTAATAAAAGCATTGCACGACTTCCACTTGGGATTTGTAGATGAATTGCATATTCGCCAACCGTATGCCTTTTTGGTCATCCAAAATGTCAAGAAAGATCGAAAGTGGATAGTTGAGGAAAAGCAGCAAGCCATTCATGATTGAGATGAGGAAGCAACGCACAGGAAACGGTTGGAGGAAGAAATCACCAAGGTTTGCAGTGAACTACCTGACTTGCAAATTCAAGTCGAGGCAGCGCCAAAAGAAAATATTGAGAAGCTAGCAATGGTGGTCAATGACTCTACAGCTGAGGTTGATAAGGTAAGGCTTGAGCTTCAAATGTAGATCATTGAGTTGCAGATGAAATTGTAGCCAACTACTCCACTAGAGGTTCAGGAGCAGTGCGAAGCGGATATTAAGGTTTCCATGAATATTATTGACACGAATGTCAAGGAATGAAACCAGATATCTGAGTATGTTATGGAATTTTGGGCCTCATTGCTGGAGAAACCCCATGTGAAGAAAATCGAAGGCGAAATCCAATACAAGAAACAACAGTTTGATCAGATAAATATGACTGCGCAAACCTTAGCGCCAGCAATGAGCTATGACAGAAGGAACATATTATCATCGCTAGAGTGTAGCCTTGGGAAGTAGAAGACAGTTAACTATTGCAGACTGTGGATAGCCAGTTGAAAGCACTCTGATAGACACAAAAAGATGTTGTTCAGAAAACAGTCGTGCCCACTACAAAGAAGCTACTGAACGAAGTTCGAGAAGCTGAGAAGTAGTGTGCCGAGACAATCCAACCACTGAAGGATGCATTGAGAAACATCAAAGTAAAGACTCAGGGTGCACCAAATGAGTGACTTGGGACGAGTCACATCTTTGTGTTGGGGGCATGTTGGACAGGGTACCCCTATGTCTAAAATTTTGGTAAATAATCTGTATTTTGAGGAGTGGAGCACACTGCACGCAGATGTCTAAAGAGTCAAAGGGATTTGGGGCAGGTCAAAGACCCTTATTTTGTAAAGGGATGGGATAATTTTGTATACTTTGAGCTCCGCCCATGGTTTTCAGACCATGGTATTGTAAAGGGAAAAACTATATAAGGAGTCTAGGGATATCTATCAGATATCATAGAATGCATATGGATGTCATGTTAGATCTAAATTAAGTCTGTATTATGTTTTTTTGTGTGAAATAGAAGGCTCCTACAGCTGTGTGCATGGAGACTTTAGGAATTTTGCAACTAAGTGCGCAAACCCATGCAGCTGTGTGTGCATGGCAAGAAGTGTTGTATTGGGAAGATCTGAGCTAATAAAAGAAGACTTTGAATACAAATACGTGTACTTTACTTATATGATTGCTTTCTCTATGTTTTTTTATTATCTATACTAGATCATGTTGATATTCAACAAGAAGATTCAACACCCATGCCTAGTGCATTAAGCATCTGGTTGCATTAAGCACCTACACTAAGGTGGGGCCCACAATGCTATTTTTGGGTGTATGTCTATTTTTATTATCCCTTAATTCAGATGGACATTAAACTGTAATTTATTCTCAATGTGGACTTGAAATAGTTGACTGGAGTGGAAAATTCAGTTAGCTAGTGAATTTCGAGTTAGAGGTTGGTTGGTGGGAAAGGCAAAGTAATTCCAGTTGTAACAAAATTCAAAGTGTAGTGGTACATGAGTTGGTGCAAGTTGTAAATCAGTTTAACTCGATTAAGTGAGTTAAAATTATTTGTGCTAGTTATAACTGAAGATACACTAATGAGAGATCTAGTGAATTAAATATTAATTAATTCACAATCAGTGATCTCACATGCAACTGAGGATTTACTATTATTACCTGCATGCATGTCAAATCCAGTGGAGACCCAGTTGAGTTATAGGTGAAAGGGAATTTTACTGTCAGTTGTGACATTATTTTCTTGCACACATGCAGGAAAACACTCATTAGAGTGCCCGTGATACTTGCGCAGTTAAGGTAGGCAGGATTGCATTTAATAGGGATTGCGCAATGAAGGCAGGCTGTCTGGAGACAATAAATTGGCTAAGGAATTTGCCAATTTTTGTATGATAGTGTGAGACAATTAGTTGATGTACTGAGGGCTCTTGTGAGAATATTTTGTGTGTAATTTTTTCATGATCCATGATATAATATACAATATAAAAATAGTGGGGTTTTTATCTATAAGATTTCCCCAGGAAATTATTTGTGTTGTGTGTGATTGATATTTCTTCATGCTTATGTGATTGGTGATTGTGTTTTTAATTCCAAAAATATTTGTAGAAGCAATTCAATATTTAACTTTAGAAAATTGTTAGATCAAGTGAATCCAAGATATACATACATATTGTGTAATTTCTACATATCGGGGTTTTTAACTATAATTGCACCAAGAAGATTTGAATATGGTTCAGTATGATGATTAATGCATGTTAAAGTAGAAAAGTGTAGTTTGTAAATTAGTTAGGTATATTTGTTGAACAACATTTGTATATTGTTCATATTGGTTTTGTGAAATTATGAATAAGTCTTAAGAGAAGATTAGCCCTAAATCCACACTCCCGTAGTCCCTCTAGGTGCAGAAGCCTGGTTCTAGCATCCCCTAATATTGCCTCGAGTGAGACTTCGGTCTGTGTAGCATATCGTTGTCGAAAGGGCCGATAATAGAGTTTTTTGTTAGTTCACACAACCATCTCTGAACTAGTGTTTAGGCCCCCTCAAGCCAAGAAGGGGAAAACATGTTTATTTCAAAGATAAGATGGAAGTGGTGAGAAAAACTTTCCTTGGTAAAAGGGAGTGTTAGAAAAGGAGTACCGAGGACAATTGTTCCTAAGGCTTGGTGTCTAACATAGGAAAAAGTGTCCTAATGTGACCCCCTTCACATAAATTTATTGGAAGTAAAGTTAAATTGAGTTTTTAAAGTATAAATCCATAAAGTGACTTTATAAACATAAATTACCTTTTGAGTAATTAATGAAAATGGGACTAAGTGGAAAAGTGTCTCATGGGTCAATAAGAGATTATATCTACACCCTTGTTCTAATTGGCTAAGATCTAATCTCAACCATGAGATCTTCGGGTTGGGTGTCTAATCTTAGTGAGAGAACACAATGGAAAAAGGAAAGGGGAGAAGATTCCATTTTAAACATTTTCTTCATGAGAATTGGAGAGAAGGAGAAAATGAGGCTAAGAGGAAAAAGTTACCAAAATAAGGAGAGTGCAAGAAGTGTAGGATCAAGAACAAACAATACAAATTTCAGGGTACCCTCTAGTAGAAAACCATTGTACCAACGTGAGTTTTGAGGGTATTTTTTTCAGATTGAAGCTGCATATTTTTTTGAGTGATTCATGCAAAAAATCGAGAAGTTCCAGCATTTCTATTGTGTTGTTAGACTAACAAACCTCTGGCACAAAATTTGAGGTGCTACTGCACAACTTTTGAGAATTTCTAGGCAGGATTTCGAGGGTTTGACAGACTCACTACTAGAGCTGCTACAACAACACAAAAATATAGAAATTCTAGGCAAAAATTTGAGGGTTATTTGGCATGAGATTAAAGGGGACTTCCAATAACATTTACTGCTATCAGACTGCACTAAAGTTTGCATAGATTTATGAGAAAGAGGGAACAAAAATTGATGATCATCTGCAACATAGTTTCCATCAAATTATAAGCTTGAATTCAAGGAGGTAAGCCCATTATGCTTAATGTAATTAAACGTTGTAATAATTTCTCTGTAAGTAATAAAAATATCTCTCTCTCCTCATTGTTTTTCACTTCAGGGATTTTTTGAGGTCTTTGGACCAAAAATCATTATGTTAAAATTTGGGATAGTTTGTGTTATTGTCAACAGAAAAATTAAGTGGGGTAGGCTTTTGTATTTTAGGTTTTTTGAATATATTCACGTTTTAAAAAAAAAACATCATAAAACCATGATGGGATGGGCATTAAAATGATGTGATTCCTAAAAATTGAAACCAAGTTGGGCCTACAAATTTCTACAAAAAATGCATGCTATAGCTAAATTTGGTAAAAATTCAAAAATGGAATAGTTGTAATTCACCTTTTACTCATTATATGACATCACAATTTCATTCATAATCCTAATTTCACCCTACATTAGTGACAACCTTTAATTATTAATTTAAGGATGGTTTATTTGTATCCTTGACATTATACTTCTTTTCATTAAGTAGTAGTATTCATGATGTTATGTTCTCTCTCTCTCTCTCTCTCTCTCTCTCTCTCTATATATATATATATATATATATATATATATATATATATATATATATATGGGTGTGTGTGTGTTATGCTAATTTAGAGACCTAAATTAGGACACAATATTCATATCAATCTGATGTTCATAAAATTGGAAGCACACTACAATATGTATAAAGTTAGATTATATTAGCTATCACCTCTAGTTTGAAATAAAATCAAAAGTCAAAACTAAATAATAGGTCAAGAAAACATGAAACAAAACTAAAGTTTGAAAAAATTGACCTAGAAAATAAATTAGATGTTGAATAAGTAATACTAATATGAAATATGGGCTAGAAAATGTGAAGGGGGTGAGTTGGAATTGGCTAGAGATTGCTTAAACAAAGGAAAAAAAAAAACACGTGAATGATTAGAGTGCCAACACAAAATGTGCTAGAATCCAATGGGATTGAAAAACAAGGAATAGTCTAGTGGCTAGAAGTTTCTACATGAAGCTATATATGCCAAAATGATTGGTTGTTACAAAAAATTATGAGCATGGATAGCAAGACAACCATGATAATGAGTGAGAATTTCTTAACTCATCCCTTGCTAAATTTATATATTTCTTGCATATTGAAAAAGTTACTATATGTTGATAGTTCTAAAGCATAAGAATGTTGGAATTGTAAGAGATTAGATAACTTGAAATCATATTCTCTACTAAGCATATTGAGAGGTGATGCATAGTTCATCTACAAAATATTACACATATATTATGTGTTTTATATAATAATAGTATTATATTGTCATGTATGCAATAAATAGGCTATTAATGGTAATGTACGGATACTGACACTATTGCATATGATAATCAACCTTATGAAGAAAAGACAAATACAACAAAATGTTGATCAAGAGAAACTTGGTGAGAGGAGTGTGTGAGCCTCTATAATGCACCAAATTATTAGGTGAGATCCAATAAATTGATGGTATCCATGCACTTACGAATTTAGTGCGTTTACCTTGCAATGATGCTAAAGGAGATTTAGGTAAGAATTTATTTAAGCATAGTTTTATATATGAATGGATATGATCAGATAAATTGAATGCATTTTGTGAATGATATTCCACATGGTGCTATAATATTATAAAGCCTTGTACATTTATAAGTTACTTAATATTTGGAATGCATTCATTTGAAATAATTGGCATCTCATGTTGTGTCAATTATTAGTAATAACCAAGGTATGACATGGGCTTTAATCTTGTTATAGAAGCGAAGGTAACCATGTGTGATTATAGGGATTATAATCCTTATGATTTGCATGTGTGTGTGTAATATTTATAATTAGGATATTATCATTCATTCATTTGTTGAATTTTTTTTTGCTTTCCTAAAATCAGGAACTAGTTGATATTTTTATGGGAATGGCTAGGATCTTTGCTCAACCTATACCTTTTTTGTGTACAAGTCCTAATTTCTTGGATTTGGTGAGTCCTGAGATTCTAATCCCTATGATTTACATATGTATTGTCATGTCCAATATTTATGATTAGGGGATTGTCATTGTATATTCATTTTTTGAATCGTCTTTTGTTTTCTAGTATTAGGGTCTAGTTGAGATTTATATGGGAATGATTGTGAACTTTTTTCAACCTATTCTCTATTTTGTGTATGAATCCTAATTTACTATATTTGGAGATTATTTGTCTCCTTAATTTGTTGAGATATTTTTCGTCTTGTAGATATATTTTAGCTTTTCATTTTCTTAATAAATTTTAGTTTGAGTTTATATAATTTATTATGTATATGAACTTAGGCCATCAATGTAATTTACCAAGTGGGAAATCCAACATCATGTGAATTCATATTGTCGTTGGATATGGAAAGCCTATAACACCATACAATACAATTGTCTAATATTCTCCCAATTTGTATTAATGTCCTAGACTATAACCTTTTAGGCAACATTAAGAGCACCCAAAGAGGGGAAGGATTTCTTGAGAGACTATAGAGCAAAGAAAATAAATGTTTTATAGTACACTCACGTGATCTGGATTGGATCATTATATTTATTTTCATCCATCTCAATGATTTTAGAGTGGAAAAATTATAGGAATAAGCTCTCATGACTATTTTTACCGACGGGAACCAATTTGGAAAATTGAGGTCTGAAACATACTAGGAAAAATTTGAGGCATCTAACAACATTTTTGGGGGTAAAAATTTAGTGCCACGAATTTTTATCCTATTATACACCAAAAGAAATTTCCAATGGCCCATGAATCATGTCAATCAAAATAATTATGCGGAAGTTATGCCAATCAGAGGTTGATCTTCCTGTTTTCACCACCATAATTTGAGAGCATGGCACATCATACCCCATTATTCGTGGAAAAGGGGTGTTGAGCCACTAATTTGTCATCATTTCACAATTTTTTACAATCATCCTTTTAACTATTTGTGTCAGTATTTCATCCGTTGATTACCCTATTTTCCACATTTTTCGCAAAAGCATCAAAAATATTTCTATTCTCAAAGTGGTAATTTTCATACATTTTCTTTGTTTTTAATGAATTAATTAGGATTTTTCTTGTTGTACTAATGACAGTTTGGCTAGTTCAAATTTTGTAGCTATGTCCAAGTTTTTGTAGCTATATCCATGATCAAAGTAGTAACCCCATTCTAGAAGGAAATTAGGCACATGGAATTTGCTTAAAAAACTTTCAACGTGTATTTTTGTTGCTCAAATTTCACCCAACTCGCACTTGTGAACCTCCAGCAATAGATCAAAGGAAAAACACAACAATTTTTACCAATCAACTTCTGACGCATTTTCTGAGCAAATCGAAACTAATTTTGAAAAAAGAAAACATGGATTTTCTTTAGAATAAGCCCAATTTAGCTCCACACAAGCGATTTCCTCAAATTAATTGCGGTATGGGAGATTTTCCTAGTTCTTTTGACCCCTATTTTGTAGATTGTGTGGGAAAAAATTTTTCCAATGTGTCATTCAATGCCGAGTCAAGAAAGAATAAGTTGGAATCAACTATGCTTTAGCAAATTCATGGACAAGAGGTGCCATATTAGTTCTTATTGTTAGTGATAAGACTCTCAATGTAGTTACACTGTGAACTGTATAAAATTATTCACTTGAAAACAAATGCACATTTTTTGGAAGTTAGATTTATCACTACAATATTGAAACTCTGTTATGTCGTATTCATAATTTCTTGTGGTCAATTCGACTTTGTGTTCTAAAGTTTGTAGTCGCTCTTGCATCTTAGGAGTTCCCCTGCAGAAGCACGAGATAGCGAAATATTGCTTTGATTTTCAATTTTTCTTATGATCTGTTTTTATTCATAATTTTAAAAATTTGTTTACTATGTTTTATAACTACTCTTTTGTTTCTCTACACACGTCAAGTGCTTGAGTGAATTACAAAAATGATAAAAAAAAAATTCTTGGTTTCATTTTTTTACTTAGTTTCAAATTTATGGTCTTGAATTATCTCAATATGATATGCATGCATCAATAATCTTGTTACAGTGATTTGATTTCTTAAGAATAGAATGCCTTTATATTTCATAGTATAGAATTTATTGCTTACATAACATAGAATTTATTGTTTTCCTAGGATATAATTTATTGTTTCATACTCATAGAATATAAATTAGTATAGAATATAAATTAGTATAGAATTTCATTTGTCTTTCTTAGAATAGATTATCACTGCTCTTTCTAGATTAAATGAATCCATAGAGTAAAGTTGTTTTTATAATCCATAGAATATATTTTTTCTCAATAGAGTAAGTTTTATTTTGTGTTCAAGTTAGGTTTGGGAAATTTAAAAAGCTTTCATAGGAAATTATTGTCATTTTGAATCAATAGATTATGGTTTATTTCCAAGTTAAAAAGTTAATGCTTTTTTATTTTGAGAGAGAAAGTGTGTGTGCTCATTCATTTCTATAGGATAATTTTCTTTTAATTGAAAGTTAATTTCCTAGCATATTCTTGTATCCGCTACAACACCCTCCGAAATTTGTCACTAGTTTGAAATTTCAGATCCCTTGTTGTTTTGATGATGATAGGCCCATTCCTAGCATCAGCCATAAGCCTCCAAAGGTCCACTTTGAGCAGATAACCCCAAACCAAAATATGAATTCAAGTTTTTTTCCCAAGTAAAGTCGCAAAGTCGCTCTTCCGTCAATCTCCAACAGTTTGCCACCTTAGCAACCTTGCGACCTAACCAAGGTCGCCTAGTCGCGAGGTCACAAATCCCGTCAAAATCTCATTGTTGCGAAATTGCGACCCAGTGACAAAGTAGGTCGCACTTGATCTGCGTGATAGAGTAAACAAGGCATATGACCAACCTATCAGAGTGATATTTTTCCTAGTTAAGTCGCTGAAGCCTCCTACAGTTCATGTTTTATTGGCTATGGTCCTACCTGCCCCCAGCCTAGGCTATTAATTGCCTTAGATGCCTCTCAGTTGCAGCATTGACCCTCATAGTTGTTCCAACTAGGGCTTCCTGTTCCCTTGCTCATCCTATCATGCCTAGACCTATTCTGACCCCTCCTTTTCCTCCCTCCCACTTTGGGCCCCCTTCCCTAACCCTCCTGTGACCCTTTCAACCTTGACTTGCTTCCTTCCCTTGGATTTTTTCCCATTTTTCCCCCTTCTCCTCATAGATTGTGTTAGCCTTTTTCCCTCAGAAAATCCCTAATGTGACCTCGCGACCTCGCGACGTCACAACCTCACGACCTATTCGCTGAGTCGCCAAGTCACAAAGTTGCAAAGTCCTGACTGTCCATGTAATTACGACTTTACAACCTCACGACCTCGCAACCTGATCGATGAGTCGCCCAGTCGCAAAGTCACAAAGTTAGGATTTTTTTACGCAGACACAACTTTGCGACCTTGCAACCATGCTCCTCGGTCGCCAGGTTGCATCCCTTCCAATCTAAGACCTTTGTGACTAGTGCAGGTCGCAGCGACCCATCCTGAGTAGCCAAAGCCCTAGTTAGTGTAGGAAATTGTTTCTTCTGTTTTTCTTTCATGACATTCATCTTATCGAGGGACTATTTTATGAATATGCCAGGTAATATCGAATTCAAGCTTAAGTGCGTCTCCATTTATTTGGCCTCAAGTGACATGGGGCCCCCGGAAGTTCAAAGTAGACACAAGAGCCTAGAAGTAGAGCTATAGGAGGGAGACATGCCTCCTCCACCAACTCCCATCTATGGAGACACTACTTGTGTTGTCGGGAAAGGCACTAAGATGTCATGGTATGAAATCTACGAAGAGTTCACGGAACAGGAATTCTCGAAAAACCTCGTGGATCGACACATGTACATTCATGTTAAGAGGTCCAAGTTGCATTATGTGGGCACCCACCCACCAATCTTCCCATGCACAGAAGTGATCGATTGGATCCTGCAAAAGGTGGATTCAAAGTTTTGGGTAATCTGCAATCATGCAAGAAAGCCTTTCGCCAACCTAATTGGGAAGGATGCGGAAGTATACTACTCACTCCTGGCTAGAGAAGAGTCTTTTAATGCCCAGTGGATCGCCACACATGATGTGACGGTGCAAGTTACTTTGAAGGGATGGTGGGAAGACCCCAAAAAGTTCAAAGGAAAGAAGGATCAGGAGTATAAGACCGAAGGTCTAAGGAAATTTTACAGGATTTTCGCAGCTATGATGTGCAGGATGTATGGAAAAATGGATGCCACTACCTTTAGTGAACATGGGTCCCCCTCATGTATGTAGACATGACCCATGATACTCATTTTAACTGAGCACATTTGTTAATGTCAACTCTAAGGATTAACATATCAACAACACAAGTACCAGAGGAGGGATTTGCATCAGAATTTTACATGGATTCCTACCTCCTAGATGCGGTATTCTCACAATGTCACTTCGAGGGTTGGCCACACAATTGGGACAGCAGTGCTCGGTGGATCGATCCATAAGGATATAAATGTGTTATGGGATACCAAATGCAAACAATACATTGATGTCATCTCAGATAAGTTCGTCGACGCACTTTACCGGCACCTCTTCAATCAAGATCCTCCCTGCATGTCCAGAAGAGCCATGGAAACGGTTATAAAGGTAGCACACTAGTTCCCCATCACAGAAGGCACCTTCATCGGATTTTTTGGATCACTCAAGGTGCCTCATGTGTTTCCCAAGTTCGTTACTAATAAACTGCTATAACAAGAGGTATGCTACCAAATGATGGGCTAATGCAGAAAAAAATGCATATTTTCACATTTCATGGATCTGTGGGTTATGGGCCCACGATCTGAACGTAATAGTTCACTACGCAGCCACAAAATCCTTCTTTATGCACCTGAATCATATTGTATTTACACAACGAACATGTAGCCTTAATTCGTAGCCATTTTTTGATGCATGTACAATGTCAATGATGGCTACAAGGAAGCTCTTGTAATTCAACACCGTCATCATAGTAGACAGATAAATGCATCACTCTGCATCTTCTGCAGAAATAACCTATTCACTAGATGATTCTCCAGTGCACAAACTCAAAACTAATGTCGGGACCCTCGGAAATTTACAAATATCTTTATTTATCTACGTGTCAAATCCGTCATCTAATCTGCGATTTCAATCCAACGGCTATCGCATTAGAGTGTTTCAAATCATTTCAATCTAACACCAGGAACCCACATTCTCAGCTTATTAAGGAAGATGTCTGTCTCCATCAGAGTTTAAGGCAAAGTAAAATTTTCGGCAACGCTGTGAATATCCCAGGGCAACAATCTCACTTAAATGCATCAAATGTGCATCTGCATTTACTGGAAAAGGCATGTATGATAACATCCTTTAATATTCCAACTGAAATCGCGACCTTTAGCTAGAAGAAACCTTATGCATCACCGTAACAAGTGCCGAGGAGGAAAATCACGTCCTTAGGCTAAGGGGAAAAAAAAACCTTATACACAATGTAACCAATTTCACATGGGTTCAATCTTTTACAGAACATAAGCTAAATGTTAGATCTATAAAAAAAAATGCACAGTCTCACAAAGAATTCAACAACCAATACATCTTGTTTACACAATGACAAAATTCACGCTAATAAACACCAGATTTATATTAATCTCGAATTTGAGTTACAACACACATATACGAGCCAAATTTCCCTCTCGCATTTGATATTACATCGTGTCCGACCTCTCCTCCAAATGCATGAAGGCTATAGTTTATAACAATGGAGAAAAGAGGAACGGATCATTTCAGATCCAATATTTCCTCATAAAATCACTAAAATAACTCAATAAAATTACAACAAACTCTATTGATAATAAAAATTTAATGAAAATATTATCTTTGTGGCCACGTCGACTTCTGGAAGGTGTGAATAAATAAATTTGATTTGCGCGGGTTGATGCTCCTGCATCAGACTCCTAAGGTACAAAATTTCTATGACCTTCTGGTCATATGTGTTCTTCATCTCTTAGCAATTCTACCCACATCCTCTATTGAATTTCCTTATGTTATCTTCCCATAATAGCATTCTTGAGAAATTCTACCCACATCCTCTGTGGAATTACCATTTGTGAGCTGCAACAAAAATATCTGCAATAGCAAGTACTCCCTACTACCAGATACCTCACCAAGCTTCTCTCCTCTAAGCTTATTCTTTCGGCATCTCTTTGGTTCTCTCCTCTAGAACCATTTGAGCACTCCTGGCTCTATGTTGTTGCAATATTCTCATTTACACAACAATACAAAGACCACAAGCTTGCAAATATTCAACATAATTGTACCTCTTCTTCCTCCGCATGAAAAATCTTTCTCGCAGGAAATATTTTCCTGCTTTGATACCACTTGACGCAACAAAACTGCATATTTTCACAATTTGTGGATTTGTGGGTTATGGGCCCACGATCTAAACATAATAGTTCACTACGCAACCACAAAATCCTTCTTTGTGCACCTAGATCATATTGTATTTACATAGTGAACATGTAGCCTTAATTCGTAGCCATTTGTTGATGCATGTACAATGTCAATGATGGCTACAAGGAAGCTCCCGTAATTCAACACCATCATCATAGTAGATAGATAAATGCAGCACTCTTCATCTTCTACAGAAAGAACCCATTCATTAGATGATTCTCCAGTGCACAAACTCAAAACTGATGTCGTGACCCCCAGAAATTTACAAATATCTTTATTTATCTACATGTCAAATCCGTTGTTTCAATCCAACGACTATCGCATTATAGTGTTTCAAATCATTTCAATCTAGCACCAGGAACCCACATTCTCAGCTTATTAAGGAAGATGTCTGTCTCCATCAGAGTTTAAGGCAAAGTAAACTTTTCGGCAACCCTGTGAATATCCCAGGGCAACAATCTCACTTAAACACATCAAATGCGCATTTGCATTTACTAGAAAAGGCATGTATGATAACATCCTTTAATATTCCAACTGAAATTGCGACCTTTAGCTAGAAGAAACCTTATGCATCACCGTAGAAAGTGCTGAGGAGGAAAATCACGGCCTTAGGCCAGGGGAAAAGAAAACCTTATACACAATGTAACCAATTTCACATGGATTCAAGCTTGTACAGAACATAAACTGAATGTTCGATCTATCAAAAAAACGCACAGTCTCACAGAAAATTCAACAACCAATACACCTCGTTTACACAATGACAAAATTCATGCTAATAAACACCAGATTTATATTAATCTCAAATTTGAGTTACAACACACATATAAGAGCCAGATCACCCTCTCGCATTTGATATTACAACGTGTCTAGCCTCTCCTCCAAACGCACGAAGGCTATAGTTTATAACAATGGATAAAAGAGGAATAGATCATTTCAGATCCGATCTTTCCTCATAAAATCACTAAAAACACTCAACCAAATTACAACAAACTCTATTGATAATACAAATTTAATGAAAATATTATCTTTGTGGCCACGTCGACTTCTGGAAGGCATGAAAAAATAAATTTGATTTGCGCAGGTTGATGCTCCTGAATCATGGGCAGATTCTCTAAGGCACTGAGCAAGGGCAAGAAGAAGCCATGCCCTACCCTCCTTCTCACCATTACTGCCTACACAGTCAAAGACTTCAAGGAAGTAGAAGCAAAAGATGAACACATAAAGGGCTTCCATTTCTTAAGCTTAGCCCACTGGTCCTATGACCCTGAGAGGATCGTCCCTGCAAATTGCAAGCAGGCCAATTTCAAATAGACTTATCAGCACACGGAGTGTGTTGTGGAAGAGGAAGTGAAAAACTGGTACAACGCACTCAGGGAAGCAGCCCCTAAAGGGGAAGCCAACATGGATGATGACCAAGGAAGTTAGCACTAATATGATCAAAATCTACAGGAAAGAACATACGCCATGAAGCAGAAAAACCCCGCATGAGGGGCATCGACTTCACAATATAAAAGGCAAAATATCACCATAGGTAGTGATCCTCCTAAGAATCAACAGGAAGGATGAGGTAGAGAAGCCAAGGTACAACTAAACATTGAGTAGAAGAAAAGAGAAGAACTCAAGAAAGCCCAAGATGCTCTGGCACAAAAACAAGAAGAAGAGAAGCAAAGGAAACAAGTCGAAGAGCAACAGAAAAAATGGCACAGGGATGAACGAAAGAAGAAGAAAGTGGAAGAGGCCCGCAAGAAGAAAGAAGAATAAGATCAACATAGAAAGGAAGCAGAGAACAAGTTGAAATAGGAACATGATAGGGAAGAAGCAGAAAATAAGAGGGAGGAGGAAGAAGCTCAGAAACAACGAGTAGAGACGTCCAAGGAGGCAGAGGGAAGCGGATTGCAACCCTCGCAAACCAGGAAGCAGGAAGACCTGCCACTTATTGACATACCCTCGGCAACCCCCATGATAGGGCACACCTCCCACTCTCAGAACTTGGTACCTCAGAGGAACACAAGGAAGATGTACCGGATCTAACGAGATTATCTTACGATCAATACACTCATAAGATCATGGAAGAGAGAAGGAAATGCCTTGCCCAGAATCCGACCGAACCTCTAGCAGTAACCACGGAGAAAGAGATAGCCCTGAACACCAGGACAAACCCCATAATGATAGCATCATCCAGAATTGATTTTGCAACCACCACTGAAGAAAATGTCAGCAGGATGAGCCGTGAGATATTATTTCTAAAAAAAATGCTCTATACATTTAAGAAAAAGGCTGTTCAATCAGAAGAGGAAAAGAAGGCCCTAGAGACCAAAAACAAAATGCTCCAACTCGCACTCACTCATGCCAGCGGACTACAAGCTGCTATTAAAGGGGACTTGGACATCTTGGGAAGTACCATGATACAAGTCTATGAATAAATTGTGACTAGTAGAAAAACAATTGCCCCCTTAGCAGGAGTACAAGCAAAAACAAGGAAAAAGTCTGCACAACTAAAGTAAGCCTCTACAACATTAGACAACATCCTAGAGTGGTCTGAAAGATATCCACAGGCCCCTGCCACCCTGCCAAAGAAATATTGGATCCACACTCAGAACGACAAAGTACAAGTGCAGATGAAATTGCAATCCAGGGACAAGCTTGCAAAAGATGTGGATAGGGTAATGGCCACCTATGATCATCTCATCAGTGGGATTGACTCGATGGAGGAAGTGCATCACATACCTTCCATGGGCACACTGACCAAACAAAGGACATGAGAGGAGGTAATGCAATATATCAATTCGTTCCTAGAGCCAATGAGGCAGGCGGCCAGCTCGAAGGACCTCCCAGCCACCAAAGAAAACATATTCCAGTACATTGTTGCATCGGTTTGGATCTACACTAAGCTAGCCTCTTTGTCCAATCAAATCAACATGAAGATACGTACACTAGTTCTAGACGCTCTTGAATGTTTTCATAGACTGGGAGAGGAAATGCCCCAAATCAATCTAGTATCCGCTAAATACCAAGCCTGACAGACCTACCTCAAAGACCAACAGCAGGTAGAAACACCAATCCTCTCCATCACAAAGTTTCTCCCTTGAAAGAGACTAGATTGACAGGTCGCAGAGGCAGGTAGGTTGTAGGTCGCAGGAGCTGTCCAGTCGCAGGTTGCAATCTCACTCAGGTCGCAGGTCGCAATTGGTCCCAGGTCGCAGACCATCCCAACAGTCAGGAAGATGAACAGACAAGGTAGCCCAAAAGTCACTTTTGTTCTATATGTACTCCCTCAGGAGAGAATGTAAGGGGCCTTTTTTCGAACTCCAAAAGGAGAGAGAGATACATTTGTATAAAATTGAATGTATGATTCCGGGATGAATAGAAATGAATGTTTTGGACTCCACTATTGGATCTAATGGAAGCTTTTGTGCACTGAAACTATGAATATTGTTCTTTTACATGTATGATATTATTCATAACTGACGGGTTCATGTTTATGTTTGCACGTTATTTATATGTTTAAGCTCTTTTGATATATGAATGATGTATGATAGTCTCAACACAAGAATACGTTAATGACCTAGTTGTTGATGTGTTCCTAATCTCTTCATAAATATGCTTAGAAAATTTAAGGGCATTTGATCATAGTGAATTGTTTCTCCTATGTTCAAGTGAGCCTCAGTATGAGCATGACCCTAATGTTGTTTTGCTAACAATAATTCTTTTAGTTGCATGCTTTAAATCTCGCTTTGCTATTTGTAGTGTTTCATTTTTCAAACGAAATCCTTTAACCATTTGTTTTGTTTCATCCAGTAGCCGTGCATTCTCATGATTGTGAATCATATCTCTATCTGAGGAAGGGTACATTTATCATCAGTATAATGGCAACTGGGCCCACATACTGGATGGGATCCCTATCAAAAATGGTGTAGAGTCTAGTTAGGATTCTATACTGGGGAGATCCCCTTACTGTTGGCCAGGTAATTTTCCTCGTCAACAAAATTGGCACTAGAAGGAGGGCCAGATGGAAAAATCCCACCAAGCTAGTAACATCCATTTTCAAACCCCTCAAAACCCGTTCCCAGGCACAGGCCCAGAACGGAGAGGCATCAGGTTTGGTATCACCAGTCCTTCCCCCCTTCAAAATAATCCTCCTGAGGATGACCCCCCATTCTAGGAGGTCACGAAGAACCAGTTTCATGCTTTACGTCCACTCACCCAGACCCTCGTTTGAGGTCTCCAAATCCTCCCTGCTACTAGTTTTATATCCAACCCACGAACCCCTGGTATGCATCACACTCACCAAGGTGTCCTAGTCAACTTCGTGCCTCAACTCATAAAGCTCATGCTGGAAGACTACGCAAATGCAAGGGACCGGCTCTCAACTAAAGGCCCCGATAGCCCCCGAGGGGTTGACGGAGGTGGCCCGGAAATCATCGTTCCCCAACAAGAAATGGGACCCCAGGTTAACCCTAAGGTAAATGAGAATACCCAAGCAAACGATCCACCTGGGGGAGGAGCTGGAAGAGGTCAGGGACACATTCGAAACACATACCATGCTCATCACCACCACCAAAACAGGAACCAACAACCTTTTCTCTTCAATGGAAACTTCGTTGGCCTCAAAAAATTAAGGAATTATAGGAATATCGAATATCTCAGAGTTAACCGAAACCAAGACATGCACTCTCAACAGGAGGGCGAAGCATCCAGGTCCGACGATGGAAGCAAGTCCAAAAATGAAACTAAGCTTTTTATCATCTCGCCCTTCCGCAGGGCAAGGTGGGTGTAGCCCCTAGCCTGGATGGCTCAATCCCCTCTAGGTGTCAGAGATCCTCTTCACGAAATTCCCCGAAACCCAGAGAAGTACCTCCCCAAGTTTGATACCAAAAAGGGGACATTAGCCGAGGACCACATTAGCAACTTCTACCTGGCCCTTCAAATGATGAGGGTGCATCATGATGACATAGCGTGCTAACTCTTCCTGCACACCTTAGAAAACAAAGCTGCTACTTGGTATCGCTCATTGACTGTCGCTTCCATTTTAACCTAGGAGAAATTCGGCCGCACCTTCCTTGAAAAATTATTCGAGGAAAAAACCCCTTCTATGTTCCTTACAGAGTTGAGCACCTTGAAGTGCCAGAAGAAGGAGAAGGTCAAAGATTTCAACCAATGATTTGCGACCATCTTGAACAAGTTTCCCCCAACATGGCCCTTGACAATTCCATCACCATATACTACTACACAAGAGCCCTACTGCGAGACATCATTTGTTTATTAAACGCGAGGCCAGAGCCACCCTAGCTGAGAATTTCACCACTGCTCTTGCCGTTGAGAAAGATATGCTTTCAATAGGGTCTCTAGATCACGATAACCGAGATGATCCGAAATATTTCTGGAAGAAGACACAACCCTCAACCAGTAAGTCCGGGGACAAGGATAAGGACCCTTTCGATATTGAAAACATCGCTAAATCCCTAAAGCTCTTAACAAATGAAGTCTCAGACTTGAAAAGGAAAAGCAATGATCCTGCGTTAGGTGCCAAAGCTAAAAATCCTTTCTTTAGGAAGAAAAATAGCATGCCCAACCGTCCTTCACCCAATCCCAACGCGAACTTCAATGTATAAGCGATTGGAAAAGATAAATTTTGCTCATTTCATCAAGCTTCCCACTCTAAGATAAATTGCCCTCAATGGATCAATAGTATGACCGTAGTAGTGAATTAGCTCCTAGAAGACTAGATAGTGGGAGAGCTTGCAGATGAGGTTGACCCAGATGACGAGGAAGTATTTCCTTCGGATGAAAATTTAGGGTCAACAGTCCTCACCTTCGAAGTGATCCGTGGGGAGAGATCTCAATTAGCGACAAAGGTTAACATGGTTGACCATCCCCAATGCAAACCCCCCAAAACTATAGCCTGAGGAGAAAAGGCCTAGTATTTGATCACACGTTTGAGGAAAAGAGGAAAGCTTTCTTGAGAAAGATCCTGCCCTTAAGAAGATAAAATCAAGCCTCGACTTCGGCCTCCGAAAATTCTAGCTCCGTCGCTGCTCGAGGGACCCCTAAGATTGGGCCATTGCCAAATTCACCCAACGCACCTGTGGAGACACCCTCGCACCCAGAGCCTGGGTATAATATTATTGAAGACATGAAGAAAACGTGAGCCAATATATCACTCTATGAACTCGCTCGAATAGCCAACCAACGTGATTTAATTCTCAAGGCTTTCACTAGCCTGTCCTCAACAAGTAGACACCCTCCTTCACTGAAAGCCAAAATCTCTACACCCTCCTAGGCCTTTGTAAACCTCCATTCCATCGTCAATACCGTGAATGCCAATTCACGAGGATCCAAGCCCTCGTTCCTCTTGTATTTTGATATTTTTAATTTCAATGTCCATAACTGCCTCGTATTCTTCGTCGCATCCACTAATGTCATGCCCTTGACTGTGTGGAAAAATTTGAATATCCATCTCGAGAAAACTGATGCCAATATCATTCAGCTCAATATATCACAAGTTCCTATTGTGGGCAAGTTGAATAACGTTTTAATACGCCTCTCCTCAGACTCCCAAGTCGATCAGTGCATCGACATAGTTGTTGTAGACATTCCCGAGGCCTACAGTCTGTTACTAAGTTGAGAATGGTCAAGTAAACTCCAAGGTTACTTCGCCATAGACTGGTCCCATTTGTGGCTCCCTTACAAAGGTAGGAATAACCAGATCTGAGTCGAAAGTGAGCCCTATATGAAACATACCGTTACTGACCTTAAGGCTACCAATGAAGCCATTAGCTTTGCGCAAGAATATTTAGGAATGTGTTTCTTGGAGGCTACTTTTGGGTGCTACAAAGTCACTCAATCCCTAGTATATCTGAACGCTAAGTTGGAATTGATTCCATGCACTAATCCCCATCCTGCCATACCAAAAGGTCCACTCGATGGCTCCATCCTAGGCACATCGTCTATAAACACATTCAATTTAGATACATCCGAGAACGAGATTTTGACCCTCTACTACGACGGTTCCAAGACTCACAACGGGGCCGGTGGCGGTTGTATCTTAATAGATCCCCATAAAAACAAGTTCACAATCTCTTGCAGGTTGGAATTCCAATGCATCAATAATACCGTTGAGTACGAAGCACTGATCCTCAGCCTCAAGAAAGTGATCGACCTCAAATTCAGCTGCTTGAAGGTAATTAGCAACTCCGAAATAATCACCCAATAGGTACGTAACACTATACATTTCCTGTCCCCCATTTGAAAGGGTATCAACAAGAGGTATGGCGTTTAATTTATGCTTTCAATGCTTTTGATATTAATTCAGTACTTATAATGCACAACGCGGCAGTCCATACACTAGCAAACGTTGCCGCTAGGTTTACCCCACTAAGGGATGGTTTTTCCATTGAAATTGTGTATAAAACTGTGGTGCTGAATAATGTGACTAATTTTCGCATTTTCAATGATGATCAGCAGGTGTTAGATTTTATGTTAAACACAGACGTATTCAAGGATGCAGTCGTCGAAGGGGAGGAGCAAGAATTTTCCTTGCAAAAGGAAAGGTAATAACACAAGGGCAACCTAATACCCAAAGTGGTCGTCTCACTCGAGAAATTATTAGACTTACAAAACTGCTTCCAGGGGCCTCCCAACACAAAAGTGCAAAGTTCCACCCTATTGCACGAACAAGTGAACCTCAGGAAAGAGAAGGATCCAAAGTTTGTTAATCTCGGTACCAAGTGCACTCCCCAGGAGTGGCAGTCTTTTATTTAGTTATTCAAGAAGTACCGAGATGTTTTTTTCTGGATATATGATGAGTTGCGGACATACGACATAAGGATTATCCAATATGTGATACTGATGAAGGAAGGCGTCAAACCATTTCAACAGAAGTTAAAAAAAGTCCATCCAACCCTGGAGCCGATGATTCAGAAATAACATAAGAATCTCCTGAACGCCTACATCAACTTCAAAGTTTGACATTCGACGTGGGTGTAATTTAGTCCTAATTCGCAAGAAATCCGGTGAAATAAGCTTATGTGTAGACTTCCATAAATCATACCGACCTTCCGAAAAAGAAAATTATCATGTTCCCCCAATGGAACAAATTCTCCAAAATGTATTAGGATCAGAAATGTTCTTATTACTGGATGGTTTCTAAGGATACAACCAGGTGCTAGTGCTTGAGCCAGACCGTTTGAAGACAACATTCAGAACTAAATGGGGAACATTCGCATTTAGGCACATTCCCTTCGGCCTAATTAATGTTGGGGCAACCTTCCAAAGGGCCATGGGCATCGCCTTCTGAGGAATAATGGGACAAAGCGTGGTGGTCTACCTTGACAATGTCACCGTATTCTCCAAACGTAGGTATGACCACCTACACCACCTAAAACAAATCTTTGAAAGATGCCGCAAATACGGAATTTCATTGAACCCTAAGAAAAGTATTTTCGCGGTCAAGGAAGGAAATTTGTTGCACCACATTATAACCCAGAATGGCATGATGGTGGATCTTGACCGTGCAAAAACCATCACTCAGATTTTTCCCCCAAGTAGTAATAAGGCCATGCAGTTGTTTCTCAGGAAAACTAACTTCCTCCGAAAATTCATATCAGAATTCGCTCAAATTGTGAAATTGCTGCAAAATATGATCAGGAAGAATGAAAATTTTAAATGGAATCCACCTGAGAAGGAAGCATTCGATAGCATTAATAAAGCCATCATGGAAGAACCTACTCTACACAACCTGGATTTTGGCAAAGGCTTTATCTTGTATACTTTTGCCTCAGACTCGTCACTTGTAGTCATTATCACTCGGAAAGACGGCAGCAATGATGAACGACAAATATCTTTCATGAGCACAGGGTTGCAAGGTGTCGAGTTGAACTATCCGGACATTGAAAAGCAAGCTTATGATGTGTATAAGGCAGTTAAGCATTTTAGGCCATATATTTTAAAGAACCATGTCACAGTGTTCGTACCTCACCCAGCAGTCTGCTCACTGTTTGTGGAATAGGAGTTGGTGAGAGACAAGGAAACTAGATGGCATGTCTTCAAGAGTATGAATTAGAATTCAAGCCTACAGACACGCTCAAAGGGAAGGGATTATTTCATATGGCTGCTGAAGCCTCTGACCCACAAAACAATGATGAAGTGTATTGGGAATACGAGATAGAGATGTATAAGACCGACGACGTGCTCCAGAAAAATTCCCCATCATGGTACACAGATCTCCTACAGTGTCTTGTTCATGGCATCATGGAACCAACCTTAACGTTCAAACATAAATGAGCAATAATACTCAAATCTGCATCCTACCAAATTTTGCAAGGCAAGCTGTTCCGCAAACATCACAATGGCATCTTGATGCACTTCTTAGAACCAAGCGAGGCCCAACAAGTCCTAAAGGAACTACATGATGGCCCAGCCAGAGGACACTACACAGGATATTCTATGGCTCACAAGGTTATGTGTGCCAGATTTTATTGGCCCACTCTGTTCAAGGATGCTCATGCCTATGTTCGGAAATTCCCCTCGTGCCAAAAGTTTTCTAGTAGATAATCTCGACCATCCACTCCGTTACAGTCTGTCGTAGTAGAGGAACCGTTCGAGTAGTGGGGCCTGGATGTGATCGGGGAAATACTACCACACTCCTCCAAACAACACCGATACATCCTCACGGCTACAGATTATCTCACAAGTTGGGTTGATGTGATACCTTTATGCCAGATCAACGACCAAGATGTAATATTTTTCGTCACTCAATACATCATGACCAAGTTCTACGTTCCAACCTCTCTAGTATTTGCTAATGCTACATATTTTTCATCATTTAAGTTATATGAATTTTCTTTGGAAAAAAAAATTGTTTTGAAACATTCCGCCAACTACTACCCACATGGGAACGGGTTAGCTGAGTCAACCAACAATAACCTTATTCAGATCATCAAGAAAACCCTGCTATCCCAACATCGAATTTGGCACAACGCCCTTAACAATGCCCTCTGGGCTGATCAAGTCATGCCCAAACCCTCTCTAGGGACATCTCCATTATTCCTGGTCTATGGTAAGGAATCCATCCTTCCCCCTAATCTCTCCCTTCCTACCCTTCAGTTGTCCCAAGAAACACATGGTACCCCATGCCCTACTTTGCAGACCCGCATAGACACCCTGCTAAAACTAGAGGAGGAAAGACTAAATTTTAGGCAAAAATTCGCCATCCACTAAAGCTGAATAAAACGATGGTTTGACAAAGACTCTGCCGGGAACAAGGTATTCAAAATTGGAGATCTCGTCCTCAAGTGGGACAAGGCCCACGAAGACAATGGAAAACACACCAAATTCCAAGCCCTGTGGACAAGTCCGTTCCAGATCAAAGAGAAGGTTGACATGTACACATACAGACTCCAAACCTTGGAAGGGAGGATTGAGCTCCTCCCAGTAAATGGCCATGACATCAAACATTACTTCACCTGATGGCCCCTCGGTCGTCTCTGTTGGGTCTTGAAAATGTCATTCATTTCCATTACACTTTCACTATTATGTCCATTATATCACCTCCATTTCACTACTATGTCACTACATTCATCCCACTTCATTATCATTGGGCCACATTTATGTTTTTCCAAACTTTATTAATTCTTAGCCTTTTTAAGTGAATTTGTGGTTAAAAATTAGAAAATAATGTGCATATGCTTATACCTAACAAGTGGGTTGAGATTTTTGACATGTGTAGATGAAAAGGAGACTTCTAGAATACCCTTATGTGGCACTCTAAGGACAAATTCGAATTTGATTGGAGAAGATCATGGGATCATGAGGATATGTGTCTCATTTCTTAGTTGTGTTGAAACTCTAGAAAGACATGTGTCTTATCATTTCCTATTTTGATTGTAACTCTAGAGATGGAGGGAGAGATTAATGGACTCTCATTAATGAGATAACTCCTCATATTTTGTATAAATAGGAGAAGCTTTCTCGTATCATGGTAGTGAAAAAATAGTGAAAAATAGGAGAATGAGAGAAAGGAATAGAGAGTGTTTTGTAACAAAGCTTAAGATGGAATGGGGTGTAGATTTGTGAGTTTTTAAATAAAGAAGTTCCTTGATGGTGTTTTGATTACAATTTTAAGGAGCTAAAGAAGGATTACACCAAATTGGTAGCAGAGGGCCCCTGCTATTCAAGGAGGTTTTACATGTTTTCTAGATAAGTTGTTTTCGATTCTGTTTTGTCATATTTCCTTACTTAGATTGCTTTCTGAAATCATAGCTTTTAGCATTATTTTTCATGTCATTTTTTTAGATAAAGGATCCTCATGATATTGCAGTTAGTCTCTTTCTCAAGCTCTTCCAATACATCTCTATTAAATTAATGGGATTCGATTGTGATATTTTGAGTTATTAGCATTTCGTTTTCTATTATTTAGTTAAAAAGAAGATCCTCATTTGTCAGATCTATTTAGTGTTTACATTATATTTCTTTAGGCAGAGTCAGTAAGAGGGCCAGAAGCTTCTGGTTTCATCCTTTTTAGTAAAGGTGAAATAACCAGTAAAAGCCCCTACTGTCAATCTCTGTATAAGAAATATTTTGTTCACGCAATTTTAGATCAGATTCCTCATTATATTGTAGTTAGTCTCTTTCAAAAGCTTTTCCAATAAACCTCTAATTCACGAATGGGACTAAGTTGTAGTATTGTGAGTTATGGATTGTTTTGCTTCATTGAAGATCCTTATCACATTATGATTAATCTCGTTTACAAGCTCTTTCAATAAACCTCTAACTCATGAATGAGATTTAGTTGTAATGTTATAAGTTGTTTCAGCATTTCATAGGAGATCCTTACTACATTATAGTAATCTTTTTCTCAAGCTCTTCCAATAAACTTCTATCAAATGAATGATATTTCACTATAATGTTTTAAGTTACTGTTTGTTTCAGCATTTCCTTTTATGTTTTAGGAGATCCTCATTGCATTAAAATTAATATTTTTCACAAGATCTTCCAACAAATCTCTAACTAAATGAATCAGATTAAGTTGTAGTGTTTTGAGTTACTTTTAATTTCATGAATGTTCATTTAGAAGTTGTAATAACCATGGATTAGGACTCTCTGTTTTCATCATTTCCTAGTTAGGAATATAACTTGCAAATAAAACTCTGTTTTAATTCATTTGACAACATTTCCTTTTCCTTCCTTTTAATTAGATTTAATCTCATCTTTCTAGTTTAGAGTAGAACACTAAGAATCAAAACATAAAACCCAAAAAACAACAATAAAACATCAAAACAACGAAGTAAGAAAAAGGGATACTTAGGCACATATAGTGCACCACACTTCATCAGTTTACTAGCCCTGGTTGATAATTTATGTTAGCAATTTAGGATGCTAAATTGACTAGACAGTCTCCACACTTTGTACCATAGTTTTTTTTTTTTTCCTTGACAAAAGCCCCGAAATTTCATCCCTCAATACCTTAATTCTAAGGATCAAGGTAGCAGTTACTCAATAATAAAGTTGTACCTAAATATCTACCTACGAAGAGTCATCCCTAAAACATAAGTGGCCTAAGTAGGTCTGTGATAACCGCTTCATGGTAAGAAGTCGACCCAGTTAGAGGATCCGATTGCGAATAGCTGATCAGGTGCATCAACTCGGAAATCGCTATTGAAAAATTATCGGTGAAATGAGGCCACTAGATGAAAGGGGAAAGGGGCTAATCTCTAACAATAAAAGGGTATTTGGGAAAACCCAAAAGGTCTCCAAATAAAAGACCAGGAGCAACCTCTCTTGCAAGTAACATAATTCGGGATCAATCATCCACCCAGGCGATATTCACCACATAAAAATAAGTTCCTTGAGCACATACAAATAAGTGCCTTGACCACATAAAAATAAGTACTATTAGCACACAAAAATAAGGGTAAAGGATTGAGAAAGGCTTCCTGTGCAGAGAGGTAATGCGACGACTTCGTCGGGGTACTGACCAGGCTCGCTGGCAACGGAGCAACGTTCGTGACTCCATCGGGGCCCATCAAGCTCGCTGGCAGTGGAGCAATGTTCGTGACTCCGTCGAGGCCCATCAAACTCGCTAGTAGTGGAGCAACATAGGAGACCAAATAACAATATTGAATCCCTTGAAGCCCATGAGGTTAGTATGACCCCTTTCATCCAGTTACCAGGAATGAAAGGAACGGTGAACAACATTCCGCGTATTGCAATCAGATGAAGTTAACGCACAAAGGCCAAAGAGGAGGTCAGTGGGACACACAAAAATGGGAGGAATATTTGGCTAAGCCCACCCACACCCCTCAATATTAAGCGCGGGCAAAGATTCTGGGTTCTACTAGTGAATCGCCAATTATTGTAGCCGCTACAACACCCTCCGAAATTTGGCACCAATTTGAAATTTCAGAGCCCCTGTTATTTTGATGATTACATGCCCATTCCAAACACTAGCCATAAGCTTCAAAAGGTCCACTTTGATCAGATAACCCCAAACCAAAATATGACTTCAAGTTTTTTCCTAAGTAAATTCGCAAAGTCACAAAGTCACTCTTCCCTCAATCTCCAGCAGTTTGCGACTTAGAGACCTTGCGACCTAACCAAGTTCGTCAGGTTGCAAGGTCGCAAATCCCGTCAAAAGCTCACCGTTGTGAACTTGCAACCCAGTGACCTCCAGGTCGCAAGGTCGCAACTGTGTGCAATTGACCTACTTTGTGAACTTGCGACCTCCATTAATGCCCACGAGTGCGACCCATTTATAAGTAAAAGGGTCGCATAGGTCACATTTGATATGCACGACAGAGTAAACAAGGTGTCTAACCAACCGATCAAAGTGCGATTTTTCCCAGGTTAGTCGTCAAAGCCTCCTGAAGTTCTTGTTTTATTAGCTATGGTCCTACCTGCCACCAGCCTAGGCTATTAATTTCCTTAGATGCCCCTAAGTTGCAACCCTGACCCTCACAGTTGTTCCAACTAGGGCTTCTTGTTACCTTGCTCATCCTATCATTCCTAGACCTATTCTAACCCCTCATTTTCCTACCTGCCACTTTGGGCCCCCTTCTCTAACCCTCATGTGACCCTTTCAACCTTGACTTGCTTCCTTCCCTTGGAGTTTTTCCCATTTTTTTCCCTTTCTCCTCATAGGTCATGCTGACCTTTTTCCCCTCAAAAAATCCATAATTCGACTTTTTGACCTCGTGACCTAGTTGCTGAGTCGCCAAGTCACAAAGTCATGATTTTCCACGTAATCATGAATTTATGACCTTGCGACCTTGCGACCTGGTCGCTGAGTCGCCAAGTCACAAATTCAGGATTGTTTACACAGACGCAACTCTGTGACCTTGCGACCACGCTCCTAGGTCACCAGGTCGCATCCTTTCCAATCTAAGACCTTTGCAACCAGTGCAGGTCATAGTGACCCATCCTGAGTAGCCAAAGCCCTAGTTAGTAAAGGAAATGGTTTCTTCTATTTTTCTTTCATGTCGTTTGTCTTATCGTGGGACTATTGTCTGAATATGCCAGGTAATATCGAAGCCAAACTCGTGTGCGTCTCCATTTCTTCAGCCTCATGTGACATGGGGCTCCCAAAAATTTGAAGGAGACACAAGAGCCCATAAGTAGAGCTATCGGAGGGATACATGCCTCCTCCACCAACTCCCATCTATGGAGACACTGCCTGTGTTTTTGGGAAAGGCGCTAAGATGTCATGGTATGAAATATACCAAGAGCTCACAAAACAAGAATTCCCGGAAAACCTCGTGGACCGACACGTGTACATTCAAGTTAAGAGGTCCAAGTTGCATTATGTGGGCGCCGACCTGCCAATATTCCCATGCGTAGAAGTGATCGAGTGGATCCTAAAAAATGTGGATTCAAAGTTTTGGGTAATCCGCGATTACGCAGGAAAGCCTTTCTCTAACCTAATCGGGAACGACACGGAAGTATACTACTCACTCCCAGCTAGAGAAGAGTATTTTAACACCCATTAGATTGCCACACATGATGTGCCAGTGCAAGATACTTTGAAGGGTTGGTGAGAGGACCCTGAAAAGTTCAAAGGAAATAAGTATCAGGAGTACAAAACCGAAGGTCTAAGGTAATTTTACGAGCTTGTCGCAGCTATTATGTGCAATATGTATGGTAGAATGGACGCCACTACCTTTAGTGGAACATGGGTCCCCCTCATGTATGCAGTCATGACTCACGACACTCATTTTAACTGGGCACATTTGTTAATGTAAACTCTAATGGTTAACATATCAGCAGCACAGGTACCATAGGAGGGATTTGCATCAGAATTTTACAATGGATTCCTACTTCCTAGATGTGGTATTCTCACGATGTCACTTCAGGGTTGGCCGCACAACTGGGATGCAGTGCGTGATGGATTGGTCCATAAGGATCTAAATGTGTTTACTAAATACAAACAAGACATTGATGTCATCTCAGATTAGTTGGTCACCACACTTTATCGGCACCTCTTTAATCAAGATCCTCTCTGCATGTCCATAAGAGCCATGCAAATGGTTATCAAGGTAGCACACTCGTTCCCCATCACAGAAGGCACCTTCATTAGAGTTTTTGGATCATTCAAGGCGCCTCATGCATTGCCCAAGTTCGTTATTGATAAATTGCTATTACAAGAGGTATGCTACCAAATGACAGGCAGTTTCTCTAAGATGTTGAGCAAGGGCAAGAAGAACCCATGGCCTACCCTCCCGCTCACCATTGGTGCCTACATAGTCAAAGACTTCAAGGAAGTAGAAGTAAAATATTAACACATAAAGGGCTTCCATTTCATAAGCTTAGCCCACCAGTCCTATGACCCTGAGAGGATCGTCCCTGCACATTGCAAGTGGGCCAAGTTCAACTGGACTTATCAGCACATAGAGTGCATTGTGGAAGAGGAAGTGAAAAACTGGTACAACGCACTCAGGGAAGCATCCCCTAAAGAGGAAGCCAACGTGGACGATGACCAAGGAAACCAACACCAAGATGATCAAACTCTACAAGAAATAACAGACACCATGAAGTGGAAAAACCCCACACGTGGGGCGTCGACCTCCCAGTCCAAAAGGCCAAAGAATACCACAGGTAGTGATCCTCCTAAGAATCAACAGGAAGAAGGAGGTAGAGTGGCGGAGCCACAACTAAACGCCCAACAGAAGCGAAGAGAAGAAGAACTTAAGAAAGCCCAAGATGCTCTGGCACAACAACAAGCAGAAGAGAAGAAAAGGAAACAAGCCGAAGAACAATAGAAAAAATGATAGAGGGATGAACGAAAGAAGAAGCAAGTGGAAGAGGCCCGCAAGAAGAAAGAAGAAGAAGACCAACAGACAAAGGAAGAAAAGAATAGGTTGAAATAGTAACAAGATAGGGAAGAAAAATAAAAGAAGAGGGAGGAGGAAGAAGCTTAGAAACAACAAGTAGATACATCTAAGGAGGCAGAGGGAAGCGGATCACAACCCTCACAAACCGAGAAGAAGGCAGACCTACCACCTATTGAAATACCCCTGGCAACCCCCATGACAGGAGGACACCTCCCAATATCAGAACTCGGTATCCCAAAGGAACACGAGGACAATGTATTGGATCTAATGATATTATCTTACGATCAGTACACTCATAAGATCAGGCAAGAGAGAAGGAAATTCCTCGCCCGTAATCTGGTCGAACCTCTAGCAATAACCACGGAGAAAGACATATTCCTAGACACCAGGACCAACCCCATAATGATAACATCGACTGGTACAACTTTTTCAGCTACCACTAAAGAAAATGTCAGCAGGATGAGTCAAGAGATCTTATTTCTGCAAAACAAGCTCCGTGCATCTAAACAAAAGGTCACTCAAGCAGAAGAGGAAAAGAAAGCCCTAGATATGGAAAAACAAACACTCCAAATCATACTCACTCAGTCAAGAGGACTACAAGCCGCTATTCAAGGGGAGTTGGACATCTTGGGAATTACCATGATAGAGGTCTACAAAGAAATGATGACTCTGAGACAAACAGTCGCCCCTTCGCAGGAGCACAAGCAAAAACAAGGAAAACGTCTACACAACTAAAGGAAGCCTATACAACACTAGAAAAAATCCTAGAGTGGTCTGAAAGATATCCACAGGCCCCTGCCACCCTGCCAAATAAAGACTGGATCCGCACTCAGAAAAAAAAAGTATAAGTGCGGATGAAACTGCAATCTAGGGATAAGCTTGCAAAATATGTGGATAGGGTAATGGCCGCCTATGAGCATCTAATCAGTGGGATCGACTCGATGGATGAAGTGCACCACATACCTTCCATGGGCACACTGAACAAACATAGGATGCAAGAGGAGGTAATGCAAGATATCTAGTCATTCCTAGATCCAATTAGGAAGGCGGCCAGCTCGAAGACCTCCCAGCCACCAAAGAAAACATTTTCCAGTCCATTTTTTCACCGGTCTGGATCTACACAAAGCTAGCCTCTTTGTCCAATAAAATCAACATGAAGATACGTACGCTAGTTCTGGACGCTCTTGAATGTTTTCATGGACTGGGAGAGGAGATGCCCCAAATCACTCCAGTAGCCGCTGAATACCAAGCCTTGAAGACCTACCTCAAATATCAATATCAAGTAGAAACATCAGTCCTCTCCATAAAAAAATTTCTCCCTTGAAAGACACTGGATTGATAGGTTTCAGAGACATGCAAGTCGCACATCAAAGAGTTGTCTAATCGTAGGTTGCAATTGCTCCGAGGTCGCAGACCATTCCAACAGTCGAGAAGATGAAAGGATAGGGTAGCCCAAAAGTCACTTTTGTTCTATATGTACTCTGTCGCGAGAGAATGTAAGGGCCTTTTTCGAACTCCAAAAGGAGAGAGAGATACAGTTGTATAGAATTGAATGTATGATTCCGGGATGAATACAAATGAATGCTTTGGACTCCACTATTGGATCTAATGGAATCTTATCTGCAATGACACTATGAATATTGTTCTTTTACATGTCTGATACTATTTGTAACTAACTGGTTCATGTTTCTGTTCGCACATTGTTTATATGTTTAAGCTCTTTTGATATATGAATGATGTACAATAGTTTCAACACAGGAATATGTTAATGACCTAGTTGTTGATGTGTTCCTAATCTCTTGAGAAATATCCTTAGGAAATTGAAGGGTATTTGATCATAGTGAATTTTTTCTCCTATGTTCAAGTGAGCCTCAGTATGAGCATGGCCCTAATGATGTTTTGCTAACAATGCTTCTTTTGGTTGCATGCTTTAAATCTCGCTTTGCTATGTGTAGTGTTTCATTTTGTAAGGGGAATCCGTTAACCATTTGTTTTGTTTCATCCAACAGTCGTGCATTCTCATGATTTTGAATCATATCTCTATTAGAGGAAGGGCACATTTCTACGAGGTCACGGTGGACCAGCTTAGGGATTTACGTCCACTCACCCAGACTCTCGTGTGAGGTCTCCGAAGCCTCCCCACTACTAGTTCCCTATCCAACCCAGGAACCCCTGGTACGCATCACACCTGCCAAGGTGTCCTAGTCAACTCTGTGCCTCAACTCATAAACCTCATGCTGGAAGAATACGCAGATGTAGTGGATCGACTCTTAGCTGGAGGCCCTAATATCCCCCATCGGGTTGACGGAGGCTTCCCGGAAATCGTCATTCCCCAACAAGACATGGAACCCTAGGTTAACCCTCAGGTAAATTAGAATACCCAAGCACACGATCCACCTGGGGGAGGAGCGCGAAGAGATTGGGGAAATAGAGGCCAGGGAGACAGTCAAAACACAGACCATGCTCACCACCACCACCGAAACTGGAACCGAGAACCTTTTCTCTTCAATGTCAACTTCGGTGGCTTCAGAAACTTGAGGAATTACAGGAATCTCGAAGATCTCAAAGTTAACTGAAACCAAGATATGCACTCTCAACATGAGGGTGAAGCATAAGTAGGGATCCCTCAGCCACCGAGGCAATATTCACCACATACAGATAAGTGCCTTGAGCACATATAAATAAGTACTATTAGCACATGAAAATAAGTTTAAAGGGTTGAGAAAGGCTTCCTTCGCAGAGAGGTAATGCGACGACTTAGCTGGGGTACTCACCAGGCTCATTGCCAGTGGAGCAACGTTCATGACTCCTAGGCAGTGACTCCGCCAAGGCCCATCAAGCTCACTGGCAGCAGAGAAACATGGGAGACCAAATAACAATACCGAATCCCTTGAAGCCCATGAGGTTACTCTGGCCCCTTTCATCCAATTACCAGGAATGAAAGGAACGGTGAATAGCATTCTGCGTAGTGCAATCAAATGAATTTAATGCACGAAGGCCAGAGAGGAGGTTATTGGGACCCATAGAAGTAGGAGGAAGAGTCTGTTAAGCCCCCCACCCCCCACAACATTAAGCGTGGGCAGGTATTCTGGGTTCTACTAGTGAATCACCAATTGGTTAGCCACTACAAAACCCTCTGAAATTTGGCACCAGTTTCAAATTTTAGATCCCCTCTTGTTTTGACGATGACAGGCCCATTCCCAGCATCATCCATAAGCCTCAAAAGGTCCACTTTGAGCAGATAACCCCAAACCAAAATATGTCATCAAGTTTTTTCCTAAGTAAAGTCGCAAAGTTGCAAAGTCGCTCTTTCCTCAATCTCCAGTAGTTTGCAACTTAGTGACCTTGCAACCTGACCAAGGTCGTCAGTTCACAATGTCGCAAATCCCATCAAAAGCTCACCGTTTGCGACCTTGCGACCTTGCTACCCAGCGACCTCGGGTCGCCGGGTCGCTAAGGTCACGGGGTTGCAAACGTATACAACGACGCTGTGACGTTGCGGCCTCCATTAACTCCCACATGTGTGACCCCTTTATAAATAAAGGGTCACGTACATACGCATTTGATTTGACGATGGCTTTAGGGAATTTTGAAGTCTAAAATGGGCCTCTAAGGAAAATGTACAATCAAAATTCACTTTATGAGAACCAATCACATTTTAGGGGATGACATCATTCTTAATGGTTGAGGTGGCATTTCTTGAGTTAAAGGTACTTACGTGTCACATTCTCAATGGTGGATAAAAACTCATGGTTAACCATGGTAGTGCTCTAAGTATTTTTAAAGTCAAAGTAAAGTACTCATAATAAATGTCATTTCACACTTTTTGAATAAAAATATATTATTGTCATTTCATATTTCTTGAAAGAAACAATGCATATCCATATACATTTATTATATTATATTATATTATTTTTATATAATATATTAATTACATGTTATTATACAATTTAAATAATATAAATTTTAATTAATAACATATAATATAATTAAGAATTTATAAATTTATATTCATATTTTATTTTAAGTTATTTAAGTATAAAGGACAAATGCATTAGTTGTTCAATGATAATGACTTTTTCTTGAAAAACTCATTCTTATTTATAGTCACATCAATACAATTTTTTTATTAATTTTATTTTGGTACAACTTTTGAATTGAATTTAACTATGGTTACATGGATTGTGGTGCAAAAAGTGAATTGAAAATTCATAAATATTATTTTATTGGTTTAGTTATTATTTTATTATTTCCTTAGGAGGCCCATTTTAGGCCTCAAAATTCCCCTAATGGAGTAAGCAAGGCGTTTGAACAGCCTATCAGAGTGAAATTTTTCCCACGTAAGTCATTGAAGCCTCCTGCAGTTCTACTTTTATTGGCTATGGTCCTACCTGCCCCAATCCTAGGCTATTAATTACCTTCGATGCCCCTTAGTTGCAGTTGTAATATTCCAAATTTTTCATCTGTTTCTTAGAATTTTAGAGTTCTTACTTATCTTGGTTAACTAAGTAAATAAATGGGTGGAGGGACCCATAACCTCTTAAGATGAATAAATCCACTCCTAAGAGTGTGAACATGGTTGATTACCTAATAAACCTACATCACAGAATAGTGGAGAAGCTTATTAAAGAATTAAAGGGTGGGGATCAAACAACATTAATGAGAATAATATGGAGAGATGGAGGAGTCAAATAAGATCAAGAAGGAATCAAAGTAAAATCATAGATCAATAAATGATAAGGTGATGGAGGAAGTGGTGCATTAGTGAAAAAATGATGGAGAGGGTGGACATTAAATGCAGAGATCATGGAGATCATGGAGAGGCAGCGCAGTCAATATGAAGACCTATGTCCACATGTGCAGCGTAGTTATGAGGTGGGCCAAGGCATGGGAAGGCTCACAATATATATAATGAAGATGAAGGCAACATTGGAAAGGGGGCTTTTGTATTATTGATTTGAGATATGTTTATATCTAGAATTTTCATTTGATTATCCAAAGCATTCTTAAGTTTTTTAGCTAAGTCTGCAGTGTTTTTTAGCACAGGATGTCACCGAGCGGGAATCCCACCCTTACCCATGGGGGACTTCGAGTGCCTACTCTAGGAAGGTTATTTTGAGCTGCCATTCATCATCACGCATTGGTGCCACATTAGTCCTACTCTCCGCAGCCCATACATCTTCAGGAATTACGTATTTCTGCATTAGGGTTTGAGAGGAGGAGGTTGTACTTCAGTATTTCAGCTGAGGAACTGGTGGAGGATTCATCCTCTCACCTTGAGCTTCAATATCAGCCTTCCAGTTCTTCAGATCCATATTAGGATTTCGGACCAAACATATCACACCTCCATGCAACAACAGTCCCATCAAGGATTGGGCAGTCCAGTCCTGTAGATCCAAAGGAGGAGGGAATTTTCCAGTACTTTAGCTGGAAATCCTCTGGGGGATCTTCCCCTCACTTTGTACTTGTTCTTTCCATCATTCTTGAGTTGATCGGACATATTTTTCAGTAGGAGTCAACCTCTCCCTCCTAGAAAGCATATTTTTTCTAGCTGTTGTGTATACAACAGTTGTCATCTTGAGAGGAGGAAGAAGGAGCTAGATCTCAAGATTCTAGCTTGGAGATCTGAAGGAGGGATCAGCCCTCAAAGCATAGATCTGATCTATAATACCTTGCATCCATCTTACATCAGTTCATGCTTTAGATATGCATAACCCAGCAGTCAAGGGATCAAACCCTAGGAGGGTGAATTTTAGATCTTCTTAGATATGGATTTCATTTCTGGGTTATCTTGGGTTTCTATCATGGTGCCCAGATCTGCAATCTTGGCATCATCAGAGCTCCAGAGCACCATAGAACTACACTTTCCCTTTCATCCACGAGTTGTAAGATCATCATCAGTTGAATGCACAGCACAGTATCCAGCTTCCAGCAGCTCCAGTTACACAGTGCCTACTTTGGCATTATTTCAGGTTCATTCTAGGCCATTTCTTTGGTTTGAGTGCTTTTAGTTTATGCACTATTGTATATTTCATCCATATCCACATAATAAAATGGCTCGCCTATTCTGTATATTTATTTGTTGTTCATAATCTATGTGTACATAATCTTTTGTTTCAAATATTGTGTTTGTGTATTACTGTGTTCTCCCTTTTGGGATATTACAGTGGTATCGGAGCATGATCTTTGGCTCAGCTTGTGGACATTCTTGACATCATACGAAAAAAAAATAGTAGAGATCTATAAATAATGGAGGGATTAAGTTTTTTTGCATCTCTCTTTAGAACTATGAAGGATCTATCCAAGGATATCAATGAAATGAAGAGAGAAAGGTAAAGAGAAACCTCAAGAAGGTTTCAGAATGAAGAAGGTCCCAGTACTTCTTATCAGCACCAAAGAAGACTGAAGAAGCATAGAGCTCCTCAAAGATTTACTATGCCCACTTTATTTAAAGAGGAAAGTGAATGGTATGGAGATAGAAGAAACATGGAGCCTAAAACTAATGAGACTCTAAGTCTATATCTTGAAGAGTACAAAGCACAGTCTAGAGCATTCAAGGAGAATCTAACTCTCTCGCAGTTTTTCCAACTCAAGGAAGAACAAAGATTGCACAATAGTAATAGAAGGAAGAGGCACAATAGATTCTATTTTCCTACATTTTATGGATCTTCCTCAAGCACTCCAAAGGCTTGGATGAAAGAGTTAGATGTACTTTTCAGGCTACATCATGTAGCTGAGAAAGAGGTTGTTCATATTTCAGCTCTTCACCTACAAGGTGAGGCAAATGAATGGTGGTTTGGTCACATGGAGCATGCAAAAGTGACTAAATATTCAGACTTCTTTCAAAGGATAAGGGAGAAGTTTGATAGAATAAAACCAGAGACATTTCACAAAGAGATATTTCCTGAGAAGCCAAGGGAGAATGTCATTCTTGTCACTATGGGAAAAGGTTCACTGCATTCATCGCCAGCTACAGAAGTGCTTGTATAAGGAGGAGAGACAATTGCATCTCTGCAAAGTAGTCTTAGGATGTTGACATATATAGTCCCATGCATGATTCAAGAGATGCATGAGGAAGAAGAGGCAGATTCTAGCGTTGGTACATTGATAGAAGACCAGCAATCACTCTTACCAGCAGTTGGAGAGACTGTTGCATTGGGTGAAGGAACTCTTGTGGTTTTGCAAGATGTTCCCAAACATCAGTTGATCCAAGGTTTACAATCATTTCCATCCCATATTGTTTCAGTACCTCTTATTGACGCTTTTGGGGACATGCCATCAGGCCATTGCATAACCAAGGATTAGAGCAAGATGTTGATTTGAGGCAAAAACCTATCACTGGGTAGAGGACCCTTGATTTGATCAAGGAAAATATGAATAGCTATCCCAATTTGTCATTGTTGAGCTACACTCAACCCTTTGAGTTGAAGTGTGGAGTTCCAGAAGACGGGATGAGAATAATCCTATGTGCAATGCAGGCCTATGAGTTTAGCATTGTGCCTTGCCATGAGATAACAGATACAACGTTGCCAATAAGCAGACGTGATAAGAAGAGGACCCATTCATTTTTGGAGCATTCCAATGGCAGCTTCACTCATGAAGCATTGGAGAGACAAATGATAGATGGTAGACATCTTGAGATGGGAAATATTTTCCCTTTTCAAGATCACAACTTCTCAATGAGACTCTCAGAGCTCAAAGAGAGACTTCTACCTACGTCATATTCAGAACCTTATGGGTTTTGGAGGGCCAATGATGAGAGGATCTCATGGAGAGATCTCAAGGGAGGTGCAATTCAACATATCATGGAGTGAAAATATCTTCAACAGTTTGAAGAATTTGGTGTCCTACAATGGGAGGATACCAAGTTTATGCAAAATGAGATCCATCACCCACATTGGGATGAATGAATGTTGATGTGGAGGAAGAGGTTGTAAGGCCACTTGCAAAGCCATGATACATGCCAGCAAGAAGCTTGGATACGCTGGTTGCTTTTGTGTGAGCATGGTTACTACACAAAAACACACATTTCCATGGCCCATGCCTTGCACAACACTAATGTAATGAAGGAGGAGGCATGGTTTCGCTGGCTGCTCTTGGGTGAGTATGGTTATTACCCAATTTCTCATATTTATTTGACCCATGCCTTGCATATCAATGACAGAATGCAGCAGAAGAAGGCATGGTTACTTTGGTTGTTATTGAGAAAGTTCTGCCATCACATGACATCTCCCATGTCTATGTGTTTTGTATTTTTTGGAACATGGCCTAACACTCTCATGATGTGTAATAATGGAGTTTTTTTGTATTGGGCCGATATGACATTCCACATGTCAATCAGTATGTTGTTGCTCCATGATTCACATGATGATGTGAAGAGGCAGCAAGATATCTTGTTGCTATGGTTACTCTTGGGATATTTTGGCTTGACATACTCCCCTACTTTGCATGGTAATGATGGAGGATGGCAGCAAGAGGCATTCCTCTGATGGCTTCTATTGGGAGAGTATGGACACCATACTTGGTATGATGATGGTGTGTGGCAGTAAGAAGCTTTTTTGCAGTGGCTCCTATTGGTAGAATATGGTTTGACATATTTCATGTCTACCCATATGCCTCTACTTCTTATTTTTCACAATGATGGGATGATTCTTGGATCCAACAAGGCCAACAGGGCTAAAGATGGAAGCATGGAGAGACATAGTCTACTTCATGAAGCATGGGATGGAGATTTTTTTTGTGAATTGGGACATTCCTTTTGTGGGATGAACCACTTAATTTCATGTATCTCATGTATTGATGATGATGTTGGAAAACATGTGGTTTTCACTTGGAACTTCATTGAAGATGAGGGACATCTAACGACACAATTGGAGGTCACTCTAGACATTCTAGAGAGGCAACTTTGGAGAGGGGCGTGAATAAAATATTACAGCAAATGGGGAGTTATTCCTTATGTGGATGCCATTTGGATGGAGATATATGGCTGGAGCATCTACTTTGGCAGTTGCTTGAGGACAAGTAACATTTTAGTGGGGAGGACAATAATATTCCAAATTTTTCATCTCTTTCTTGGAATATTAGAGTTCTTACTTATCTTGGTTAACTAAGTAAATAAATGGGTGGAGGGACCCATAACCCCTTAAGATAAATAAATCCACTCCTAAGAGTGTGAACATGGTTGATTAGATAATAAACCTACATCATGGAATAGTGGAGAAGCTTATTAATGAAATAAAGAGTGGGGATCAAACATCGTTAATGAGAAAGAATATGGATAGATGAAGGAGTCAAATCATATCAAGAAGGAATCAAAGTAAGATCATAGATCAATAAATGATGAGGTGATGGAGGAAGTGGTGCATTAGTGCACACATGATGGAGAGGGTGAACATTAAATGTAGAGATCATGGAGATCATGGAGAGACAACACAGTCAATATGAAGACCTATGTCCACATGTACAATGCAGTTATGAGGTGGGCCAAGGCATGGGAAGACTCACAATATATATAATGAAGATGAATTCAACATTGGAAGGGGGGATTTTTTATTATTGATTTGATATCTCTTTAGATCTGTTATTGTCATTTGACATTCCAAACCACACTTAAGCTGTTTAGCTAAGTCTACAGTGTTGTTTAGGACAAGGTGTTCCCGAGCGGGAATCCCACCCTTACCCATGGGGTACTTCAAGTGCCTGATCTGGGAAGGTTATTCTTAGATTCCATTCATCATCAAGCATTGGTGTCACATTGTTCCTACTCTCTGCAGCCCATACATCTTCAGGAATTACGCATTCCTGCATTAGGGTTTGAGAGGAGGAGGTTTTCCTTCAATATTCAGCTGAGGAACCGGTGGAAGATTCATCATTAGGGGAATTTTGAGGTCTAAAATGGGCCTCCTAAGGAAATTATAAGTTAATAGTGGAAACAATAAAATAAGATTATATTCATAATCAAATTTTAGAAGTAAAAAAGAAAGACTACTTTTTCAACTCATATTTTCAACTTATATCCCTATGGGTTTACTCAAATTTCGAGCAGGAACACTCATTGGATGCAAAATTTGATTCCTCATCCAAAGAGTACCCATGTTGCATAATTTTTATGGACCCTGCTACATGAAAAATGAGAATAAATGAAAAATGTGATTGCAATCACATTTTTCCATGTAGTAAGGTCCATCGAAACTATGCAAAATGGGTACTCCTTGGATTAGAATTTAAATATTTCATCCAACAAGTACCCTCGCTTGAAATTTGAGTAAACCCATAGGGAGATAATTTGAAAAAATAGTTTTATTATTTTAATATTTTTTAATCTTTTTACTTTTTAACCCCAAAAATGGTGATTCATCCCCCATGGTTGACATCATCATCTTGAATCCTATTGGATCTTATAAGGTTTATTTTGGTTGTACATTTTTCTTAGGAGGCCCATTTTAGACCTTAAAATTTTTCTAATGCCTCTCACCTTGAGCTTAAAGATCATACTTCTAGTGCTTTAGATCCATATAAGGCATCAGGCCAAACATATCACACCTCCATGCGACAATAGTCCAGTCCATAGATCCAGAGGAAGAGGGAAGTTTCCAGTACTTTAGCTGGAAATCCTCTGGGGATATTCCCCTCACTTTTTACTTGTTCTTTCCATCATTATTGATTTGATCAGAAATATTTTGTAGCAGGAATCAACCTCTCCCTCCCAGAGAGCCCAGTTTTTCAGTTTTTGTGTATGTAGCAGTTGTCATCTCGAGAGGAGGAAGAAGGAGCTAGATCTCAAGCTTCTAGCTTGGAAATCTGAAGGAGGGATCAACCCTAAAAGCATAGATCTGATCTATAATACCTTGCAACCATCTTACATCAGTTCATGCTTCAGATCTGCATAACTGAGTAGTCAAGTGATCAAACCCTAGGAGGGTGAATTTATGATCTTATTAAATCTAGATTCCCTTTCTGGGTTATCTTGGGTTTCCATCATAGTTCCAAAATCTGCAATCTTGGCATCATCAAAGCTCCAAATCACCATATATCTACACTTTCCCTTTCAGCCATAATTTGTAAGATCATCATCAGCTAAAGGGACAATGCAGTATCCAGCTTCCAGCAGCTCCAATTACGCAGTGCCTTCTTTGGCATGATTTCAAGGTCATTCTAGGCCATTTATTTGGCTTGAGTGCTTCTATTTTATGCATTTTTGTATCTGTCATCCATCTCCACATAATAAAATGGCTCACCTATTATGTATATTTTTATGTTGTTCATAATCTATGTGTACATAATATGTTGTTTTAAATATTGTGTTTGTGTATTACTGCATTCTCCCTTTTGGGGTATTACAACGGCCTTAACCCTCACAAGTGTTCCAACTAGGGCTTCATTTTCCCTTGCTCATCCTATCATGCCTAGACCTGTTCTGACCCCTCCTTTTCCTCCCGGCCACTTTTGGCCCCCTTCCCTAACCCTCTTGTGACCCTTTAAACATTAACTTGCTTCCTTCCCCTGGAATTTTTCCCATTTTTTCCCCTTTCTCCTCGTAGGTCGCACCGACATTTTTCCCCTCAGAAAATCCCTAACGCGACCTTATGACCTCGCGACCTTGTGACCTGGTCGCTGAGTCACCAAGTCACAAAGTCTCAAATTGAGGATTGTTTATGAAGATGTGACTCTGCGAACTTGTGACCATGCTCCTAGGTCGCAAGGCCGCATCCCTTCCAATCTAAGACCTTTGCGACTGGTGCATATCGCACTGACCCATCCTGAGTAGCCAAAGCCCTAGTTAGTGCGGGCAGTTGTTTCTTCAATTTTTTTTTCATGTCATTCGTCTTATCGTGGGACTGTTTTTTGAATATTCCAGGTAATATCAAAGCCAAGCTTGAGTGCATCTCCATTTCTTCGACCTCAAGTGACATGGGGCCCCCGACAGTTCAAAGGAGACACAAGGATTATCCAACATGTGATACTGATGAAGGAAGGAGTCAAACCATTTCAACAGAAGTTAAGAAAAGTCCTTCGAACCTTGGAATCGATGATTCAGAAAGAACTTATGAAGATCCTCGATGCCTGCATCATCTTAAAAGTCTGACATTCGACGTGGGTGTCAAATTTAGTCTGAGTCCACAAGAAATCCGATGAAATCCGCTTATGTGTAGACTTCTGCAACTTAAACTGGTCTTTTGACAAAGACAATTATCCTGCTCCCCCATGGAAAAGATTCTCCAAACATCATCAAGATCAGAAATGTTCTCATTAGTGGATGGTTTCTCAAGATACAACTAGGTGCTAGTGGCTGAGCCAGACCATTTGAAGACAACATTCAGAACTAAATGGGAAACATTTGCATTCAGGCGCATTCCTTTGACCTAATTAATGGTAGGGCAACCTTCCAAAGGGCCATGGACAATGCCTTCAGAGGACTGATGGGACAGAGCATGGTGGTCTACCTTTACGACGTTACTATGTTCTCCAAACGTAGGTATGACCACTTGCACCACCTAAAACAAATCTTTGAAAGATATCGCAAATACAGAATTTCGTTGAACCCCAAGAAAATAAATTTGACGGTCTTAATAGATTTTTTTGGGCCACATTATAACCCGGGATGGCATAGTGGTGGATCCAGACTGTGCAAAAGCCATCGTTCAGATTTCTCCCCCAAGTAGTAAGAAGGCCATGCAATCATTTATCGGGAAAATCGAATTCCTCCAAAAATTCATATCAGACTTCGTGCAAATCGTGCAACTGCTACAAGATATGATCAAGAAGAATGAAAATTTTAAATGGAATCCGGCCAAGGAACTGTTCGACAGCATTAAGAAATACATCACAGAAGCACCTTCTCTACCCAACACAAATTTAGGCAAAGGCTTTATCTTGTATACTTTTTCCTCAGTCTCATCACTTGCAGTCGTTCTCACCCAGAAAGACGGCAACAATGACGAATGACCCATATCTTTCATGAGCGCAGGGTTGCAAGGTGTCGAGTTGAACTATCCTGACATCGACAAGCAAGCCTATGCTATATATAAGGTAGTTAAGCTTTTTAGGCCATATATTTTAAAGAACCATATATATTTTAGATACCCTCCTTCCCCGAAAGCCAACAGCTCTACGCCCTCCCAGGCCTTGCTAAACATCCAGTCCATCGTCAATGTCATGAATGCCAATTCACGAGCATCCACGCCCCCGTTCCTCCTATATTTTGAAAATTTTAATTTCAACGTTCATAAATGCCTCGTTAACTTCGACGCATGCACCAATTTCATGCTCCTGTCTGTGTGCAAAAATTTGAATATCTATCCCAAGAAAACTAACGCCATAATCATTCAACTAAATAGATCCCAAGTTCTTGCTATGGGTGAGTTGAATAACGTTTTAATACACCTCTCCTCAAACTCCCAAGTCCATCAGTGCATAGACATTGTTGTTGTAGACATTGTCGAGGCCTAGGGTTTGTTACTGAGTCAGGATTGGTCAAGTAAACTCCAAGGTTACTTCGCCACGAACTGGTCCCATTTGTGGCTCCTGTAAAAAGTTAGGAATAACCAGATCCGAGTAGAAAGTGAAACCTATATGAAACATACCGTTACTGAACTTGAGGTAACCAATGAACCCATCAGCTTTGCGCAGGAAGATTTAGGATGTGTTTCTTGGAGGCTACTTTCGGGTGCTACCAAGCCGCTCAATCCCTAGTCTCTCTGAATGCCCAGTTGAAATTGATCCCATGCACTGATACCAGAAGGTCTACTCTATGGCTCCATCCCAGGCACATCGTTTGTAAACATGTGCAATTTAGAGACATCCGAGAATGAAATTTGGACCCTGTACTAAGACGGTTCCAAGACTCATGACGGGGACGGTGTCGGTGCCAGCTGTATCCTGATAGATCCCCAGAAAAACAAGTTCTTGATCTCTTGCAGGTTGGAATTCCAGTGCACCAAAAATACGGCTGAGTACGAAGCACTGATCCTCGGCCTCAAGAAAGCGATCGACGTCAAAGTTAGTTGCTTGAAGATAATTGGTGACTCCAAAATCATCACCCGACAGGTACGCAACACTATACATTTCCTGCCCCCCCATTTGAAAGGGTATCAACAAGAGGTATGGTGTTTGATTTCTTCTTTTGATGCTTTTTATATTAAGTCGGTACTTAGAATGCACAACGCGGAAGCTGATACGTGAGAAAACGCTGCCACTAGATTTACCCCACTAAGGGATGTTTTTTCTATTGAAATTGTGTATAATCCTGCAGTGTCGGATAATGTGACTGATTTGCACGTATTCAATGATGATCAGCAGGTGCTATATTTTATGTTAAACATAGACATATTCAAGGATGTAGTCATCGAAGAGGAGCATGAATTAGCCTTGCAAATGGAAAGGGAAGAACACAAGGGAAACCTAATACCCAAAGGGGTCGTCTAACTTGAGAAATTATTCGACTTGCAAAACCGCTTCCAGGGGCCTCATAACACAAAAGTGAAAAGCTCCACCCTATTGCATGAACAAGTGAACCTCGGTACAACGAAGGGTCCGAAGTTCGTTAATCTCGGTACCTAGTGCACTCCCTAGGAGAAAAAATCGTTTATTGAGTTATTAAATAAGTACCGAGATTTTTTTGCTCGGAAATATGATGAGCTGCGAATGTACGACACAAGGATTATCCAACATGTGATACCGATGAAGGAAGGCATCAAACCATTTTAACAAAAGTTAAGAAAATTCCATCCAAGCCTAGAGCCGATGATTCAGAAAGAACTTAAGAATATCATGGATTCCCGCATCATCTTCAAAGTCTGACATTCGACGTGGGTGTCAAATTTAGTCCCAATCTACAAGAAATCTGGTGAAATCCGCTTATTTGTAGACTTCTAAAACTTAAACTAGTCTTTCGACAAAGAAAATTATCATATTCCCCACATGGAATAGATTATCCAAATTGTATCAATATTAGAAATTTTCTCATTACTGGATGGTTTCTTAGGATATAATCAAGTGCTAGTGGCTGAGCCAGACCGTTTGAAGACAACATTCAGAACGAAATGGGGAACGTTCGCATTCAGGCGCATGCCCTTCAGCCTAATTATTGTTGGGGAAACCTTCCAAAGGGCCATGGACATCGCCTTCCGAGAACTGATGGGACAAAGCATGGTGGTCTACCTTGAAGACGTCACCGTGTTCTCCAAATGTAGGTACGACCACTTGCACCACCTGAAACAGATCTTTAAAATATGACGCAAATACGAAATTTCGTTGAACCCCAAGAAAATTGTTTTCCCCATCTCAGAAGGAAATTTGTTGGGCCGCATTATAACCCGGAATGGAATATTGGTGGATTCAGTCCATGCAAAAGCCATTTCTCAAATTGCTCCCCCAAGTATTAAGAAGGCAATGTAGTCGTTTCTCAGGAAAATTAACTTCCTCCAAAAATTCATAATAGACTTCACGAAAATCGTGAAATCGTTGCAAAATATGATCAAGAAGAACATAAATTTTAAATGGAATCTAACTGAGAAGGAAGCGTTCGACAGCATTGAGAAAGCCATTGCAGAAACACCTGCTCTACACAGCTCGGATTTCGGCAAAGGCTTTATCTTGTATAATTTTTCCTCAGACTCATCACTTGCAGTCGTTCTCACCCAGAAAGATGACAACAACGACGAACGACCCATATATTTCATGAGCTCAAGGTTTCAAGGTGTCGAGTTGAACTATCCGAACAACGAAAGAAATCCTATGTTGTGTATAAGGAAATTAAGCATTTTCGGCCATATATTTTAAAGAACCATGTCACATTGTTCATACCTCACCCAGCAGTCCGCTCACTGTTTGTGCAACAGGAGCCAGGTGAGAGACGAGGAAACTGGATGGCATGTATTCAAGAGTATGACTTAGAATTCAAGCCTTCACACACAGTCAAAGGGTATGGATTATGTCGTATGGTTTTTGAAGCCGCTGACCCATGAAACAACGATGAAGAGTGTTGGGAATGTGAGATATAGATGTATTAGACTGATGGCGCACTCCAATAAAATCACCCATCATGGTACATAGATCTCGTACAGTATCTCGACCGTGGCATCATGGAACCAACCTTGACGTCCAAACATAAACGGGAAAGAATACTCAAAGTTGCATCCTATCAAATATTGTAAGGCAACTTGTTCTACAAACATCACAATGGTGTCTTGATGTGCTGCCTAGAACCCAACGAGGCCCAACAAGTCCTAAAGGAACTACATGATGGCCTGACCAGAGGACACTATGCAAGAGATGCTACGGATCACAAGGTTATGCATGCCAGATTTTATTGTCCCACTCTGTTCAAGGATGCTCACACCTACGTTCGGAAATTCCCCTCATGCCAAAATTTTTCCAGTAGAGAATCTTGACCATCCGCTCTGTTACAGTCTGTCATAGTAGAGGAACCGTTCCAATAGTGGGGCCTAGATGTGACTGGGGACATGCTGCCACACTCCTCCAAACAACATTGATACATCCTCATGGCTATAGATTACTTCACAAGGTGGGTTAAAGCGATACCGTTACGCCAGATCAACGACCAAGAGGTAATATCTTTTCTCACTCAGTACTTCATGACCAGGTTCAGCGTTCCAACTTCTCTAGTCTTTGATAATGCTACATATTTTTCATCATTTAAGTTATATGAATTTTATTTGGAAAACGACATTGTTTTGAAACATTCTGCCAACTATTACCCACAGGGGAACGGGTTAGGGGAGTCAACCAAAAAGAACCTTATTCGGATCATCAAGAAAACACGTCCATCCCAACATCGAAATTGGCACAACTCCCTTAACAATGCCCTCTAGGTTGATCGGGTCACGCCCAAATCCTCTCTAGGGACATCTTCATTCTTCCTAGTCTAAGGGAAGTAAGCCATCCTTCCCCCTAATCTCTCCCTTCCTGCCCTTAAGTTGTCCCAAGAAACACATGGTACCCCATACCCTGCTTTCTAGACTCACATAGACACCCTGCTAAAACTAGAGGAGGAAAGACTAAAGGCTAGGGAAAAATTTTCCATCCACCAAAACTGAATAAAACTATGGTTTGACAAAAAATCCGCCAGGAACAAGGTCTTCAAAATTGGCGATCTCATCCTCAAGTGGTACAAGGTCCACGAAGATAGGGAAAAACAAACCAAATTCCAAGCCCTGTGGACAGGTTCGTTCCAGATCAAAGAGAAGGTTGGCATGTACACATACAGACTCCAAACCTTGGAAGGGAGAATTGAGGTCCTCCCAGTAAATGACCATGACCTCAAACATTACTTCACCTGATGGCCCCTTAATCGTCTCCACACTTTGTACCATAGTTTTGTTTTCTTTATTTTATCGCATATTCCATGTATCTTTGTTTTGTTTCGGTTGTTTTAACAAATGGCTTGTCTTGGGAAAAGCCCTGGAATTTCATCCCTCAATTCCATAATTCTCAGGATCAATGCTGCAGTTACTCAATAGGAAAGTTGTACCTGATTCTCTACCTGTGAAGAATCAATCCCGAAACATAAGTGGCCTAAGAAGGTCTGTGATAACCGCTTCATGGGAAGAACTCGGCCGAGTCACAGGACCCAAGTGCGAATAGCTGATCCGACACATCAACTCGAAAATTGTTATTGAAAAATTATCGGTGAAATGAGGCCACTAGATGGAAGGGGAAATGGGCTAATCTCAAACGGAAAAAGGGTATTCGAGAAAACCTAAAAGGTCTCCAAATAAAAGACCAGGAGAAACCTCTCTTGCAAGTAACATAAGTTGGGATCCCTCATCCACCCAGGAAATATTCACCACATATAAATAAGTGCCTTGAGCACATACAAATAAGTGTTATTAGCACACGAAAATAATTTTAAAGGATTGAGAAAGGCTTCCGGCATAGAGAGGTAATGCGACGAATTCGACAGGGTACTGACCAGGCTCGCTGGCAACGGAGCAATGTTCATTACTCCTAGGAAGTGACTCTGCTGGGGCCCATCAAGCTTGATGGCAGTGGAGTAACACGAGAGACAAAATAAAAATACTAAATACCTTGAAGCCTGTGACATTACTCCAACCCCTTTCATCCGGCTACCAGGAATGAAAGGAACGGTGAAAAACATTCCAAACGGTGCAATCGGATTAAGATAGTGCATGAAGGCCAAAGAGGAGGTCATTGGGACCCATGAAAGCAGGAGGAATAGTCTTCTAAGCCCCACCCCACCCCCCACAAGATTAAGAGCTGGTAGAGATGATGGGTTCTACCAGTGAATCGCCAATTGTTGTAGCAGCTACAACACCCTCCGAAATTTGGCACATGTTTGAAATTTTAGAGCCCTTGTTGTTTTGATGATGACAGTCCCATTCCCAGCATCAACCATAAACCTAAAAAGGTCCACTTTGAGCAGATAACCCCAAACCAAAAGATGAATTCAAGTTTTTTCCTAAGTAAAGTCGTAAATTCAATCTTACCTTAATCTCCAGTAGTTTGCGACTTAGCGACCTTGCGACTTGACCAATGTCTCCAGGTCACGAGGTCACAAATCACTTAAAAATCTCACTGCTGCGACCTTGCAACCAAACGACCTCCAGGTCACAAGGTCGCAGGGTCGCAACTGTGTGCAACAAACTTGCTTTGCAACCTTGTGACTTCCATTAATTCCAACACGTGTGACCCCTTTATAAATAACAGGGTCGCTTAGGTTGCATTTGATCTGTATGACGGAGTAAACAAAGTGTCTTACCAGCCTATCGGAGTGTGATTTTTCCAAAGTAAATCGCCGAAGCCTCCTGCAGTTCTTGTTTTATTGGCTATTGTGTAACTACCCCCAACATAGGCTATTAATTTCCTTAGATGCCCCTCAGTTCCAGCCTTGACCCTCACAAGTGTTCCAGCCAGGGCTTCATGTTCCCTTGCTCATCCTATCATGCCTAGACCTGTTATGACCTCTCCTTTTCCTCCCTGCAACTTTGGGCCCCCTTCCCTAACCCTCCTGTGACCCTTTCAACCTTGACTTGCTTCCTTCCCTTGGATTTTTTCCCATTTTTCCCCTTTCTTCTTGTAGGCCGCATCGATGTTTTTCCACTCAGAAAATACCTAATGCGACCTCATGACCTGGTCGCTAAGTCTCCAAGTCACAAATCCGTAAAGACTTTATTTTCCATGTAATCGTGACTTTGCGACCTTGTGACCTTGCGATATAACGACCTAGTCGTTGAGTCGCCAAGTTGCAAAGTCACAAATTTAGGATTGTTTACGCAGACACGACTCTATGACCTTGTGACTGGTGCAAGTCGTAGTGACCTATCTTGAGCAGCCAAAGCCCTAGTTAGTGCAGGTATATGTTTCTTGTATTTTTATTTCATGACATCTGTCTTATTATGGGATTGTTTTCTGAATATTCTAGATAATATCTAAGTCAAGATTGAGTGCGTCTCCATTTATTTGGCCTCAAGTGACATGGGGCCCCCGACAATTCAAAGGAGACACAAGGATTATCCAACATGTGATACTGATGAAGGAAGGCATCAAACCATTTCAATAGAAGTTAATAAAATTCCATCCAACCTTGGAGCCAATGATTCAGAAAAAAATTAAGAAGCTCCTAAACACCCGCATCATCTTCAAAGTCTCACATTCGACATGGGTGTCAAATTTAGTCCCAGTCCGCAAGAAATCTGGTGAAATCTGCTTATGTGTAGACTTTTGAAACTTAAAACGGTCTTCAGAAAAAGAAAATTATCATGTTCCCCCCATGGAACAGGTTCTCCAAACTGTATAAGGATCATAAATGTTCTCATTACTGGATGGTTTCTCAGGATACAACCAGGTGCTAGTGGTTGAGCCAAACCATCTGAAGACAACATTCATAACTAAATGGGGAATGTTCGCATTCAGGCTTATGCCCTTCGACCTAATTAATGCTAGGGAAACCTTCCAAAGAGACATGGACATTGCCTTCTGAGGACTGATGGGACAGAGCATGGTGGTCTACCTTAACGACGTCACCGTGTTCTCAAAACGTAGGTATGACCACTTGCACCACCTAAAAAAGATCTTTGAAAGATGCCGCAAATATGAAATTTCATTGAACCCTAAGAAAAGTATTTTCACGGTATTAGAAGGAAATTTTTTGGGCCACATTATAACCTGAGATGGCATAGTGGTGGATCCAGACCATGCAAAATCCATCGCTCAGATTTCTTCCCCAGGTAGTAAGAAGGCCATGTAGTCATTTCTCGGGAAAATCAACATCCTCCGAAAATTCATATTAGACTTTGCGCAAATCGTGAAACCGTTGCAAAATATGATCAAGAAGAACAAAAATTTTAAATGGAATTTGCCCGAGAAGGAATCGTTCGACATCATTAAGAAAGCCATCATGGAAGCACCTGCTATACACAACCCAGATTTCGGCAAAGGCTTTATCTTGTATACTTTTGCCTCAGACTCGTCACTTGCAGTTGTTCTCACCCCGAAAGATGGTAACAACGACGAACGACCCATATCTTTCATGAGTGCATGGTTGCAAGGTGATGAGTTGAATTATTCGGACATAGAAAAGCAAGCCTATGCTGTGTATAAGGAAGTTAAGAATTTTAGGCCATATATTTTAAAGAACCATATATTTTTAAGGAGGTTGCTTTCGGGGGCTACCAAGCTGCTCAATTCCCAATATCTTCGAACGCCCAGTTGGAATTGATCCCATACACTACTCCCCATCCTGCCATACCAGAAGGTCCACTCGATGGCTTCGTCCCAGGCACATCGTCTATAAACACATGCAATTTAGAGACATCTGAGAACAAAATTTGGACCCTGTACTACGACGGTTCCAAGGCTCATGATGGGGCCAGTGACAACTGTATCTTGATAGATCCATAGAAAAACAAGTTCCTGATCTCTTTCAGGGTTGAATTCTAGTGCAAGAACAATATTGCTTAGTATGAAGCACTGATCCTCAACCTCAGGAAAGCGATTGACCTCAAAGTCAGCTACTTGAAGGTAATTGGAGACTCTGAAATCATCACCCGGCAAGTACACAACACTATACATTGCTTGTCCCCCCATTTGAAAGTGTATCAACAACAGGTATGGCGTTTGATTTCTTCTTTTGATGCTTTTTATATTAAGTCAATACTTAGAATGCACAACGCAATAGTCGATATGCTAAAAAACCTTACCGCTAGGTTTACCCCACTAAGGAATGGTTTTTCTATTGAAATTGTCTGTAAACATGCGGTGTCGGATAATGTGACTAATTTCAGTGTTTTCAATGATGATAAATATGTGTTAGATTTTATGTTAAATGCAGACGTATTCAAGGATGCAGTCATCGAAGAGGAGGAGCCTGAATCGGCCTTGCAAAAGGAAAGGGAAGAACACAAGGGCAACCTAATACCCAAAGGGGTCGTCTCACTCGAGAAGTTATTCGACTTGAAAAACCACTTCCAGGGGCCTCCCAACACAAAAGTGAAAAGCTCCACCCTATCGCACGAACAAGTGAACATCGGGATAGAGAAGGATCTGAAGTTCGCTAATCTTGGTACCAAGTGCACTCCCCAGGAGCGGTGGTCTTTTATTGAGTTATTCAAGAAGTACCAAGATGTTTTTTCCTGGACATATGATGAGCTGCAGACATACGACACAAGGATTATCCAACATGTGGTACCGATGAAGGAAGGCGTCAAAACATTTCAATAGAAGTTAAGAAAATTCCATCCAACCCTGGAGCCCATGATTCGGAATGAACTTAAGAAGCTCCTTAACGCCCGCATCATCTTCAAAGGCCGACATTCCATGTGGGTGTCAAATTTAGTCCCAGTCAGCAAGAAATCTGGTGAAATTCTCTTATGTGTAGACTTCCAAAACTTAAACCAATCTTCCGAAAAAGACAATTATCCTATTCCCCCCATGGAACATATTTTCCAAACTGTATCAGGATCAGAAATTTTCTCATTACTGGATGGTTTCCAAGGATACAACCAGGTGCTTGTGGCTGAGCCAGACCATTTGAAGACAACATTCAGAACTAAATGGGTAATGTTCGCATTCAGGCGCATGCACTTCGACCTAATTAATGTTGGGGCAACCTTCCAAAGGGCCATGAACATCGCCTTCTGAGGACTGATGGGACAGAGCGTGGTGGTCTACCTTGATGACGTCACTGTGTTCTCCAAATGTAGATATGACCACTTGCACCACTTGAAATAGATCTTTGAAAGATGTCGCAAATATGGAATTTTGTTGAACCCAAAGAAAAGTATTTTCGCGATCTCAGAAGGAAATTTTCTGGGTGAAATTATAACCCGGGATGGCATAGTGGTGGATCCAGACAGTGCAAAAGCCATTGCTCAAATTTCTCCCCCAAGTAGTAAGAAGGCCAGTCAGTCATTTCTTGGGAAAATCAACTTCCTCCGAAAATTTATATCATATTTCGCGCAAATTGTGAAACCGCTGCAAAATATGATCAAGAAGAACACAAATTTTAAATGGAACCTGCCCGAGAAGGAAGTGTTTGACAGAACTAATAAATCCATCGCTGAAGCACCTGCTCTACATAGCCTAGAAATCAGCAAAGGCTTTATCTTGTATACTTTTGCCTCAGACTTGTCACTTGCAATCGTTCTCACCCAGAAAGACAACAACAATGATGAACGACCCATATCTTTCATGAGTGCAGGGTTGCAAGGTGTTGAGTTGAACTATAAGGACATTGAAATGAAATCCTATGCTGTGTATAAGGAAATTAAGCATTTTAGGCCATATATTTTAAAGAACCATGTCACAGTGTCTATACCTCACTGAGGAGTCCGCTCACTGTTTATGCAACAGAAGCTGGGTGAGTGACGAGGCAACTGGATGGCATGTCTTCAAGAGTATGACTTAGAATTAAAGCATACACACTGTCAAAGGGTAGGGATTATGTTGTATGGCTACTGAAGCCTCTAACCCATGAAAAAATGATGAAGAGTGTTGGGAACATGAGATAGAGATGTATTAGACCGACAGCGTGCTCTAGAAAAATTCTCCATCATGGTACACAAATCACCTACAGTATCTCAGTCGTGGCATCATGGAACCAACCTTGACGTCCAAACATAAACGAGCAATAATAATCAATGTTTCATCCTATCAAATGTTGCAAGGCAAGCTGTTATGCAAATATCACAATGGCATCTTGTTGCGCTGCCTAGAACCCAGCAAGGCCCAACAAGTCCTAAAGGAACTACATGATGGCCCGGCCAGAGGACACTATGCACGAGATGCTACGACTCACAAGATTATGTGTGCCAGATTTTATTGGCCCACTCTGTTCAAGGATGCTCACGCCTATGTTCAGAAATTCCCCTTGTGCCAAAATTTTTCCAGTAGAGAATCTCGACCATCCTCTCCATTACAGTTTTTCACAGTAGAGGAACCATTCCAGTAGTGGAACCACTCGAAAAGTGGGGTTTGGATGTGATTGGGAAATACTTCCACACTCCTCCAAACAACACCGATACATCCTCACGACTACAGATTATTTCACAAGGTTGGTTGAAGTGATACCGTTATGCTAGATCAATGACCAAGAGGTAATATCTTTCGTCACTCAATACATCATGACCAGGTTCGAAATTCCAACCTCTCTTGTCTTTGATAATGCTACATGTTTTTCATCATTTAAGTTATATGAATTTTCTTTGGAAAACGACATTATTTTGAAACATTTCACCAACTACTACCCATAGGGGAACAGGTTAGCCAAGTCAACGAACAAGAACCTTATTCGAAACATGAAGACAATCTTGTTATCCCAACATCAAAATTGGCACAACGACCTTAACAATTCCCTTTGGGCCGATCAGGTCACACCCAAACCCTCTCTAGGGACATATCCATTCTTCATAGTCTATGGGAAGGAAGCCATCCACCAAAGCTGAATAAAACGATGGTTTGACAAAACATCTGCTGGGAACAATGTCTTCAAAATTGGTGATCTCGTCCTCAAGTGGGACAAGGCCCACGAAGACAGGGGAAAACACACCAAATTCCAAGCCCTGTGGATAGGTCCATTCCAAATCAAAGAGAGGGTTGGCACATACACATACACACTCCAAACCTTGGAAGGGAGGATTCAGGTCCTCCCAGTAAAGGGCCACAACCTCAAACATTACTTCACCTGACGACCCCTCGGCCGTCTCCACACTTTGTACCATAGTTTTGTTTTATTTATTTTATCACATCCACCATTTTTCTTTGTTTTATTTCGGTTGTTTTCAATAAATGGATTTCCTTGAGCAAAGCCCCGAAATTTGATCCCTCAATGCCTTAATACTAAGGATCAATGCAGCGGTTACTCAATAGGAAAGTTGTACCTAAATCTCTGCCTGCGAAGATTCATCCCTGAAAAATAAGTGGCCTAAGTAGGTCTCTGATAGTCACTTCGTGGGAAAAACTCGACCCAGTCATAGGACCCAAGTGCGAATAGTTGATCCAATGCATCAACTCAAAAATCGTTGTTGAAAAATTATCGGTGAAATGAGGCCACTACATGAAAGTGGAAAGGGGCTAATCTCTAATGGCAAAATGGTATTTGGGAAAACCCAAAAGGTCTCCAAATAAAATACAAGGAGCAACCTCTCTTGCAAGTGACATAATTCGGGATTCCTCATCCTCCCACGCAATATTTGCCACATATAAATAATTTCCTTGAGCACATACAAATAAGTGCCTTCGGCACATACAAATAAGTGCTATTGGCACACAAAAATAAGGGCAAAGGATTGAGAAAGGCTTCCTGCACAAAGAGGTAATGCGATGACTCCGCCGGGGTATTGACTAGGCTCGCTGGCTGTGGAGCAACGTTCGTGACTTTATTCCAGATCAAAGAGAAGTTCGGCCCGTACACATACAGACTCCAAAGCTTGGAAGGGAGGATTGAGGTGCTCCCAGTAAATGATCACGACCTCGAACATTACTTCACCTGATGGCCCCTCGGTCGTCTCCACACTTTGTACCATAGTTTTGTTTTCTTTATTTTATCGCATTCACCATGTTTCTTTGTTTTGTTTCAGTTGTTTTCAATAAATGGATTGCCTTGAGAAAAGCCCTAGAATTTTATCCCTCAATGCCTTAATTCTAAGCATCAATGCAGCAGTTACTCAATAGGCAAGTAGTACATGAATCTCTACCTGCGAAGAGTCAACCCTAAAAGATAAGTGGCCTAAGTAGCTTTGTGATAACCGCTTCGTTGGAAGAACTCAACCGAGTCACATGACTCGTGTATGAATAGCTGCTCCAGCACATCAAATCAGAAATCGCCGTTGAAAAATTATCAGTGAAATTAAGCCACTAGATAAAAGGGGAAAGGGGCTAATCTCTAACAACAAAGGGTATTCGAGAAAACCTAAAAGGTATTTGTTATGTTATCACCCTGTAATTTGAAGGTTGTAGGAAAAATCACAAGAATGTAACATAAAACCACTTCGAGATGGGAATCTAGCCCTTCCAATCCCAGAGAGGGCTCTCTCTATAAAATTTGACTTTGTTGCTTGAAAATCTTAGACTAGTTATGATTGTACTTGGGTTTTGGGTTTTGATTTAGGTTTTGGAAGATTGATTGCATTCAATTTAATTAGCATCTATTGGGCAATGGATTCAAACGATAAACTGTATGGTTGCATCAATTTTTCATAGAGTAAAGGCAGGGCAAGCTAGGAATACTTACTGGATCTTTTCAAATAATAAGTGGGTGATGGCAGAACAAAGAAAACCTTCAACGGAACTAAAGAGAAATTAATAATTCTTTAGTGTGGCATTCAGTCGATTAGGCATAACTGAAGAGAAGTTTAGAATTATTTAGTGTGGCCTTCAGTAGAAAACATTAAATTGAAAAAGCAGCCAGAATAAGGTACTCAAAAGTAAATCATATTCATCATAGTTTATGTTTTGCAATTGGAATTTAGATGATTACAGTGAAGAGATGACATTGAAACACTTTAACATAAGAAAAACATCACCAATATTTAAACCACAAGAATCGTGTGAATGGTCTGCTGATTATTGATACTCCAGTGCTTTGAAAAAAGCTTACAATGCTCCAATAGATCACTAATATTTATGATCTCAAACAATCGACCCTTAATACTTCAAAAATATAAGTATTTATACAAAATCTACAAACTATTTACAATAAATGTTGTCTCTAACAGACAGGGCATTTTTAGACTATAAATGAACTAAAAAGCTCTAACTGCTATAGATTAATAGTTCTGGTGGAATGTGTTGTGCAAATTTTGTTGTTGTGGAACTGGAAGCAGGTAAGATGTGGACACAAATTTGTGGTTGTGCTGGAAGATGAACTAGCAGATGCAGATTTATCTCTCTTTCTCTTAGTAATTCACTCAACTGCTTGTTGATCCTCTGGTTTTATTGTCCATCAGTGTCACAAAATATTTTGGAAAATATATAACTATATATATATATATATTTGAATAATATTTCCAAAATATTTTTAATGAAATTTATAATTAAATTTCTACAAAACCATGTGTTGTTTCCAATCCATGGTTTTGTTTTCTCTTTCCATGAGTTCACAAAACCATGTGTAGTTTTGTTTCTATTACTCCTTCCTTTGTAAATTCATTTTATCTACATGTAAATTCCTTTTACCCTTGTAGAATACCTTGATGGTTTTGCAAAACCATGTGTTGATTTGTATGGTTGGGAGAGTATTCTCACTTTAATCTTTTACTTTCACCTGTACATTAATTTCATAAGATTTAAATCAAAACAGTTAATGGTTTTCGCATGGGGAGCAAGTAGTATGTGGTATTTGGAGAGGGAGTGCGATAGAATGTGGGAGTGACAACTGTCTTCGAATCTCGAGGTAAATAACATGAAGGGGGTTTAATTCTTAGTGCAAGGTGGGCCATAGGTTGATTTTGCAAGGGTAAGAGGTAGTATAGGTTTGTTGGGAGAAATTAATATAAAGTCTAAAACTTATATTAATAGGGTTTTGTGAAGTAAGGGGTAAGAAAGGGATTTACTTTTGGAAAAGGGTTTTTAGGAGGGGAAAAATATTAGGGAATGAAATGTAATGAAGGGGTAATGAAGGGAATATGTAAATAAGGGGTAAGTTAGGAAACAAATAACTTAGGGAATGATTTTGAAGGGGAAAAAATGAATGGAGGGAAATTAATAAAATAGACATGTAAGGGGTTTAGTGAACGAGGGGAAATTAGTGTATGAGCTTTAATATTTAGAACTAAGATTACATATAACTTTTAGGGTAAATACCCAAAGTAATAGATAACCTTTGTGAATTTCCTCCTTCTTTGATAATTCCTCCTACATATGAAACATAGGATTTAAGCGTGATGAAGGTGCATTTGAGCTAGCAACCTTATGCATTCAAAAACCTTTTTCTCTTTTTCTTTAGTTTCCCTAACATTTTATTGTGCCTTCTTTGTTTACAAAAACTAACACCTAACATTTTGTTTTCTTATTTTTATGGGGTTAATTTATATATATATATTGATATTCTTTTATTTTGGTCCTTGGATTATTTTTTTAGGATTATTTTTCCTCTTTTAATTTTTTAATATGGGAAAACATTCGCTGAAATGCAAAGATATGTACAATATTACAAGACTTAATAATATTCAATTCAAAATTATGATCCCTATTATTATAGGAACCTAATAGTGGCTCCACTTGGGGATGGAATCTCCTTCTGAGATGTCAAGAACACCTTCGACTAGTGGCTTGATCCATTGGGCCGATCCCAAGCCTGCACATGCTTTGTTATATAATCTCTATGACTAGACATCTCATACTAAAACCAAACCTTTTCTGCAAACTCAAATATGAAAACACACTGAACTGAAACTGAAAATATGCTCAGAGTACTAATCTTATTTGGACTCATCTACCTACTCTAATCTACTGATAATAATTTTGAATCAGGTAATACAAAAATTCCAATGAAGCCAGTCAAGTAGCTGTAGAAATGAATGGATAATTTGACTACTTGTCATCAAACTTGGAAGCATAACTTGATCATGTGTATTCATAATCAAAGATATGATGTGTAATGGAAACTGTTGATGTATTTGATCCTCATAGAGAAAACATGTTTGCAAACTTGAGCTAAAAATAATCTCCATATAATCAGCGATAAGATCATCAAAAGCATGATATATAATTTGTGCTTCTAGGCCTTCAATGACTAATTGATTAGTTGTATCCTCAATATTAAACCCTGAAACTATTTCTTCAGTCTTGTAATTGAAAGCATAATCATCCTCAATCTGCAAGTCAAAAGGTAGTACAATTTCCTCTTGCTTTGGAGAAGGAAGATTTTCCAAGAATTCTTTAGGATCTTGGAAATTATATGACTTAATTTGAGAATGCAAAAGTTTAATTCCATTTTCATATTTTTCAGAAACTAACTCAAGAAAACATATTTTAAGTTCAGGAGAAATTTTTTTTGATTTCAAAATAAGAAAGACAGCTCTTAGAAAATCCTCATCAAGCTGAAATTCTGATAACCCATCCCTAAATTCATTGAAAATCTCATGAGATGAAAGGTTTGCCACAAACCCTGTCATCTTGTATCACCATTAATGCTTTGGAATATTGATTCTTTGATTATGGAGTCACTCTGAAATTTGAAGCTTTGGATCTTGGACAATGGAGTCGCTAGGTGAAAGGTACAACCTTCTAGTGTCTAATTGTTGTTCACCATCAACAATCAGATCTAAAATTTGATGCATTTTTCTGAGGAAGATAAAACGGTCTTCCGCAGTGGAGTCGCCATTATGTTATCACCCTGTAATTTGAAGGTTGTAGGACAAATCACAAGAATGTAACATCAAACCACTTTGGGATGGAAATCTAGCCGTTCCAATCCCAGAGAGGGCTCTCTCTGTAAAATTTATCTTTTTTTTCTTGAAAATCTTAGACTAGTTATGATTGTACTTGGGTTTTGGGTTTTGATTTGCGTTTTGGAAGAATGATTGTATTCAATTTAATTAGCATATATTGGGAAATGGATTCAAATGGTAAACTGGATAGTTGCATCAATTTTTCACATAGTAAAGTCAGGGCAAGTTAGGAATATTTACTAGATCTTTCAGAATAATAAGTGGGTGATGGCAGAACAATGAAAACCTTCAGCAAAACTAAAGAGCAATTAAGAATTCTTTAGTGTGGCATTCAATCGATTAGGAAGAACTAAAGAGAAATTAAAAATTATTTAGTGTGGCCTTCAGTAGAAAACATTAAGTTGCAAAAGCAACCAGAATAAGGCACTCAAAAGTAAATCTTATTCATCACAGTTTTTGTTTTGCAATTGGAATTTAGATGGTTACAATGAGGAGATGACAGTGAAGCACTTTAACATAAGAAAAACATCACCAGTATTTAAACCACAAGAATCCTATGAATGGTCTGCTTAGTATTGATGCTTCAGTGCTTTGAAAATTGCTTACAATGCTCCAATAGATCACTAATATTTATGATCTCAAACAATCGATGCTTAATACTTAAAAAACAGAAGTGTTTGTACAAAATTTACAAACTGTTTACAATAAATGTTGTCTCTAATGAAGGGGGTTTAATTCTTAGTGCAAGGTGGGCCTGAGGTTGATTTTGCAAGGGGAAGAGGTAGTATAGATTTGCGGGGAGAAATTAATATAAATTCGAAAACTTTATATTAATAGGGTTTTGTGAAGTAAGGGGTAGAAAAGGGATTTACTTTTGGAAAATGGTTTTTAGGAGGGGAAAAATATTAGGGAATGAAATGTAATGAAGGGGTAATGAAGGGAATATGTAAATAAGGGGTAAGTTAGGAAACAAATAACTTAGGGAATGAGTTTGAAGGGGAAAAAATGAATGGAGGGAAATTAATAAAATAGACATGTAAGGGGTTTAGTGAATGAGGGGAAATTAGTGAATGAGCTTTAATATTTAGAACTAAGATTACATAGAACTTTTAGGGTAAATACACAAAGTAATATATAACCTTTGTGAATTTCCTCCTTCTTTGATAATTCCTCCTACATATGAAACGTAGGATTTAAGCATGATGAACGTGCATTTGAGCTAGCAACCTTATGCATTCCAAAACCTTTTACTCTTTTTCTTTAGTTTCCCTAACATTTTATTATGCCTTATTTGTTTACAACAACTAACAACTAACATTTTATTTTCTTCTTTTTATGGGGTTCATATATATATATATTCTTTTCTTTTGGTCCTTGGATTATTTTTTTAGGACATACCCTCTTTTAATTTTTTAATATGGGAAAACATTTGCTGAAATGAGAAGATATGTACAATATTACAAGAGTTAATCATAGTCAATTAAAAATTATGATCCCTATTATTATAGGAACCTAACAGTATCCAAATAAAAGACTAGGAGCAACCTCTCTTGCAAGTAACATAAGTCGGGATCCCTTATATGCCCAAGATATATTCGCCACATACAAATAAGTCCCTTGAGCACATACAAATAAGTGTTATTAGCACACAAAAATAACGGTAAATGATTGAGAAAGTATTCCTGTGCAGAGAGGTAATGCAATGACTCCGTCGGGGTACTCACTATGCTCACTCGCAGCGGAGCAACATTCATGAATCCTAGGTAGTGACTCCGTTGGGGCCCATCAATCTCTCTAGCAGCTAAGCAACACGAGAGACCAAATAACAATACTGAATCCCTTGAAGCCTGTGAGGTTACTCTGACCCCTTTCGTCCAGTTACCAGGAATGAAAGGAACGGTGAACATCATTCCGCATAGTGAAATCAGATGAAGTTAACGCACGAAGGCTAGAGAGGAGGTCACTGGGACCAACGGAAGTGGGAGGAAGAGTCTGCTAAGTCCCCGCACCCGCCACAAGATTAAGTGCAGGCAGAGATTCTGGGTTGTACAAGTGAATTGCTAATTATTGTAGTTGCTACAAGACCCTCCAAAATTTGGCACCAGTTTGAAATTTCAGAGCCCCTATTGTTTTGATGATGACATGCACATTCCTAGCATTAGCCATAAGCCTCAAAAGGTCCACTTTGAGCAGATAACCCAAAACCAAAAGATGACTTCAAGTTTTTTCCTAAGTAAAGTCGCAAAGTCTCTCTTCCCTCAATCTACAACAGTTTGCGACTTAGCGACCTTGCAACTTGACCAGGGTCGTGAGGTCGCGAGGTCACAAATCCCATCAAAAGCTTACCGTTGCGAACTTGTGACCCAGCGACCTCTAGGTCACTAGGTCGCAAGGTCGCAGGGTCGTAACTATGCGAAATTGACCTGCTTTACGACCTTGCAACCTCCAATAATGCCCACATGTGCGACCCCTTTATAAAAAAAAGGGTCACGTAGGTCGCATTTGGTATGCGCGATGGAGCAAACAAGGCGTCTTACCAGCCTATCAGAGTGCAATTTTTCCTAGGTAAGTCGCTGAAGCCTCCTATAGTTCTTGTTTTATTGGCTATGGTCCTACATGCCCCTAGCCTAGGCTATTAACTGCCTTATATGCCCCTCAGTTACAACTCTCACCCTCACAGTTGTTTCAGCAAGGGCTTCTTGTTCCCTTGCTCATATTATCATGCCTAGACCTGTTCTGACCCCTCCTTTTCCTCCCTGCCACTTTGGGCATCCTTCCCTAACCTTCTTGTGACACTTTCAACCTTGACTTGCTTCCTTCCCTTGGAGTTTGTCCCATTTTTCCCCTTTCTCCTCATAGGTCATGCCGACCTTTCTCCCCTCAGAAAATCCCTAATGCAACTTCGCGACCTCGTGACCTGGTCGCTGAGTCGCCAAGTTGAAAATTCGCAAAGTCTTGACTGTCCACGTAATCGCGACTTTTTGACCTTGCGACCTCATGACCTCGCGACCTGGTCGCTGAGTCGCCAAGTTGCCAAGTCGCAAAGTCATGATTGTTTATGCAGACACAACTCTACGACCTTGATACCACACTCCTAGGTTGCCAGGTCACATCCCTTCCAATCTAAGACCTTTGCACCTGGTGCAGGTCGCAGCGACCCATCCTGAGCAGCCAAAGCCCTAGCTAGTGCAGGTAGTTGTTTCTTCTATTTTTCTTTCATGTCGTCCGTCTTATTGTGGGACTATTTTCTGAATATGCTAGTTAATATCGAAGTCGAGCTCGAGTGTGCCTCCATTTCTTCAACCTCAAGCGACATGGGGCCCCCACAGTTAGAAGGAGACACAAGAGCCCAGAAGTAGATCTATCGGAGGGAGACATGCCTCCTCCACCAACTTCCATATATGGAGACACCGCTTGTGTTTTCAGGAAAGGTGCTTATATGCCATGGTATGAAATCTACCAGGAGTTCAAAAAATAGGAATTCCTGGAAAACCTCGTGGACTGACACATGTACATTCAGGTTAAGAGGTCCAAGTTGCATTATGTGGGCGCCCACCCGCCAATCTTCCCATGCATAGAAGTGATCGAGTGGATCCTACAAAATTTGGATTCAAAGTTCTGGGTAATTCGTGATCACGCAGGAAAGCCTTTCGCCAATCTAATTGGGAAGGAAGAGGAAGTATACTACCCAATCCCAAGTAGATAAGAGTATTTTAATGCCTAGTGGATCACCACACATGATGTGCCGGTGAAAGATACTTTGAAGGGTTGGTGGGAGGACCTTGAAAAGTTCAAAGGAAAGAAGTATCATGAGTATAAGACCGAAGGTCTAAGGAAATTTTACAGGCTTGTCCCAACTATGATGTGCAGGATGTATGGCAGAATGGACGACACTACCTTTAGTGGAATATGGGTCATCCTCATGTATGTAGTCACAACCCACGACACTCATTTTAATTAGCCACATTTGTTAATGTCGTCTATAAGGGTTAACATATCAGCAACACAGGTACCATAGGAGGGATTTGCATCAGAATTTTACATGGATTCCTACCTCCTAGATGTAGTATGCTCACAATTTAACTTTGATGGTTGGCCACACAACTGGGACGCAGTGCGCGATGGACCGATCCATAAGGATCAAAATTTGTTCTGGGATACTAAATACAAACAAGACATTGATGTCATCTCAGATAAGTTCGTCACCACACTCTACCGGCACCTCTTCAATCAAGATCCTCCCTGCATGTCCAGAAGATCCATACAAATGGTTATCAAGGTAGCACACTGGTTCCCCATCACAAAAGGCACCTCATGCATTACCCGAGTTCGTTACTGATAAACTGTTATTACAAGAGGTATGCTACCAAATGACGGGCGGTATATCTAAAACGTTGAGCAAGGGCAAGAAGAAGCCATGGCCTACCCTCCTGCTCATCATTGTTGCCTACATAGTCAAAGAATTCAAGGAAGTAGAAGCAGAATTTGAACACATAAATGGCTTCCATTTCGTAAGCTTAGCCCACCGGTCCTATGACCCTGAGAGGATCATCCCTGCACATTGTAAGCAGCCCAATTTCAACTGGACTTATCAGCACATAGAGTGCGTTGTGGAAAAGGAAGTGAAATACTAGTACAATGCACTCAGGGAAGCAGCCCCTGAAGGGGAAGCCAACGTGGACGATGACCAAGGAAGTCAGCACCAAGATGATCAAACTCTACAGGAAAGAACAAACACCATGAAGCGGAAAAAACCGACAGGAGGGGCATCGACCTCACAGTCCAAAAGGCCAAAGATTACCACAGGTGGTGATCCTATTAAGAATCAATAGGAAGGAGGAGGTAGAGAGGTCAAGGCACAACTAAACGCCGAGCAGAAGAAAAGAGAAGAAGAAATCAAGAAAGCCCAAGATGCTTTGGAACATCAACAAGAAGAAGAGAAGCAAAGGAAACAAGCCGAAGAACAACAGAAAAAATGGCAGAGGGATGAACAAAAGAAGAAGCAAGAGGAAGAGGCCTACAAGAAGAACGAAGAATAAGATCAGTAGAGAAAGGTTGCAGAGAACAAGTTGAAACAGGAACAGGATAGGGAAGAAGTAGAAAAGAAGATGGAGGAGGAAAAAGCTAAAAAATAATGAGCAGAGACATCCAAGAAGGCATAGGGAAGTTGATCGTAACCCTCACAAACCGGGAAGCGGGCATACCTGCCACCTATTGACATACCCCTGGAAACCCCCATGATAGGATGACACCTCCCACTCTCAAAACTTGGTATCTCGGAGGAACACGAGGACGATGTACTATATCTAACAAGATTATCTTACGATCATTACACTCATAAGATCCAACAAGGGAGAAGGAAATGCCTCGCCCGAAATTCAGCTGAACCTCTAGCAGTAACCACAGAGAAAGACATATTCCTAGATACCAGGACCAATCCCATAATGATATCATGGGCTAGAAACACGTTTGCAGCCACCACTGAAAAAAATGTCAATAGGATGAGCCGAGAGATCTTATTTGTGCAAAACAGGCTCTGTGCATCTAAATAAAAGGTCGCTCAAGCAGAAGAAGAAAAGAATGCCCTGGAGACCAAAAACCAAAGGCTCAAACTCACACTCACTCATGCCAGTGGACTACAAGTTGCTATTCAAGGGGATGTGGACATCTTGGGAAGTACCATGATACAGGTCTACGAAGAAATGATGACTCTGAGACAAAGAGCCACCCCCTTGGCAAGAGCACAAGCAGAAACAAGGAAAAATTCTGCACAAATAAAGGAAGCCTCTACAACACTTGACAACATCCTAGAGTGGTTTGAAAGATATCCACAGGCCCTTGCCACCCTGCCAAAGAAAGACTGGATCCACACTCAAAACGAAAAATTACAAGTGCGGATGAAACTGCAATTCAGGGTCAAGCTTGCAAAAGATGTGGATAGGGTAATGGTTGCCTGTGAGCATCTCATTAGTGGGATTGACTTGATGGAGGAAGTGCACCACATACCTTCCATGGGCACACTAACCAAACAAAGGACGAGAGAGGAGGTAATGCAATATATCCAGTCGTTCCTAGAGCCAATCAGGGAGGCAGTTAGCTTGAAGGACCTCCCAACCACTAAAGAAAACATCGTCTAGTACATTGTTGCACCGGTCCGGATCTACACTAAGCTAGCCTCTTTGTCCAATAAAATCAACATGAAGAGATGTACGCTAGTTCTGGACTCTCTTTAATGTTTTCATGGACTGGGAGAGGACATGTCCCAAATTACTCCAGTAGCCGCTGAATACCAAGCCTGGTAGACCTACCTCAAAGGTCAACAACAGATAGAAACACTACTCCTCTCCATCACAAAGTTTTTCCCTTGAAAGAGACTGGATTGACAGGTCATAGGTCACAATTGCTCCCAGGTCGCAGACAATCCCAACAATCGGAAAGACGAAAGAACAGGGTAGCCCAAAAGTCACTTTTGTTCTATATGTACTCCCTCGAGAGAGAATGTAAGGGCCCTTTTTTCAGACTCCAAAAGGAGAGAGAGATACATTTGTGTAGCATTGAATGCATGATTCCGAGATGAATACAAATGAATGTTTTGGACTCCACTATTGGATCTATTGGAAGCTTTTATGCATTGACATTCTGAATATTGTTCTTTTACATGTCTGATACTATTCATAACTGACTGGTTCATGTTTTTATTCACACATTGTTTATATGTTTAAGCTCTTTTGATATATGAATTATGTATTATAGCTTCAACATAGGAATATGTTAATGACCTAGTTGTTGATGTGTTCCTAATCTCTTCAGAAATATGCTTAGGAAATTGAAGGGTATTTGATCATAGTGAACTTTTTCTCCTATTTTCAAGTGAGCCTTAGCATGAGCATGGCCCTAATGACGTTTTGCTAAAAATACCTCTTTTGGTTGCATTCTTTAAATCTCGCTTTGCTAATTGTAGTGTTTCATTTTGCAAGGGTAATAGGTTAACCATTTGTTTTGTTTCATCCAGTAGCTGTGCTTTCTCATGATTATGAATCATATCTCCATTTGAGGAAGGGTAAATTTCTCATCAGTATAATGGCAACCGAGCCCACATACCGGATGGGATCCCTATCACAAACGGTGTAGATTCTAGTTGGGATTCTATGACGGGGAGATCCCCTTACTATTGGCCAGGAAATTTTCCTCGTAAACACATATATAATGCAACTATACTTCACAAGGATACGAACCTTGGGTTTGAAAACCAAATGAAAAGTAATTTAAATCACAATTAAATTACCCAATAAAGGGTTAGCCACGTGATTATGATGTATAATACTCTAGAAGAGTCTATATTGTATCTCTAGTTAAGAGTCGTGGTAGTCAAACCTAACCACTAGTAACCTATAAGGTTGTGTTATAACCTAGACACTAGGTGGAAAAAGGGTTCCATTATCTCGAGTGCATTTGTTCCATTTCTGAGCAAAAATAACCAAGAGGGATAGAAGATAGAGCACACTGAGAGAATTTTTTGCATTGTAGTAGCCATAGGTCATACTTCTTTGTAATCACAAAAATTTTCTATTCAGAGAAAGAGAGCAAAGTGACCTCACCTTCTATCTGTGTGTTTCTCTCGAAAGGGTTTCCCAGGTCATATCTTGTTTCAAATGTGTGTGTGAAATTTTATTTTATTATTCTATATTTTCTAAATAATTTTAATACTCATGGATATGCTATTAGCAATAATCTACAAATCTATAAATCTAAAGAGAAATATAACTGTAATAGTGTAAATCTTTGATTTTTAAGTATATTTTATCAAATCTGTTGTGACGAACTGTCCAATGGAATATCCACGAAAGATTATGGATCATATTAATATCCAAGAAGGTTTCTATGGGTATATTGTGGGGATTTGTAGGGGATCTATATTGGTTGGGACAAAATTCATAAAACCTTAATCATGGGCTACGAATCTATGAATAACCCTCATGATCCTGGAGAGGAGAGGTTTTCACAGTTGGAACAACAAATCATATATATAAATCGTGATTTAAATTTCCTCGTGGTGGCCCTGAGTAATAGGCTTGGGATATTCAGAGAAGATAGGGATTCTAATGTGGAGGAAAAATCAGAAAGAGGATCATGAGATCGAGAAGAATTAGAGAACCAACTAAAGAAAGGACCTCGAAAATATCAACCCAAGCTTTCAATGATTGGAAGTGTATTTTAGTGTCCATCAAATTGAGGAAGAACAAATATTTCATTTGTGCAACTGAAATTAGAGGGCCATGCCCTAACTTGGTGGGAAAGTCGCACAGAGACCTTAAGGTTAGAAGGAGAACCTCCAGTGACTAAGTGGGAGGACTTCAAAACCCTCATAAAGACACAATTTTACCTCAGTGGGTATGTAAAATACCAGTGGATCTAGAGGCACTACTTTAGGAAAATGCTAGGGCAAATAATGTAGGAGTATACCACAAAGTTTAGACTCATTACCATAAACTCGGGTATCTCCCCAAAGAACCCATATCTACTCCTCAAGTATTTTTGAGGTCTACACCAAAATGTGTGGGAGAAAGTGATGTTGTTCAAGCCAAAATAGTTGGACGAGTCTTGTGTATAAGCACATTACCTGGAAAACATAAACTTTAAGAAAGTGCAATCAAGTGGAACAAAGTAGAAGGAGAAACACGACATTTATAAGGAGGGGAAGAAGAAGTAGAAAGGGGGAAAAGATAAAGAATATATTAGCCAAAACACACAAATGCAAATATCCCAACAACCACTGCAACATTTACGACCATACAAAGGAGAAGTGTTGTAAGTAGAATCTATAGCTTAACCCAAAGAAAAAAAGAGAGAGACAATAAGAAGAAGGATTTCATGGCCACTAATTCGAGCAAACAAATTGAAAGCAACTTGGTCATGGATGAGAATATAATTTGTATGTTAGTGTAGAAGGAGGTTAATCTTAATATCCTTCAACAATAGGAAGAGAAAGAAATGACCAAACTCTTCCATATAAAGATACAGATCAAGAATACCAAGATTGATGTTTTGTTTGACTCAATATCACAAGTGAATCTCATTGCAGCAGAGCTAGTCAAAAAACTGGGATTGGAAGTTCATGATAAAAACAATGTTACCGATGAAATAGGTAACCCGACCCCCAACAAGGGAATCCCAGCCTCCAAAAACTCTCAAAAAACATGAAAAAACACCCAAAAAAAAAAAAAGTGTCTTCCAAAACGCACTTGTTTTTTTTTGAAGGTCAAATTTCAACATTTTCTAAAATTATGCTAAAAACAAAATTGTTTGTTGAAAAAAGGATTGAAAAAACACCCCAAAAAAAAAAAGTGTGTCTTCCAGAACGCACTTCGTTTTTTTTTAAGGTCAAATTTCAACATTTTATAAAATTATGGTAAAAACAAAATTGTTTCTTGAAAAAAGAATTGAAAAAACACCCTCAAAACAAAACCAGTTGATGCTGGAATAACAAAAAAAAAAATTGTGTCATACTTTTGGCATTTTTAAAAATAGAAGTAACATTTTTTAATTTTTAAAATTCAAACATTAAAAAATAACCTAAAATTTAAGAAAATAAATAAATTTAAAACATAAAAACATTTAAAAGCTTAAAATTTAAAAATATATGAAGATAAAAAAAATAAAAATAAAAACAAAGTAAAAATTTTAATTCAATCATTAAAAAAAACCTAAAATTTAAGGAAAAAAAATTTAAAAAATAAACCAAAAAAAATTAAGATTAAAATTTAAAAAAATATAGAAATTAAAAAATAAAAATAAAAACAAAATAAAAATATTAAATTAAAAAAAAAAAACAAGTTAAAAAAAAGAAGGAAATTATACAAAATAAAATACAGAAATTAAATTTAAAAAAGAAAAAGAAAATGCTTATTAAATTTTAAAAAAGAAAAAAAAAATTAAAACAAATAATTAAATTTAAGGAAATATATTAAATTTTAATAAATTTAAAAATTCAAAATTTAAAAAAAAAAACACTATTCAAATTAAAAGGAAAAAAAAAAGAAAAATTAATTAAAAATAAAAAATAAAAATAAAATACAATGAAAATATCAAATTTAAAACAATATATATTAAAAAAACAAATAAACTATAAAAAATAAATTAAATTTAAATTATAAAAATAAAATATATATATGAACTTAAATTAAAATAGGTATATACATCAAATTTTATTAAATTAAAAAAAAAGAGGTTAATATTAAAATAACAAATTAAATTTAAAAACAAAAATATTAAATTTTAATAAATAAATGAATAAACAAAAAAAATTTGAAAGAAAAAATAAATTTTAAACATAAAATAATTTTTTTTTATGTAATTAACAAAAAAAAAGAAAAAAACGAGTAAAACATTTAAAAAAAATATTAAATTGAAATAAATTAAAAAAAATATATATAAAATTTATTGAATTTTATAAAATTATATTAAAAAACTAAACATAAAAGTTAATAACAAAGAAAAATTATGAAATTAAAAAAAAAAAAAATCAATTAAATAAAAAAGTTGGGCAAAATTTAATAAAAATTATTAAAATAATAATAATAATAATAAATTTAAAACAAAAAATAATAAAATTAAAAAAAATTAAAACAAAATGAATTTTATTTTAAATAATTAAAAAATATATATATATTTTGAAATTAAAAATAAAATAAAATAAAAAAAGAAAAAAAAAATTTATATTTTGAAATTTAAAAAATTTTTTAAAAAAAATTAAAAAAAAACAATTAAAAAAAAAATTTAAAAAAAAAAACAATTTAAAATTTTTTTTTTTAAAAAAATCGATTAAAAATGGGGTGCCCGCCCGCTGGGCGGCGCCACGGGGGCGGCCCAGCCGGCCTCCCGGGCCCCGGCGGGCGGAGGGCCGATTCTGGGGCCCTCCGCCCGCCGGGGGCCGGGAGGCCTGCTGGGCCGCCCCCGTGGCGCCGCCCGGCCGGCCACCGCCGCCCAGCGGGCGGGCCGCCCATTTTTAATCGATTTTTTTTAAAAAAAAAAATTTTAAATTGTTTTTTTTTTTTTAATTTTTTTTTAATTGTTTTTTTTTAAATTTTTTTTTAATTTTTTTTTAAATTTCAAAATATAAATTTTTTTTTCGAATAATTTTTTTTTTAATTTAATATTTTTATTTAAAATAAAATTCGTTTTTTTTTTTTTTATTTTTTTTTTTATTTTTAATATATATGTGCATCTATTTTTTATTTGATTTGATTTTATTTTATTTTATTTTATTTTTTTTAATATTTTTATTTTAATTTGATTTTTTTTTTAAATTTTTGAATTTCAAAAAGTTTAAAATTATTTTTTTAATTCAATTTTTTTATTTCAAATTCAATTTGTTTAATTCTTTTTTATATTTAATATTATAGAATAATTATTTTTTTTAAGTTAAAATTTAAAATTTATTTATTAAAATTTTTAAATTTTAATTTAATTTAATTGTTTTTCTTTATTTTTTTGTTTATTAAGTTTTTCATTTTTAAAATCTGTAAACGGTTTCACTAAAAAAAAAAAAAAAAAAACACTAGATTTATGTATATTTGTTTTTTAATTATTTGCACGTGGTTTTTTTCATTTTTTTTGTTTTCATAGTTTTTTTTTTTTTTTTAATTTTTAAATTTTCTTTTTCTTTTTCAATTTTAATTGTTTTTTTTTAATTTGTTTTTTTTGTAAATTTTAAAATTTGTATTTTTTTCCTTATTATTATTATTTTTTTTAATTTAAATTTTTAAATTTAATTTTTTTTTTCTAAATTTTAATTTTGTAATTTTAATTATTTTTTTTTTTTTTTAAATATATATATATATTTTTTAATATATTGTTTTTTTTAATAAGTTAGAAAAATATGTTTTTGATTTTTTTTTTTTTTTTTGCTGAATTTTTGTTTTTTTTCTTTAAATTATGTGTTTTTTTTCTTCAAATTTTGTCATTTCCTTTGATATAATTTCCAAATATTTTTGTTTTATTTATTTATTTTTGTTTAAATTTTTTATTTTTATGAGTTATTTTTGTTTTTTTTTACATTTTTATTGGTTTTTTTATTGTTTTTATATATTTTTTTAAATCTAAGTTTTGTGTTTTATTACCAACATGAAAATCACCACTCTAAAAAAAAAAGGTTGATGCAGCATCAATACGTTTCAAAATTAGCATGAAAATCACTGCTCTAAAAATAAAAAGGTTGATGCAGCATCAATACGTTTCAAAATTAGCATGAAAATCACTGCTCTAAAAAAAAAAGGTTGATGCAGCATCAATACGTTTCAAAATTAGCATGAAAATCACCGCTCTTAAAAAAAAAAAAAAAAAATATTTGATGCTGCATCAATACATTTCAAAATTAGCATGAAAATCACTAACATTTTAAAACAAATATTCATACTTCATAAATAAAAATTTAAGAGTGTCAAAAATGTGCACCAAAAAAAAAATGGTGATTCTGCATCACCACTTTTCAAAATCGTGTGCTTTTTATGCTACCAAAAAAAAGTAGGTAACATTGCGTTACCTATTTTACTCAAGAATATTGTTATAATCCAAACCCATATCCACTGGTATGGGTAAATAAGGATGCATAGATGAAGGTAACATCATAGTGCAAAATTATATTTTCCATCAATCATGATTTTATTTATGAAGTATAAATAGATGTGTTTCCCCTTGATGTATGTGGAGTCATGTTTGGGAGTCCCTACATGTACATGTGAGATGTAATATTCATGCAGAGAGACAATTTCTATCAGATCATCAAGGATGGAAAATCGTTCACCATTGATGTGCACAAATTTAAGTCGAAAATTTTAGTGGTAAGTTCCAACCAAGCCAAGAAATTGATCAGCTCCAACAAGAGGTATGTTTTATTTATTTTAAGAAAAAATCAGTCTACAAAAGAGTTAGTAAGAGGCAAGGAATCCCTAGAGGGCTGTACTAAGAAATAGAAACAACAACTAGAATATTTTCTATAGGAATACACAGATATGTTTTGAGAGCCTAAAGGGTTACCACCTAAGAGAGAAGTGGAGCACAAGATCCCACTATTGTTGGATTTTCCATTGCCAAAAATTGGGATGTATAGGTGGTCTGTTATAGAATAAATTAAGGCAAAGAAATAGTCTCAACAACTAATGGAATAGTGATCCATCCAACCGAGTACATCAACATGTGGGTCAGTCATCATCATTGTGTCAAAGAAGGATTAGACTTGGCAGATGTGTATAGATATCAGGGCGTTGAACAAAATCATGTTGAATAACATGTGCCCCTTCCTAGGATAGATGATCCATTGGATTAGTTGCATCAAGAAAAATACATTACTAAGGTGGACTTAAAGTTTGGATATCACTAGGTTTGAGTCAAAGAAAAATATACCTGGAAGACTTCCTTCAAAACCCGACAAGGCTTATATCAGTGGTTACTCATGCCATTTGGCCTATGTAATGCACCAACTACATTTATGAGATTAATGAATGACGTATTGTTCCTTTTTATATATTCATTTGTTATTATCTATTTGGATGATATACTTGTATATTGTGCTACCTGGGTGGAGCACATCTCACATTTGATGCAAGTGTTGGAGACATTAAAGAAGCACCAACTGCTAACAAATCTCAAAAGCTGCGAGTTTGAACAACAATTTTTGGTGTATCTAGGTTATGTGATAGGTGGAGGAAAGTTGAATATAGATCCTACCAAGATGCATGCCACTATGAAATGGTCGGTGCCTATTAATATTTTTGAGGCTATAGTTTCCTTGGGCAAACACTGTACCTGAGGAAATTGATAACCTTTTTTTCAATGGTAGTAGAACCACTCCATGCCATCACAACAAATGGAAAAAATTTCTAGTGGGGAAAGGGTAAACAAACGAATTTCGAGGAGCTCAAGAAGAATATCAATCAAGCACCAATTATGGCATTACCAAACTTGCAACAACCCTTTGAAATGGAAATTGATGCAAGTGGGTATGTTATGGGAGCATTCTTGATGCAGGAAGGAAGGAATGTATGCTACCATTCTGAATTATTTAATGGGGGAGTTCTTAACTACCCTATCTATGACAAGGAGATCTATTCCCTGGTGCAATATGTTAAGAAGTGGAAGCACTATATGATGGGAAAGGAGATAGCAATCCAAACAGATCATCGACCGTTATAGTACCTGCAAGCCCATAGTAAGATGCAATAGGCCAAACATAACAAGTGGATGGGGTTTCTACAACAGTTTCATTTGGTGATCAAGTACAAGAAGGGAAGCACAAACAAGTTGGTTGACATGCTCTCAACACCACCTATTGGGTAATTTAATTTTGATTTAAATTATCAATCCAAGTTCGTATAGTTGTGAATTACACTACACTATATGTGTTAGGCTTTTAATTTTAATTATTAAATAAGAATAATAATTTGACTTGCTATTAGAATACATCATAATGGAACAAAATAATTATGAATTTAGGTACATCTTCTTTCCATCGGTACATATTCTTTCCATCTATCAAATTTCAGTATGAGGAGGATAATTAAACACAAAAGATTAAATCAAATCAAATAAAAAAATGTATAGAACCTTAAAAAAATTCCTCCAAAACCAAGCCAAATCTATTTGGAGGTTATCTTGGCCAAATCTATTTGGATATTATCTTAGTTATAGTCAAGTCTCACACCAAATTTTCCACCTCCAACTCAATTTTTCGTTAAGGAGAAATCCGGCCTCTCCTTAAATGACGGAACCGAGCCCTTTCCATAAGAATTGTGGGACTACGTAGGGTAAATTTATGTCTAAAGCCCTTGTTATACCTCCTTGGTGTCGTGAATTTCATGATTTTCTTATTAAGCAGGTTGCTATTTCTGGTCATGGGTCTCTCCTGAACCGTATCCCTATACACATCTCGGGAATGGTTGATTTTCCACCACTTCGCCGGAGTACTTCCACCTCCAGTTTACCCACCCTGGTGGGGAAACCTTGTGCCCCTCCTATTATCTAACCATCTCCGATTGTGGTGGATTCATAGTAGTGGCCATTTGTATTGTCGCCTTCTGCTTGACTTTTGCCATCTGCTCTGCACCTTCCCATCTTCGTATCTTCCCCCCATAATTCCTTTGATAGTGATATGAATTTCTTGGACTCCAACCCTAATTTGGACCCGCAACGTCTTAATATTTTGAACTATCCCATAGTCTCACCGTCGATAAAATTCAATCCTCCATTGGCCCGAAACATCACTACGCGTCAGAAGGGGCCTCCGTGCAAGAAAAAAATTGTGGATGTTTCGAAGATTAGCATGGCTCCTGGCCTGGAGTTTGGAAATTTATGTGATGTCCCCATTTCTACTATCCATGACCGAGTACTTAGAGAATTATCTCCCGAATGTACCATTAAAGAATGAAGTGTATCTCCTTTAATTTAATAGGGTTGGGCGACCACTCTAAATTTGTGTCACTCAAATCATTTTTGCTTGAGAATGGATTTATCATGGTATTGTGCAGGAAAAGATTTCTATTGTTAACCGTTCTTACACATATTTCCATACTATGTTCCTAGCATGGCACCTGGTTGTTGTTGATGCGGTGGGTTTATCTTGGGGGACGATAGTGATGTTGGATCCAGATGTTGCAAATTTCTCTGCGTATATATTCTTTGCAAGTATTTTTTTGTCCAAATACATTCATGGACATGGGTCCCGGATACATGTTATTAACATGTATGCTCTATATTGCAATCACAGGAATTTTTTGCAAAGGGTGATAGACTCTGATATTCTCAAGGTGGGCATGCTGGTTGTTGTCAGTGATTTTAATTGTACTCTCTCCGATGAGGAAGGCTGGGGTATGTACTGCAGACATGATCCATTGGAGGATTTCATATCTGACATTTTCCGTGTTCACCATGTAAAGGATATTAAACCTTGGATTTGTTTTCCTACTTGGTATAATGGTCGGAAGGGAGTGGATTGCATCACAAAGAGACTAAATCAGTTTATGGTTTAGGAGGAGCTTCTGGAAATTATGGGGTCAATCAAGTGTCGGATGGGGGATTTGTTAATATAATATCACAAACCGATCATCCTTAAATGAAAATTTTAGGTGCCTATATATGGATTTTTGTTTAAGTTCAATCGCACATGGCTAGAAGATGTGGAGTTTTTTAAACTGGTTTTGGACTTCTAGGTTACACAATTTCGGGCACCTGGTTCCTCTCCTATGGCTTACATAGTAGATAAATTGAAATTTCTTAATACCCAGGTGCGAGTGTGGGAGAAGGAAAAGAAACATTTACCAGTGGTTGAACTCAAGGGCATCATTGCCGAAACATCATCCATCTTTGGGGAGTTGAACTCTGGACATATATCTGATGATCGGTGGGCTAGGGTGAAGGCTCTGGAAGATATGAAGAGATATTACTGATACATGAGAAGTCTTAATGACTAAAGAGTCGTGCCACTTGGATTTTGGGTGGGGACAAGAATACCGAGTATTTTCATAATTTCGCAAACATGTGAAGGAAATTCAACGCCATTTGGGAGATTCTTGACCATTTGGATAAGATTTTTGTGACTACGGCTGACATCCAAGATGAAGCAGCCTAGTAATTTGAGGATTTATTTGGCCATAGACAGGTTCATTATGTGGAAGATCATATTTTGGGTACGACGAAATATCCGCGGATGTTCGATGGGGATGCCAACATCCTGATGCGCAGTCCGATCACAGGGGAGGAGATAAAAAGGGTCATGCGCTCATTTTCCTAAGATAAAATTCTTGGCCCGAATGGGTGGACTGTGGAGCTATTCACACATTTCACTGAATATATGCTATAGGATTTAGTGGACATGGTCGGGAAGGAACAATAGGAGGGACATGTACATGGTGCGATAAATTCAACGTTTATTGCCCTGATCCTGAAGAAGGCTCATTGTCTTTCTTTTCAGGATTTCTAGTCCATTTCCTTATGTAACATCACATATAAAATCATTTCTAAGACAAATGCAGATCAACTTAAAGGGGTATTTTCTAGACATATCAGTCAAGAAAAATTCGGTTTCCCACACAATCGGTTGATCCTTGAGGATGTTGCCACTACACAGGAGACCATTCATACCATTGTTTCGAAGAAGCTTGAAGCTTTGGTTATGAAAATAGATCTGCATAAGGCGTATGACTGTGTTGACTGGGCCTTCTTGCTTTTTAAAACTAGACTAAATATTGCTTTCTTCGAATGGATCATGGGGTGCGTTACTAATGCACATCTTTTCGTCCTCATCAACGAGAATCCTTCCAGATTCTTCTCGGCAGGTCGTGGGCTTTGACAGGGTTGTGCATTATCACCTCTACTTTTTATCTTAGTTACGAACTTTCTCAATCTAAAAATTCATGAGGCCATCAGAATGGGTCTGTTTAAGGGTATTTAGGTCACGCGCAACTGCACGGTCTCACATAATTTATTTATGGATGATATCTTATTTTTTGGGGCATTGATACTTTCACAGTGGCAGGTAATGCATAATATCTTGGAGCATTTTGGGAGGGCCACTGGGATGGTGGCTAATGGGGATAAATATATTACATGCAGTAGGGGACCCAGATACTATTCGCTTGGTATATGACACATATCAGTTTGGACATGGAGCTCTCATTGAGGGATTTACATATCTCAGCTTCCACCTAAAACCATGTTCATATGTTGTGGTAGCTTTGACTCTCTCTAGGGGGGCGATATATACTCGCACAGTCTGTTTTACAAAACTTAGCAGTTTACTTGGTACACTTGTATACCATCCCTGCTACTATCATTAGATAGGTCCGGACCATTATGACCAGGTTCATCTGGGATGATAAGGAGACACAGGGAAAGTACCACCTGGCATGATGGGATTGTATTACTGTCTCGAAGGAACATGCAAGATGGGATTTACTTGATATTGGTTTATTTGGGAAAGCTCTTTAATTGAAATCTTTATGGAGAGGTTTTTATGTTCAAGGATGCTGGCAGGAGATTAATGTTCAAAAATATTTGAAAGGTATGGCTTTGGAAGTGTGGTACAGAGTGGACGCTTTGGGGAGCGGGTCTAGTTCCCATATTTGGAAAAGTTTCATGAAGGTATGACCCCTATTTTGGCAACAATTATGCTTGGCCCTTGGGGGTGGTGACGAGATCTTCAATGGCATTGACAATTTGTGGGGGGCTGAGGGGATATGTCCATTGAGTCAGGAGTTGATAGGGAGGTTACAGGCTCAGGGGTATTTCTATTTTTACCAGGTTATTAACCATTGGGATGGATCCATGCCTATCTGGAAAGGACACTTGGAGCTCGGATTATCGGGTGCATGGGCCTGTTAATGGCACAGATATATTGTAGAATTGTGTGGTACAAGTCTTCAATGCACTGCTATGGGAGATCATATGACTTGGGGGAGTGCCCTTGTTCATAATTGTGTGGTGACACATGAAACATATGATTTTGTTTACACACTCACACGAGGTTTATTACCACATAGTTGGTTCAAGAAGATATGGTGGTATAACATCTCGGTGAAGATTATCATTTTCTACTAGCTTGTATGGCGCAACAAGAATCTTACCTGGGCCAATTTATGCAAGTGGGTTTTTAATGGACCTGGTCGGTGCACCCTCCATGGTAGCGAGGTGGAGGACAATATTCATTTATTTTACTCGTGTTGTGTTTCTATTAAGTTATGAGAAGACATATTTGCCCATCTGAAGGTCCCATATAGACTGTTCGTTGACACACTAGACTGTGTGGGATGGTGGTTGGACTTGGGGTCACAGATGGGCTCTATCCCATTAATAATATTTTCACTAGTACATTTGGAACGTGCAGAATCAATGGATTTTTCAAGAGAGACCCATACATATTGATATGGTTGCACATAACATATACACTACCTGGAAGGATAGTTGTATCTCTACTCCGCCTATGTGCGATATGTCCATCCAGATGCGACCGCACTTGATGACCTTCCCTGCAGGGTTTTTTGATGGTGCAACACAACACTCACAATGTGGCTGTGGGGCATGGCTTAAATATACACTAGTTTCCACTGCAAAATATTTTGGAACGGAGGGTGGGGAACAAACACCCGAGCTGAGATATTGGCGCTATGGGGTCTGCTATGGTTTGTGAGGCAACTTTGTGTTGATAGGCTTTCAATATTTGGGGATTCATAGGTCGTCATCAATTATATGAGGGGGATCTGCACATTGACTCAACCTCTCCTGACACGCTAGCTCAACAGGACACGGAAGTTACGAGATACATTTAACCAAATTGATTTCTTCCATGTGTATAGGGAGAAAAATACAGTTGCAAATCACTTATCTAAATAGGGTCCTCATAAAGAATTTGGAATTATGTACTATCAACTATATGAGGAGGGCATCATGATGGCTTAGGCCACGGTTCCTATCCACTAATGGAAATGGGTTTAACTTATTTTATTATTTGGACTGGGATGACCAAAGGATATATATTATGTTAATATGTTTTCTATTTACTAGTTTCCTATGTTTTTAGCTATTAAGTTTTGGCCTGCGGGGGGATGTCTCACTGTGGATAAAAATAAACTGAAGAACAATAGATGGGAGAACTGGTTTACTCTGATACTTTGTCTTCACTTTTTGCTTGGTGATGAAATAGATATGATGTAACATGCCTTTTTTTATGCTTTTAGATGATTGTAATAATTATGAACAATGTTCTTATCTAGATATATTTGACAAATTGAACTGGTACAATATATATACAAATAGTTTTTTATTTTTGAAAAAAAAAAATGGATTGAAACCAACAAATCTGTTTAGATTTGCATTCCTTTCACACTATATCAACCCTCTTCAAATTTATCGAGTCAATTAAAACAAATCATACCTTAAAAAATAATACTTGAACTAAATCATAGAAAACAAAGCACACAATTAAAAAGACGACTCGACCCAGGCAAAGGCACACCATGTTCGATGAGCCGACATTTACTTCTCAACTGAGTCGTACTTGCTTTATGTAAATATCAAAACCCTATATAAATTGAGGATATATTTTACAAGATTCAATCATAAGAAAGTTGGATATTCTTGATATATTTCGGACTACTCGCTCGCTAACAATCATCTTGGAGATTTTTTCTACAACAAAATTGTGAAGGTAAGGGAATAATTTAACTGTGATAACATGGAACCCTTTCGCATCCATAATGAAAAAGATGACGATCACTACGAATCAGAAGATATTCCCGATCTATTGCCTCCAGTATTTAGAGAAATTAGTGGCAGCTCAACAGCCATGGAAAGTTTCAATCTAATGAATGACGATCTTATAAGCCATCGAATAATTCCATCTAATTTTAAATTACATCTAGTTTTTACGAAAAGAATTTGTGATGTTAATATTACACAGACAAAAAATCATTAAACTAAATTCATATTTTGAAGTATAATGGTGGATTTACCTCCATGTTTTGGATGTTTTGAGTATTTTGTTATTGTGTTTTAAAGCATGAAATATTTCTTAATTTGAAGTGTTTTTAGCCGGAATGTTACAACTATATTATCCAAGTAACAAATTATTTTTATTTGCAATTTGACTATTTTTTTCTTCAAACAAGAAATAGTAATAAGTTAATGTGCATTGAAACAATTCATTTTCTCAAACTCCTCAAAATTCAGATAGGTTCCTTCTATAACACACATGTTTTATATAAGTTTATTTCCATTTTATATAAACTAGGAGATGATGGAATTCACATGATAGAGCTACATGGTATGCCACCCGTATACATCTCTAACTATTAGGTCGATGTATAACTATAAACCTTAGATGGAATGTTAGTAAAAGAAGCTCAATAAGTTTTTGGACCAATGGTCATATATCTTTGATTTCATGATCTAATGACATTCAATGAATCATTGTTATTTTAGAAAAAAATATTTTTAATGAATAAACATGTATAATATCATTTATAGTCACACATACATTTATAAGACCCACCCCAAGTTGTCACCATATTCTCTCACAAAACTAACTACACACATGATCATCATTTATGTTTAACATTTATATGATAATACTAAAAATAATAATCACCTCATTCCCTTCTTTATCTAATATGCCTTTCCAACCATACATAAATTTATGATAAAATAATCATAATCTTATTTGAAGTATCATACACTATTACTACTTACATAGAATGAATAAAAACCAATAAATTTATTAAAGAAATCATTTATTTATTATTCATCTATCATCTAGAAAAGAGGTTTTTTCTTGTGTAATTATCCACTTTTCCTTACTTCAAAAAATATTCTAATATATTTATATAAAAATAAAATTTAAATATCATAGCTAAGACTCTCTTTTTTTCAGAAGAAAAAAAACGCTGCATATATTAAAATATATCAGTCCATGATCTACATACATACTCAATTGAAAACCAATTCAATGAGAGAACATCATTGCATTCAGCCAAGAAGTCTGCTAATTCAGGCAAGAATGAGCAAAACATCTGACCGGCACATCATAACAGGGTGATAAAAATCAACCCCTTTCACCTATGAAACTTTCTAAACCGAGAAACAAAATCCATAAAGCGGCACAGGCTGTAGGATGCCAATACCACTCCCCATGTTTATAAGCAATAACTACTGGACTGATAGTAAACGAAAGCTATGGAAACTGAAGCTGAAAAAAACGATGATCTAAAACTGGACAGATATTCCAGTCCAAAAGAGTACACCATATCAGATTCGAAAAAAACCGGCTCGCTTGTGTAATAAGACAGGCACTCTTGAGAAGAAACGTCGGGCGCTCTTGATACCCAGGCACACGAAAGTTCCATCAGGCCTGTATCTTGTGTGCTTGGACGAAGATACAAAATTAGGCATTGAAAGATATCATAATGCCGAAAACCCCAGATCAGTCTGGAAACTTTTATCTGCGGACATATTGTAGCAGAGAGAACAGTAAAACATAGTCGTAGCTCGTCCTCCCTGAAGACCATCCTAAGGCATTTCTTCTCCAAAAACCGTTGCTACCGGAACTCTCTGTACCTGTATATGTAATATCCAAAAAAAGTGTCTAAAAAAGCATAAAACACTACCTGCAGCCGAGTAACCAGATCCCACAGGCTCAAGGTAAGGGAATTTTGAGATCCTGAATCACCCTACCATTCCTGTACCAGGAAACCTGAAAAACCCCAAAATCTGCCTATAGCCCCCTCTTGGACAAACCATCCGCACGTGTATTGTTCTCCCTGTAGATATGGTTTATCGTAGGGCAATGCAACCTTTTCCATAAACTCTGTGTTCGATCCAGCCAACCCTGAAGATGTGGGGAGAGGAGTTGATAACTGTTTGTGACCCAACCTATCACAAGCTTCGAATCCCCGTATATGCTAATATCCTGTAGAGAAAGGTTAGAGGCAACCCAAAGACCTCCCCAAAGTGCCATTATCTCAGCTTTGTTATTAGAGCCGGGTCCTCCATTCCAGAAGAGGTGAATGCGCTCATAAGCATTCAACTTGATCCATACCCCACATCCCGTGGTGTTATCCACAGAAGCACCATCAAAAAAGATGGCCGGAAATGAAATGACATGTGGTCTGAGACGGTGGGAGCAGTCTGTCTCCTTTGTCAACAGTGGAGGGCGTTCATCGATCCATCTGGTTACCTGTGTGAAGATCTTGTCCAGACGGAAAGGAATCCCTTCAAAGATCAGCCGGTTTCTGGCCAACCAAACCTCCCAAATGAGAAAGAAAGGCAGAACATAATACTTGGACTGCAACTTACCCCATTCTTTAGCCGCCGAAAGGAAATCCTGGGGCGTCCATTGGGCATCCATATGAAAATCACTGAAGAGACGCCACAGTTTTCTGGTGACCGGGCAAAAGAAGAATAAATGAGGAATGTTTTCCTCCTCGTGGCAGCATAATGCACATCTACCGGGGCCCTGGAGGCCCCTCTTCAACAGGTTCTCCCATGTGAGAATTTTGCCCATCCACACTAGCCATCCAAACACGGTAATTTTAGTGGGTATTTTCCAACTCCAAAATAATAGGAACTACTGTGAACAAACACCAGCGCCACTACGGATGATGTCTCTGTATATTTCTTTTACTATAATCGCGTTGTTCAGCATTGGCCCACTCCAGACTATTAAATCACCCCCCGGAGCATAGCTTAAACCTGCTCCTCTGAGCACGTCCCGGAATGCTTCCCATTCCTCCGCCACCTCACCCCGCAGACCTAGTTGTCCAGCTGTTTTAAAAATTGGCGCATCAAAATACCAATCTCGTATACATTGTGTGAGGTAATGTATTCTGCAATGAGCCAAAGTGTGAATCAAACGTGGCGAGGGGCCCTAACCCGGTAGAATGTTTGACATACCCCGCCAACCAATAGGAATACGTGCACCATTCTTGAAATACCATACCAGACGCTGCTTGAAAAGCGGCACAATTCGCTTGAAGCCAGCCCATATGACCGATAAAAATCTGGGGGCCGTAAAGGCGTCACAGTAGATCTTGAATAGAATGTCGCCGTCAATATACTTCGCTCTAATGATCGCAGACCAGATGTTATCTCCCGTCACGGCCCGCCAGAACGATTTCATAAGAAGTGCTTTATTGAACTCCCGAGCGTTCAGAATGCCCCACCCATTTAAATCTTTTGGACGGCAAAGGGTCTGGAGCCTGCATAGATGAAATTTCTTCTCCAGTTTAACACCTCCCCACAGAAATTTGGCGATGATCCGATTGATCATGTTGATTATAGCCTCTGGTAAGTATAGTAGATGGCCCCAATAAACCACCATTTGTGGCAGAACCGCTTGGATCATAACCAGACGCCCCCCCATCGTGAGCCATCTGTGCGTCCATCTTTCTATACAGGTTCTGATTCTATCCACTAGCCACAGCCAATCTTTGTTCCTGTATCCACATGGTTTAAGTGAATATCCCAAGTACTTGAAGCCCACTGCAGCCTGTCTATATTCCACACCTAAAAACTCTGCAATGAACTGAATCTCCGTTTGGTCACCCGAATCAAATATGAGAAATGACTTGTCCTTATTCATACACAACCCAGTTGCTGATTGAAATCGAGAGAAGATAATGTAAATATGGAACCAGTAATTCCTTTTGAGGAGACCAAAAATAAGTAAATCATCTACGAACAGGGAGTGTGAAGTTGAAACCGACCTGGAGAATTCGAAACCCTTTAGAGTACCCCTATGTTCTGCCCTGTGGATGATCTTGCTGAAACCGTCCATAACCAGTATGAAAATCAATGGCGATAAGGCACAACCCTGTCGAAGACCCCGTCCAGCTTCAAAAAAATCAGTGGGAAAACCATTCACAATAATAGCATAACGGACTGATGTAATACAGGACATGATCCATCGAATAGTCCTGACAGGAAGCCCAATTTTGAGCAGAATGATACGAATATACGACCAATCCACCGAGTCGTAAGCCTTGTGTAGGTCCACTTTCATCATAAGAGCCTCCTGCTTCCCGGAATGCATAGAGTGGAGCACCTCCTGTGCGATTGCGATGGCGTCATGAATAGAGCGACCTTCCAGGAAACCATATTGCTCTGGCGATATATGTCTCGACAGACAGCCCTTCATCCTGTTTGAAATAATTTTAGATGTCACCTTATAGATCAAGTTGCACAATGATATGGGCCTGAAATCGGAGAAATTTTTTGGTTCTGTGATTTTAGGAATAAGAGAAATGAACGTGGAGTTGAGATTTGGAGGAATATGGCCCTTAACTCTGAAAACCTCCGCTAGATCCGTGAGATCCCTACCCAATAGGTCAAAGAAATGGACGAAAAATTATGCCGGCCACCCGTCCGGGCCAGGGCACTTGTCATGTGGAATGGATTTAAGCACGCCGAGGACCTCTTCGCTGTCAATAACCTTTTCCATCCCAGCCACATCATCTGCCTCAAAAAACCGGTCCATATGATCCAAAACCCACATTTGGTTTGCAGCATCAATCGATGGATCCTTTTTATAAAACTCTGAGAAGTAGGAGAAAGCTTCCCTCTGAATCTCCTCCGTAGAGAGGGCCACGCTATTATCCTGTCTGTTAATGCTCCAGATTGCATTGCTGCAACGTCTCTCATTTGCAGACTTATGAAAAAACTGAGTATTGAGATCCCCCTCTTTGAGCCAAGCAATTCGGCTTTTCAGTTTCCATGTGACCTCCTCAATTTGCAGAATTTCTCTTTTACGACCACTGAGTTCGGCCATGTGATCCATAGACTGAGGCGTCAGGTTTGTCAGTGAGAAAGATGTGTATAAATGCTCCATCTGTCTATTAATCTCTGCAAGTTCTTTTTTAAGAGACTCCTTCTTGCCAATCTCCCATGCTTTGGTCTTCTTCTTGATGGCCTGCATCTTGTAATGAAATCGGTCCCAATGACAAGAAAAAACCACAGTCTCAGCCTTTTCCCACTCGGATCTAACCAAAGAAATGTACTCCGGGTCAGCAAGCCAAACTCGGTTGAATTTGAAAGGTCTGCCCTTCGCTCTCGGCACATCGTTCCATTTCAACGTGATTGGCATATGGTCTGAAATATCAGAAACTATAACACCCGACCGAGGCAAACCCCATATATCCACAAGATTTTCATTTACCAACGCTCTGTCCAACCGTTTACCTATGAAGGCGCCTTCCACCCTTTTATTTTTCCATGTTGGCAGCAACGGCGACGGACGTATATCCATCAACTTCTCATCATAGAACATGTCAGAAAAAGTCTGAGCAAGAGGCTCCAAACGCCCCGAACGACCCCAAATTTCCTCGTCCTTCAGAGTAATGTTAAGATCTCCCATCAAAATGAGATTGGGGAGAGTTAAAATATTGGAGACCAGCATTCTGTTCCAGAAGGATTGTCTGTTTGCATAAGGCGCGTACATGTTCAAGATATGTAGATGTTCCGCCCTCCCCCTGATATAGCCTTCCAACAGAATGCCCCCAAAAAAGCTATAGGCATTAAAATTCGCACGTCCTGGATCCCATATGGCTATCACTCCCCCGGATTGACCATCCAAATCCTTAGCTACCGCCCTCCATCCTTTCTTAATGTTCAGAAGAACCTTAATTGCATTACCTCTGCAGCACATCATCTCTTGACCCAGGAAAATTGTTGGGTTTTCAGATAAAATTAAGTCCTTAAGGCAAAGAATTTTAGAGGATTTTCCCATTCCTCTGATGTTCAGTGATAAGAGATAAGTCATGTCGAATCCTCAGCAGGGGAGCGTGCTCTAAGCGCCCTGGAAGAAGCCCAATATCCCTCGCTGACAGATATAGGGATGTCTACAAGATTGTCTTCACGTCCATCAATCAATGAAATAGCCCTGAACTTACCCTTTGAAAGTTTATTCCTCCCCTTTTGGCATCCAACCTCTGTGGTATCCTTATGGGATGATTCCGGCGGCTTATCAAATACGGTGAGAGCTGCTAAGTCTATATTTGGATTAGCAAGGAGAGACTGAAGGTCACTGCCCACAGTGTTCCTTGGAGTGGACCCCTGTTCCCCCGTGGCTTCGTAAGCATAGTGGAATTCCTAAGATAAATGTCCATAGTTTGATACAGTACTGTGAGACCCTGCAAATAGACCGACGTCGACAATCTCCTTACCTTTTTCTCTGTGCACATGGCGAGAATGGATGGGAGTACCATCCGGACTGAGACTACATGGGAAGTTTTCTTCTGGGATTACAATTGATAGATCAGGAGATATCTGTGTAAGTCTGACATTTTCAAAACCTTGAGATACCTTCGTATCGAAACCATCTGATGGGGGCATATTTGACTCTGGTTCCAGAACCCTATTATTAAGAGGGGAACTCCTATTGAAAATAGGCTCCAAAGGTTCAGATAAAATAGCTTCTTCGTTTGTAGATGGGGAAGTAGGATTACCTGCAAATGGTTCCGAAAGATGAGATACAGCAATGCGATTGAAACGACCCACTACCACTCCCGCATGTCCTCCACCAGCACGCTCCAAACGGGATCTAAAAGGACAGCTCTCCCTTATATGTCCAGTTCTATGACATATGAGGCATCGAAATGGAATGCCCCAGAAGTCAACACGTTTTCGGTGTCTTCTATTGCCCCACACCAAATCAATGTCCCCTGGCAGCCCGCCTGAATAGTCGATTTCCACAAGAATCCATGCGATTCTCTTGTCTCCCGCTCCCAAAATGCTAGGGTCAACATACTTTGTGCTGCCAATAGTATCTCCAATTTCCCTAAGAGCCTTCAGCGTCCAGAATTCTAGGGGAAAACCAGGCAATTTAACCCACACCACCTTATTGCGAGGGGCCTCTTCAACAGGATTGAACCCGAGGAACCAAGGGACCAGCTGCATGAAGCTTCTGCCTCGAATCCAGGCTCTGCTTGTGATCTTGTATACGTCATTTTCGTCCATAAAATGGACACAGAACCATCCATTGATAAGGGAACTGAACTTTGGACAATATCCAATGATCAGCTTCCACATCTTGCCAATCCATGATGCCGAATCAAAATCATTTCCATCCGGAAATATCCAACGTCCAACAACTGCTCGCCTCTGCAAGCTCACTACCCGGGAGCTGAGATCCTCTTCATCTAATAGAACTTCCTTGATATTCATATCGTGTTTATAGACCGCGTTCGTTCTATTACGACGTCCACCCCTGTTTCTCCTGCGATGTCCAGCACCCCCTTTAGACTCAGCAACAGGCAATGTAGGGAGAGCCTGTCGAATAATGTAATCGTCAATCTCCTGATCCTGGCTTATGTTTAAGTTTTTCCGTTCTGTCTCCACACTGATCCCTGAATCCATCGTAGGAAAAATGGCCCCCTGACCCTAAAAACTGACTGCGGTAGGTGGCGGGAATCAGAAGGTTATGGTCTTCTGACAACTTTGAGTACAGCAATGGAAATGGCATTAATAAGGAAATAGCTGTGTCCTTACACATCCACCCCGGCTTACCAAAAGAGGAGCCTCCTATGCTTCACAAAACAGCTGCAAGTAATGTGGATAATAACCCTGCATCCAACAACTGCCACTATGAGACGTGATAGGATAACTAAGGAAGATTAGGGAGATCTCCGTATTGATATCTAGAAACGGCTAGTAGCCGATGATCTTCAATGGACACGTCCAATCCTCTTCAGAAAACTTCGACAGCACTCTTTCAGACGATCGATGCTAGTACCAAATTGTAAAAAGGCAATCGCCCTTCAAATCTATATCTACCAACTCTTCTGAAGACTCTTGATGATTCCTCCACGATCAATACTATTATATGATAAAAAACTCACCACCTACTGCAGATGTACTACGGGACTGCGAGAGGATTGTCACCCAATAAGTGCTGTCACCTTGTCAAGACTGATCCGAAATATCTTAACCCTGTTATGTGACTGTGGTCGCTGACTGTGCATCCCCTGAGAGCATTCTCCGATGACTTCTTTTTGAAAATGTGCCGGATATTATGAAACACGGCAGATCGGAAAGCTCATGCCTCTATCAGTAATGGCAACAGCAACAACAGTGATAACCAGGGATAGCCAACCACCCCTTGCCAAGACGTATCCCGCAACTCTTACACGGTTGTGTAATATAGAAAGGTATAGCCCAGCATTGCAATGTGTAATGCCACCACTTCTGAAAGAAACCCCTGTTGTTGGTCCAAAGACTCAATAGATTCCGATAACTCCCCCCTATGAAAAATGCTTTGACAACATTTTCTTAAATTCTCCATTCCATGTTCCAATACCCCGGAGTGAGAGTGGTTTAATGAGGGATTCTACGAGATGATCACCTAACACAGTAACGCGAGCAGACTTATATGTAAAGGAAAGAGATCAATACTTTGGTAACATCCTCATAAACTTCAGTCCAAATGATTCAACAAACAGCCACCAAAGACAGCAACACGTTATCCAATCTGGGTTCCAGTTATTGGCTTTCCTCATAGCCACCAATGATCACATAAACCTATCAGCATTGGGTTCCAGCTTTACGTACTCAACAATAACCACCAATCAGCAACAACCCGTTGTTCACTCAGGGTACCAGCTCTGTGAATCAAAGACCAACCTCATGAGGAGCACGCATATCCCTACCACAATAAACTTTTCCTGAGGCCACAGAAACCACCAGATGCAACCTCACTTCGTTCAAACATGGGTACCAGTTAGAAGCACAAAACTTTAGCTATCAAAGCGGCCGAATGTACAACATTAACCACCATAAGCAACTACATGAGATTCACCATGGGTACCAGCTCTATGCATCAGTCCAAGTAATTGAATAGAGAAAAAAGAGGGATCCTTAACGATCCATATAAGTCGCTCAGTGTTCTATGAATCTAATAGCTCATGGACACCCATATCCTCCGTGCTTCTTGTGTTCTAGCCGCCTAAGCCACAAGATAAAAAAGCCCCCGCCATCGTTGCTGTGCCGCCTTGTCCATGACTACCATTAAGAGCCCACAATTCTACCACCCGTCATGGCTCATACCGACCGTATCTATCGGTGTTGTCTGATCGCCCTTAATACAAGATAGCCGACCTTTCCCATGGTGCATGATGACTGGATCAATCATTCCGCAATTTCATGCATAGTAGACTAATTATATATTGTGGATGTATGCAAGGGCAAAAATAAATTTAAGGAGTTTTTAGCAACAATATGAAAATTCAATGACCTCAACAAAGTTATCATTTCATTTTTACACGGTGGATCAAATCATAAGTTACTCATTTTGATATAGGCACATCAATAAAGGAATAACACATAATCAAATCCGTGTTCTTATGGCACATAATCAAATCCATAGCTATCTAGTCTATGACGGAATTGATAGAATCCCCGCGTTAAGTAATCCGTACCGTAAATGGTTTTTCTTAGACACGATTATCAAATTAAATGCATTTTTAGTTATATCATGGTTCAAACAACCCAAATACCAATTCTCTATTATATATATATATATATATATTTATTATAGAATAAATATATAATATATTTATAGAAAATTAAATAATAATTTAGAAATTAAAATAAATAAAAACTATGTGAATAAATGAATATTCTCTCTGCTCACCTTTCAGGTTTCAAAAGTGAAATATCGGAAATATTTTCTCAACTAGACTTACTCAACTCCCGGCAGCCATAATTTTTAACACCATCATCCTTGTTGAATATCCACCATGCTTACCTTGCCCACAACCCGTCCACCAAATTTAAAGATTGTAGAACAACTAGGAGTATATCGTGCGCATTTATTTCCCAACAGGTAAATCATCCTTGTTGAATATCCACCACGCATACCTTGCCCACAGATCATCCGCCAAATTCAAAGATTGTAGAACAACTAGGAGTATATTGTGCTCATTTATTTCCCAACACTTAAATCATCCTTGTTGAATATCCACCACGCGTACCTGGAGTTGTATACAGATGCAACAAAATAGCTCAGACGACAATTTTTTTCTGAATCGGGTAATTGTTTTTTCAAAAAATAATGTAGTTGGAGTGTTTGAATCATTTTTTTTAATGGTGGAAATGGATTCAACACCATCAAAATCCCCTAGGGCACCCAAAATCCTGAAGTTTGATAGTTGTAAGCAAGACTTTAAAAAAAAATTCCGGAATTTTTCATAATCTCGCGGGAATTCCTAGGTTATTTTGTGATTTTTTTAGACTACACACGCATACCTTGCCCACAGATTGTCCGCCAAATTAAAATATTGTAGAACACCTAGAGGAATGTTATGTGGGAGCCCGAGGAGTTTGAAGGGATCAACTCATTGAGTGTGCTCACTTTTCCGGCACTCAATTTGCCTCCGTCCACATGTTAAGTCATCCATAGCATAAATATTCCCGATGGGATGGTCATCAAAATACCCCATATCGTACAAATTTTCTGGGGCGTGAGATATTGCATACAGTTTTCCACACTTGGACGATATCATACATCTCCCTTTATCCTCTATAACAAGTTTTCGGTCGCTTCGAAATTCATATGTGGGAAAAAAACTCATGAAACGTCAAGCAAAATTTATGTTCTCATTGCCTCCCATTACCCACATGTTCCTTTGAAAATCGAAGTGCATAGGAATGAATTGGGTAGCATCATCAGTGCGTCGGAATACCCAACGATTATTATCTACTAAATATAGTTTTCCTTTCCACGGGATGGGTGTAAGATATATGTTTAACAACTACGGACTCTGTGGAAGAACTGACCATCTTTCCGTGTTTATGTCTAGCGACAACATGAATGAGCCATTTGTACTGACCAACAACACTATCAACCGATCCCCTACAATTTCCTTCTTAATCCAATTCAAACGCTCCAATGGGAGCTGTTGAAGTATTGTGGAGGTATCCAATGCCTGGAAAGCCCTATCGGAATTATGTTATGCATTTAGAATGAAACTGAAGATATTTGGCCAATTAAAGTAATTCCAAAAAATAATTTTATGCCCAATCGCTTCCATAAATGATCCGCCATGGGGGTGTCCACTACGAGATTCTATCGGGGTCCAATGCGGAATAGTTGACGTCGTGAACTCATAATGAGGGAAGGGTGACATCCCCTTGTCTCGGATGGCACAATCGATAAATTTCGTTTCACTCACTTCTTCATACTTCACCTTAGGAATCACACGGAACAGAAGACTGCATTTTCTTGGCGACAAAGGCACAACATCAACCAAATGTCGAAGACTATTTGCAATAAGTCTTGGCCTGGTGTTGGCAATGACAATCCGCAGAAAGCTGTGAAGAGATGGAATTATTCAATTGCTTATAATATAGTCGTTCATAAAATTGAAACTTTCCATGGTGGTTGAGCTGCCACCAAATCCCATCATCATACAATTAAGCGGTGTGGGCCCTTCTCTGCACCTGCAGTCCCTTGGGTTATGCCGCTACCTTCCTGGGTGTCTTAGTTGGAAAATAATGTTCTAGATCACTGTGACTTCTAGGGGTTCCGCTTCTCTCATGGGTCTTCTAGGTACCCTTCTATGTGTTTATACAACCAAGGTACCAAATCCGATAACATCCAACCAATAGTCTTGGAGCTTCCAGGAGCTCAACTACCCTCACAAGTCTTCCAAGTACCCTTCTAGGTATTCACACAGCTAAGCCACTAAACTTGATAGCCTCCAACCAATAATCCTACAACTTCTAGGAGTTCCACTTCCTTCGCGGGTTTTTTAAGTACCCATACAGACTTTCATTTCCATAATAGTCTCCATGCTTCCATGAACATATGCTAGAATATATGAACAAAAATTGTCATTCCTTTCTGTATATGCATGTCTATCTTATGCCACTTGGAACTTCCCCAAGCCCTTAATGGACTTTGGTTATATCCACGTCCACTTTTTTATTATTATTAAATCTTATATGCCTCTTATACTCAACCATGGAGTCTCAACCCCCCATACCCTTTTACGTCTTTTCGGTTTGGAATTGTTATATTTCTATTAATATGCATGTTTTTTCATAATTACATTACAAGGCCTTCTAGCCTCAAAATATAAAACATGTACACATGGGCATACCATCCCCAACACGTACAACTCATGCACATGGGCACAATGGCCCCCATAACACATGCACATGGGAACCATGACCCTGAAATGATGTCACCTATTTAGTGTGTCGTGGCTCACCAACCTAGTTTTGAATAAACATGTTATTTATGTTTGAGGGGTTGAATAAGGGTGTTATGTTTCCCTCCCTCTTATTTATGCAATGCCCTCAATTCAATATATATACGCATATATATATATATAACAACTTATCCAAAAATATGAGTGTGTTCCTCCCTCATCACATCCTCATGCTCCCATGTAGCATCTTAAGGACTAAAATGGGTTCACTACACATTTAACAAGGCAATAGCTCAATATCAAAAAACCATGAATTTCTTGTCTCATATCCAAACTAGTTGGACCTAAAATTCTTCCTTAGGCTCCCCTTGAATCATGTTCGAATTAATCACATGGTTAGCATCAAGAACACATTTTTTAAGCAATGAAACATGAAAAATATTATGAATGTTCATGAATGATAGTAATTCAATATTATATGCAACTTGACCTATCCTTTCCATGACCTCAAATTATCCACAATATCTTGCTATCAATTTTACACAACTCCATAATCTCAAGGAACTTTTCCTTTCCTTCACTCTCAAGAAGACATGGTCGTCAATTTTGAATTCCATGTTTCACCTATTCTTGTCCACATAAATTTTCTACCTATCTTGTGTAGCCTTCATATTCTATTTAATTTTTGTTACTCTCTTCCATTTTCCTAAGCAAATCTAGACCAACAAAGCCCCTATCAACTTGGTTATCCCAACTCACAGGTTTGTTTCATTTCCTGCCACACAAGGATTCAAATGGGTTCATATTCCAAGATGTTTGGTGTTGTGGCTCAAATTGACTTCTCTGCAATATTTGCTCAAAATATGTTATATTCCTTTTCTTCTCAAATTTTATAGAAAGATTCCATTGATAGTGCCTTTATGAATAGGCTCCTTGATCCTATGAAAGTAAGAGGAGGCTAATATATAGAATGATTTAACCTGTAGCAATGACATGAATAGACAATTTTTTTTGGACAACACATTACTTTCTTGGAATATTCTCTTTTTAGTAGAAGGATTCCCTATGAAATTTGTGTGTAAAGGAGCTCTTACTGACTTACATACAATATTGCCGTTATAAAGTGCAACCCCAAGGCATCCCCTGTAGCAATTTTTTACAATCCTTAGTTGGACAAAGTCCTTCTCCTTCAAATATTTATGGTTGTCAATAAGGATACCTTTATAATCAAATAGTGATAATGCATAACATTTTTCTATAGTTGGATCGTGTGTATGTTATATAAGCTTTAAAAGATCATTCACTCTAGGAGTGTTAGCTTAGAAAGGATTCTAGAACACAATGTTGAAAATGAGAGTAGTGCGAGTTAAAATATAATGTGTGAAGTTGGAGGAGATTACTAATATGGTTATTAGAATGGAGGAAAGAAGGATTATTTCCTTTCATGAATCTCATCATGCTATAAAAGGAGGGTTGAGAAATATAGGAAGAAAATTTCTCCGTGCTTGAGCAAGAATCAACAAAGAAAATTGCTTTGGCTGCAATAAGAGAAGGATAAATGATCAGGTGCTCAGTTTTATGCTCAAAAATAAAATTTATCAGATTGTCTTAGACCCATATCAACCGTGTAGTGCTTGTCATTTTGAATCCGACGCACTTTGTTTCATGAAAAATGGTCGTCATATGCTCCCAGAAACGCGATATGTTTGCTTAGCTAAACAGGAAAATTTTGTGTACGGATGATAGGGATGCTGACTAGGCATCCGTACCTTCAACTCAGCAAAAGGTATATTCCAAGGAATATTCCCATAGGTGGACCTATTAATGGGTGACAAGTGTCAGCATCGGATTGGTTTATTGGTGTTGGGTTGGACCAATAAGGTCACAACACATGGCAAGCCCGGAGGCCGCCACATGCCCCCCCACAGTAGTGTGGAAGTGTAAAATTTTTGTACAAATTCCGAGTGGAGGCGCCAGGGTTCAACCCCGTGACCTCCCGCCACACAAAGTTGTGCCTTGCCACCTCTACTACTACATGGTTATTAAGGTATATCAAAACCCATATATATTTAAATTTAAATAATTTTTTAAGTGAGGGAAGGTGGGGCCAGGCCCAAAGGGCCAACCCCCGGTCCATACGACCACATGCTCGAACCACTGGCGGGAGCTCCAAACCTTAAGCGAAGTTTATACCTTAATCACAGTTAATTAAACCATAATATGGTTTAAAGGCATGTTGAGGCCTCAGAAATCCGTGGCAACAACAAGGGGGATAACCACCCAGTACGGACCTTAAAGCAACTCCTTTTCCGTTTGGGATAGTGACTCCGACTGGAGATAATGGGACCAGTTTCCCAATTTTGGGTTTTATATGATTGTTGGGTTTCCTTCAAATGATTTGCAAGAAGAATAACTAAAAACTAAGACAACTTTATTCTAAGATGCAAAACATTGAATTAAATCTGATCTAATCTAATACGGGATAATGCTGATTTTATGCGATCTAAAATGATGTCTATTGAGTCTTTTATGATTTAGATCAATCACAGACTTAATAGAATTAATACTTTTGTAAGATAATCCTTTTGAAAAATAGTTAATCAGAGGAAGATGTGAAACATATCGCATATATTCTAATGATCATATATAAAACAAAGCAATTTCTATTATGATATCGTACAATAGTGCAACTGATACTTCAAACAGAAATAATTGATTTCATACATAATTCATGAAAGCTAGATTTACCACTAATGTTAAAACGGAGTTTAACATACACAATAATAGTACCAGATGTGTGTTGTCCTGCTCATCTGACCAGTGATAATAGGCCACAATCAATCTTCTATCAATGAGTCTTTTAGAGAATACAATAGTGCATCAATAGTGATCAACCAAGATGATATATAATTGAAAAGACCATGTTACATTATCTTATCAAGACATCCACAAACATACAGTAATGCATTCTTTGTAAATGTTCTTAATAAAAATCCTAGACCCTTCTCTAAATGCATGAGAAGGGTCTAAACTCAATTCTCCTCGATCAATGACCGTATTAGTCAATTGCTCATTGATTTCCAAATGTGGAACTATTGTCCGACATTTGTAAGACAAACAAGTCTTATTGTTTTTCTAGAGTAGGGCATTTAATGCCAATGCTTCTTCAATGAATTCTCTTACAAAATAGGAATGCTCTTCATACTTTATAAGCTTTTTCTTCAAATCTTTAATCGGCCAGGTTCATGTTGGATAAGTCATTTTCATTACTTATCTTGGTACTTCCATATCTTGCCGTAATTTAAAGAGTTGTTGTCAACCTTTGATTCAAACGTCTTTATTCATCCAAATTAAGCTGTTATAGTTGCATTATTTTATCATCCTTCTCTTGAACCAAAATGTGACTTCGAATGCTTTGTCCATTGTTGGTGGGTAGTATATGCACCAGCGAAATTGTGATAGCCGATAGCAGTCACGATTGCCCCGACGGGGTGTCTTTCCATGCCACAACTTCCATGACCTCATTACCTCGGGGTGTGTTTCAATCCTTATTCTCTTTCTTTGTTTCTGTCTACAGATTACATGAAGAGGGCTGTAGAATACATCCAATGGAGGAATATCAGCTACTCTTAGATTCAATTTTTTAGCAAATAGGAAATGCGGTGGAATGGAATTTACATCTCTTGGGAGCTTGTCCCAGGACTTTCAGTGGTCTCTTTTGCTGAAACTACCTAACCTTGGGGGTTCTGAAATCCTGTGTTTTTCTATGTGGATGATCCCTGAGGGGTATCCACCAATGTATTACCAACTGAAGTCCACAATTTATCTAGCTCACTTTCATTTTGTGGGTCTGATTCTTCTGTTCTGATCACCTTGCTTGGTTCAGTCATATAACTAGTAATCAGGATATTTTGTGGAATATGCTTAGTATTTTCTCTCTATACTCATGGAATATTTGTAATTCCTCCAGGTTTAGATTCAATATGACAAAGTTTTGAACTTCTTCAAAAGTTTCAATGGATTCCAAAATGTCTTCAAATCTATCATCTGTGGGTATGACAGGTCTGATTTTGACTGAATAAGTAAATTTAGAAGCGATCTGCTCTAGGTCCAGTTGCCTTGGTGGTAGAACAGGGAGCTTCAAAAGATGAATTTTCTGGCATTCTTTCGATGCATCATTGAAATTCATGAGGGAGAATGAACCACACTAAATTGAGAAACTTGGCCATAAAGATTTTTTATTATCTTTCAGAGTTTTAGTGAGTCCATTGCCGACAGTTTTGTAAGCCACTTCTCTTGCCATTAATTTATCTGAAACATACAGAGAAAGCACATGTGGAGGAGCGGAGCTTCTGAATACTCTGATGTATGAAAATGATTCTTCAATGAAACATCTTCTTATCATTTGGAGATCTGTGATGGCTTCCTTAGTGAACCCGGGGCTCTCTCTATCAAACATTAACTGATGTAATGGTAATACAACCCCAAAACATAACCTATGGAAGTGTGGTACAAAATGATGTTCCCATATCTGTTTATGACTTAAATGAATAGGGGTAGGGTCCTCGGGAGTCCATTTCCAACCCATAATTGGAAAGCTGGTGGAGAAACAAATGGCGTTGAAAAAATATGCGCTCATGAATAATTGGGGGACGGTTTTGGAAGACATAAATCTTGCTTGGCGATATTCATTAATCGCTTTGGCTAGGTTTTCAGAAAGAATGGTTTCCCAATTCATGATGTGAGAATTAACACAGGAGTCAATCAAAGGAACCAAATTAATAGAGAAGTTGGTGTTATCAAGGAGACCATATAAGCTGCACAGCATTGATGCTGCAAAATTGTAGGGATTTGCAAGTGAAGCAATAGGATACATACCTGATTTATCATGCTTAAACTTGTTATTCATTTTCCTCCAACCTTGTATCATTTTGAAAGGGTCTTCATTATTCTTTGCAAATTTTTCAACAAACTGGTTGTCATAGATGTCTTGTTGGTCGAGCAGTTTGTACATGACTTTCAAATCTTCAACTTTAAAAGAACCTAAGATTTCATTCTTAATGGTTTTTAATTATCTGTCTTTAATTTTTGAATTCTCAACCACCCATCTTATCATATTAGTATATGATAAAAGCCTGGCCCTAGTTGCTATTCTATGAAGGAAGGAGCATGCGACATCTTTACACTGTAAATCTGAGGGCTTTGCATCATCAGCAGTTGCCTTGACCTTCGTTACTTCAAGTTTTTCATCTTCGAGGATAGTATAGATGGCTTTCCACGTGGTAGCACCTCCATCTACAGTGAAAAAAATATATGTGATTGTGGACGACATTTCTAAACATTCAAATTCCGCAATAGTTTGTTTGTCGTGTTTCTGCATTACCTTGCATATGGACATCTCTTGAGGAAAAATCCCTATTTAATACAGAGTAACGATCAAATGATGCAAGATATAGTGAAATGACTTATTTTAAAAGAAACAATTCGGGAAGCAACTGTATGATTAATTAGCCGTAACAAAACAATAATTGTTCACAATGGGATGATGAAGCATGTTTAATTATTTTTGACATGATTTATTTTCACATTAAAACCTTTATTAAACCCTATCAGATCTGTCACATCGCGTATTTTTGAAATTATTTTGTGAAGAAAATTTATTTAACAAGCTTTACGTCATGCGATATGCGATTTCGCGATATCGCAAAATAGCAAAATCGCCTTTATCGGGATATTGCAACATCAGAATATTGATAAGTCATGTCTTAAGTTTTGAATGTATATGTGCGATGTGCGATTTATGATGTCTCTTGCAAAGTTCAAATCGCAAATCGGGATTTTATGTTTTGTGCTTAAATTTTAATGGGAAAAAGTTTATGCGGGATGCGATTTGCGATAGGGTGATCACAAAGATATGAAAATGGAATTTATTAATTTCTTTTTGTTTTTTATTTTATTTTCCAAAACAACAATGTTTTGGAGTTTGATTTTTTTATTCAAAATGAAAAATACATTTTAAGAAGGGTCCCTATTTATATTATCAAATTTTAAACTATTTTGAAAATGAAAATGGGGGGTTTGTTGCATAGCACAACAATTGGCGATTCACTTGGGAGAACCAGATATCTCTGATTGGTTTGTTTAATACTTCTAAACTTTCAAAACTAGAAAAATTTTATGAGAATAAGAATAGTATGATTCATGAATTAAACAATGTTTTTTCATAATATAATCTATTTACCTATCTCATTTTTTTCTTAGTTAACCCCTTCAGTGATAACACATAGGTGTTTGTATCAATCGGTGCTCAGATTTAAAAAGATAAAGTAGGTGTTCTCTAAAAATTGGTTTCATATATTTTTACTCATTTATCACAGATAGAGCCATTGTTGCCAGCAGCCATTTATAGCCTCGGCAGGGTTATCTTTTAACCAATAATGATTCATGGTGCCATCTGAATTTTATTTCTTATCTCAAAGTTTAATTTAAAATATAATTGTATTTATTTTTTCTGACACATTCTCAAAATCATTGTCCAGGTTTGGTGACCTGATAGTGAAAATGTCATTCACTAATAGTAATTTATACTGAACAAGCTAGCTCGTGATGAGACCCCTTGTCTTTTTTTTTTTATAATCATTTAGCTATTACCCCGTTATGGTATGCAATATTGGTAATATCAGTCTAGATTATTTCTCTATGATTATGATAAACAAGCTCATGATGAGACTTATTTTCTTTTGAGTTTGTATATTGTATACATTTATTTTCTTTTCGAATTATACTTTGAAGAAGAAATTTTATCAGATGGGATGAAACATTAGCTCGTTTAAGATTTATGGAAGATAATTGTAGAGTTGGTAGATACCTTTTCATAGATAATCCTTGCTAAGTTAAAGGTTTCTTTCTTAACTGATACATAACATCTATATTTTAAGACATTAAGAGTCTTTTTAGAAAGTAAATGTCTTTAGTGAATTTCAAAATATTTCAAAAAAAATAAGATTTACTCAATTCTCATAGTTATAATTTTCTTTTACTTTACTTATTTATAGAAGCGAAAGATCAAATAAATTTATCAGAAATTTTAAAACTTTGAATCAACCAAAAATGATGCTATTTTCAACTTTTATTTTCCTAAAGAAAAGTGAAATTTAAAGCTTGATTTTTAAGAGAAATATTTTTTAAGAATTTGACCATTCACAGGCAAGGAGTCTTTCCTACCTAATAAGTCTTGTAACAAAAAGGTAGATAAGCCTATTTTTTCTATGATTTGAAATGGACCAAGCCATAGTTTTTGGAATTTGGTATGTTTACCTTTTTCCTCATGTGCCTTATCCCATTTCAAAACAAGGTCTCCAATTTCAAAAGTTTTTGGACTGGTAAATGCTGTGTCAAACTAGGCTTTAACTATTTGTTGATGATGAGTATGTATAGCTTTGGATTTTTCTCTCCATTCTTCCATTTTAAGAATTTGATCTTGTCTAAGTTGAAGGGAAGAAGAAGGATTGTCATCAATAAACTGCAATAAAGAAAATGATGGTATTGTTATATTTATGGGTAGAATTGCTTATTTCCCATAAACTAATAGAAATGCAAAAGTACCTATCGAGGCCTTCTGGGTGATTCTATCTGCCCAAAGAGCAAATAATAGTGCTTTGTGCCAATTTTTGTGATTTTGTTCTATAGTTCGTTTGATTATTCAAATAAGATTTTTATTTGTAGATTCAACTAATCCATTACCCTGCGAATAATAGTTAGCTGAGTATTTTGGTTAAAAACCTCTTTTCAAATAAAATTTTGTCATAACGTTTCCAGAAAAGTAAGATGCATTGTCAAATATCAAAGCTGATGGGAGACCAAACCTAGTGATTATGAACTGATCAATAAAGTCTGTAATATTTTGTGTATTAACCACCTTTAATTGGATAGCTTCTACCCATTTTGTGAAATAATCGGTTGCAGTTAGAATATACTTATGTTGTTTAGAAGAGTTTGGAGTTATTTCACCTATGATATCTAACCCCCATTGTTTGAATGGTTGTTGGATATTTACTGGTTGTAGTGGAAATGTTGCTTTCCTTTCTCTTCCTACCGCAGTTTGACATACTTTTCATTTGCTTGCATATTCATGTGAATATTTAAATAGGGTTGGCCAATAGTAACCGGCATGCATTATTTTATGAGCTGTGGTGTTTCCTCCGAAATGACCTCCTACTAGTCCATCATGTAATTCCCGCATTACCTTTTCAGCTTCAGTTTTCTCTAAACATCTCAACAGTACAGAATCATAATTCCTCCTAAATAACACATCATATATGAGTTGATATTGATTTTATTTAAGCCTTAGAGCATGCTCTACTGTGTAATTGAAATATAATAGAGCATATCCATTTTTTAAGAAAAATTTCAGATCAGTGTATCGTGATTGAGAATCGTTTAGGCTTACCTCGAACAATTGTATTTCATTTGATTGATCTTCTTCTGTTGGTAATTGAGAGCCTCTAGTTAACATCTTGCAAAGACATTGACCTTTAACCATTTTAGCAGGATGTATCTCTACATCATATTCTTGAAGTGCCAGAACCCAATTTGCTCTCTTCTCTCCTACCTCTTGTTGGATTAATAATTGTCTTACTGTTGAGTAAGGTACTATTATTTTAGTATGTGCTTTTATGAGAAAAGGTCTAAAATGTTTCAAGGCTTTAAACACAGCAAAATCATGTTTTTCCACAGCTAAATAATTTAATTCAAAACCTTGAAGGTTAGAACTGAAAAACGAAATAGGTGCTTCAATATTTTGATCATTTAGATATGTCAAAACTGCTGCGTATGACATATCAGAAGAAAATGTGTATAATATAAATGGATTAATAAAATTGGGAGTTGTTAAAGAAGGAGCTTCGATGATGGCTTTCTTAATCAACTCAAAAGAATTTCTCTCATCTTTTCCCCATTTAAAAAGTGAATTTTTATTGATCATTGATTGCAGGGGTAAGATGATTTGGGAAAAATCAAGAACAAACCTTTTTACAAAATTAATTTGTCCTAAAAATGATTTCATTATTTTTTTTATTGTATGGTAGAGGAATGTTTTCGATTTCCTGAATCCTATCAGGGTCAATATGGATTCCTTTTTTGGAGACAATGAACCCTAATAATTTACCTTATGTTAAGGTGAAATAACATTTTTTAGGATTCAAGGAAATACCGAGTTTTTTACATCTTTCCAAAATATGTTTTAGGTGATTAACATGATTGTTTCTATGCTTGGAGTAGACAGTAATGTCATCTAGGTATATAAAAACTGAGTTGTTAATTAGTCCTCTGAGAGCTATATCCATAGCACGTTGAAATGTAGCACCAGCATTAATCAACCCAAATGGCATTTTTTGGTATGCGTATGTTTCCCATTTTGTTCTGAATGTTGTCTTTAATCTATCATCTAGATGTACCATAATCTGACTTTATCCTAAAAATCCATCGAGAAAAGACATCAATTCAAATCCTGCAACTAACTACAATATATGTTCCATGGTAGGAAAAGGAAAATTATCTTTTTGGTAAGCTTTATTCAAATTTTTAGAGTCTATGCAAATCCTAATTTCTCCATTCTTCTTTCTAACTGGGACCGTGTTTGACACCCATTTTGAATGTATTACAGGAAAAATAATTTTGGCTTTAAGCATTTTGTTTAATTTAGATTTAATCTGACTTTCTAAGTTTGGGTAGATCTTTCTAAGTTTTTGCTGAATGGGCTTGTCATCTGAGATCATAGGTATGGTATGTTGAATTATAGAAGTATCATATGTCTTGAGATCTAAATAATCCCATGCAAAGATATTTTTATATGTTTTCAGCAATTTAATGAATGACATCCTTTCTTCAGATTTTAAACCAAGACCTAGGTTAATGTTTTGAGGTTTTTCTGGTGTACCAAGATTAATCAATTCAAATTTTAAAGTAGAACTATGGGTTTTTGAATTGGTAATCTTCTTAAACCTATCTTTAAAATCATAGAGATATTCCATTTTGACTATAGATTTGGGAATTGGATTAGCATTTTATTTATTTTCAATCTGTAAGTCATGTTCATGTTCATCTACGATTTGACCCTCGTAAGGTCTGTCTGATGTAAGAAAGTTCACTATATCTGGATCGTTATTAAATACTCTCTAATTTTTTATGTTATCAGGAATGGAAGGTCTAAAATTTAACTCAATTGAAAATCTATCTGGGCTAAATTCTTCAAATGGTATTAGCTTAGATGCTACATTAGCAAGTAAATCAACACTTGCATTTTGTAATCTAGGAACTGTGGAGATATCGAATGCAGAAAAATGGGATGTAAGGCTTTGAGCTAAAGCTTGATAGTGTTTCAAACGTACAAAAATACAATGAATTGTGTTTATGACTTGTCTAAAAATTACCTCAGAATCTCCATATACCTGCAAATATATAGCGTTTAATCCAATAGCTTTATACAGACCTTGTATCAATGCTTCATATTCAGCGGTATTATTTGTGCATTGAAATTTGAGTCTGCAAGCTAGCATTGTTTTCTCTCCTTGTGGATTGATTAAAATGCAACCTGCTCCTGCACCATCTTATGATTTTGAACCATCAAAGTATAAAGTCCAAAACAAAGAATGTTTTGAAATTTTATTGCTAAGATTAATACATTTAGAAGTATCTGTTTGAGAAAAGTTTTCAATTTGAGAAATAGCAGTATTTATTGAAAAAGGTCAAATATGGGCACTGAACGATCCAAGAAACTATTCAACTGAGCAATTTTCAATAATATTATTAGTGAAAGCTACAGGTTCATTTGTTTCTTCAAGTTCAGTGACTGTATGTTTCATAATTTTTTTGCGATCAACTTTGATTTGATTTGGTTTAACATTGTAGGGTAACCACATATGTGACCAATCGGTAGCGAAATATCCATGTAACTTTTTAGGCCAATCCCTGCTTAAAATAAGACCATAAAATTCAGGGATATCAACAAAGAAAATGGCAATTACTTGTAGTACCTTTGGATTGGATGATAATATAATGGATACTGACAACATTTCTCTAATGACCTCGACTTTTGTTCTATCTAATTGAACTATATGTACAACATATTTTTGAGGAGTGACATTTAGTTTTGTGCACACTATTCTTGGCATGATGTTTGAAGAAGCTCCTGAATCAATAAGACAATTATGAACATTTTTGTTAAAAATTTCATAAGTCAAAAGTAAAGGAGGAGTGTGAGAAATAGATCTATCACCAATTAAAACAAGATCATCAGGATTTACTTTATTTGAAGACGACGGGGGTTTTCCCATATCTTTAGAAGCTTGGGCTATAATCGGTGGTTGTATAGGATCTACAGGGATTGCCTTGAGTTCTCTGAGTAAAAATTTCTATTGTTGTTTGATTTTGGTCATTTCATGTAATGAGATGTTTTCTTTGGTATTATTCATATCTTCAACTATATTGTATTCCACTGTATCTGAAACTATTAAAGTTTCGGAAGTTTTAAGAGGATATAGTGAAATAGGATGTGTCTGAACAGTTTTAGATCTTTTGGCTACTGTTTTCTCCTTTGTGGGGAGAGGTTTCTGTTTCTAATTTGATATAGTTGAATCAGAAGAAGATTTACTTCTTGTAGACACAGGCATAACTTCTCCTTCTTCTTATGTAGGGAGAATGAAGTCCCATAACCCATTCATTTCAACTTCTTCTTCAGACTCTGGTTCCTGTTCAGATGGTGAGGGATCTTCAGTATCTTGATCGGATTCAGCATTTGAAATCACATTTGGAGGCTGAGATGGTGAAGAGGAGTTTTTATTATATGGGCGATATGATTTCTTAGGTGCTGATGTTTCAGCAACCTGTCTCTTTATCTCAATCATGTCGTTTGACATAGTTTTTAACACTTTTTGAATACCTTCAAGATCAAATGGATCTTTTGAGACTTCTTTTTGGAATCTTGACTAAATGTCACTTTCTTTGATTTCCTTTTTTCTATCTCTGATCATTTTTCCAAAGCTAAGATTCTTTTCTCTATATCGAGAGATTCTTTCATGTTTTCTAAAAGGGTAGCTTTACCAGCTCTATCTACAAAAATAGATATATTAGAAGGCAAAGAAGAAATATACCACTCTATTTATACATCAACTGTAAGCTTGCCAAAGCGGTTGGTATTTTGTTTAATTAAATATGGAGTTGAAATCTTTGATCCTTTCGTCTGAGTTTGTTTTTAGATTGGAAAGAGCATTGATTAAAGATGCAACAGTTCTATCATCTCCAAATTTTGCAAGAAAAAGTTGTTCAAAAGTTTCCCAATCTACAATAGATCTTGCTGGAAGTAGAAAGAACCAGGATCCTACAGATCCTTGTAAGGTATAAGGAAACAATCTTACTACAATATCTTCATGAGCAACTCAATTAAGATTCATGGCCAACATAAAATTATTGATACGTTCTTCTGCAGGAAGACCATCATTTGGATTATATTTAGGTAGCCATTTTTCTGGATGATCTGGAAGGGCATGCGGATTTGCAACCAACACAGTACTAGGATTAGTCCAAGGCCGATTAGCCATAATTTGATTTGAAGTTTGCTAAGATACAGAAGCAGATCCAGAAGTAGGGGGAATGGATGTAGAAGTTACAACTGGAACAATACTACTTGTGATAGTACTGATTGTTTGAGTAGAAGAAATGGAAGAATACGAAGATGTAGATTGAGTAGGAGGATGTGAGGAAGTAACTGAAGGGAAAGATGACGTAACTTCACTCGTATCTGACTTAGATCTGGATACAGAAACTTTTTTGCGATGTGATTCTATTAGGAACTCGAAAGGAGGAATTCCAAGTTTCTCGCTTTTACATCACGTTAATATACCAGTTTCTTTAAATAGGGAAGTAACGCTTTCTTCAGAAGCTTCGGGATTAACAGGCTTTTCAGCAGAAATAGATATTCCTTCTAATTTCTGAATTAAAGACTGAACTTTGGGAGACTCAGGAGTATATTCTAAAGCAGATGATTGTCGAGATATTTCAGGGGATGAGGGATAGGTTTCTACAATTTCCGATTTCTGAGTTGGTGATTTAGAGTTTGATCAAGAAGATGTAGGATGCTTTTGGGGAGATTGACTCTTATGAGGGCTTCTAGTTTGTGGTTTATATTTGTATGTCATTCATAGTCAGGCCCTCCTTCTAACGCCAAAAATGTTGAGGCCTCAGGAATCTATGGCAACAACAAGGGGGATAACCACCTGGTCTGGACCTTAAAGCAACTCATTTTCCGTTTGGGATAGTGGCTCTGACTGGAGATAATGGGAATAGTTTCCCAATTTTGGGTTTTATATGATTGTTGGGTTTCCTTCAAATTATTTGCAAGAATAATAACTAAAAACTAAGACAACTTTATTCTAAGATGAAAAACTTTGAATTAAATCTGATCTAATCTAACTTGGGATAATGTTGATTTTATGCGACCTAAAATGATGTCTATTGAGTCTGTTATGATTTAGATCAATCGTTGACTTAATAGAATTACTACTTTTGTAACATAATCCTTTTGAAAAATAGTTAATCAGAGGAATATGTGAAACATATCGCATATATTCTAATGATCATATATAAAAAAAATCAATTTCTATTATGATATCGTAAAATAGTGTAACTGATACTTCAAACAGAAATAATTGATTTCATACATAATTCATGAAAGCTAGATTGACCACTAATGTTAAAACAGATTTTAGCATACACGATAATAGTACCAGATGTGTGTTGTCTTTCTCATCTGACCATGATAATAGGCCACAATCAATCTTCTATCAATGAGTCTTTCAGAGAATACAATAATGCGTCAACAATGATCAACCAAGATGATATATAATTGAAAAGACCATGTTCCATTATCTTATCAAGACATCCACAAACATACAATAATGCATTCTGTGTAAATGTTCTTAATAAAAATCCTGGACCCTTCTCTAAATGCATGAGAAGGGTTTAAATACTACATTAACTACTTACAAAAATAGATTGTACAAAATATCTTATGAAGAGGTTTCTAACAACCTTCCTCATTCCTAGTATCTAATTGCTAAAATTGAAATTTTCAAAACAAATTAACTCATTATCATGCTTGATGATCAGCTGGTGCCAGCTCTGCTTTTCTGTTCACAAATATTGGACATTGGTTGGACTTGTGGAGGCTTCCCGAACAGTGTTTTCATCTATCCAGTAAATATAGCATCAAGTAAAAGTGGCAGGATTTTTTGTATGGAATCTAGAGAACAATTCAATGTCATTATTTGACTATGAGGCTTAACCAAGAATTTCCAGTATGCTTCCCAATTAGTCTTTTTTAGCTGTGCAATTGTTTCTTCTCATATTTGACCTGTATTTTTCCAACTTTGCACCAATATTTTGAGATCAAGAATTGATTTAGGATCTCCTTCTTTAATTAAACCAGAGGTATGTAACATGTGATTGATTGTTTTGACAATGCTCTTTGATATGCCTAATGCTCTCGTTATAGCCAATTCTTCCTATTTTACCTGTATATCCTAGTCAGTAAAGATAATATCCTTATAAGTTTCTTTGATCTTTGGGAGATTTGATCTTCTCCCTTCCTCTGAATCCTACCATTCAATATAGTCAGAAATTTTGGTATTGAGTTCATTAAGCTCAATTCTCTGATCAATGACTGTATTTTCCAATTATTCACTGATTTCCGAATGTGGAACTATGTCTAACATTTGTAAGACAAATAAGTCTTGTTGTTTTGAGAGTAGGGCATTTAATACCAATGCTTCTTTAATGAATTCCTCTGGAGTAGGAATGCTTTCATACTTTATAATATTTTCTCTCAAATCTTTAATCAGTGTGTCTTTGCTGGATAAGTCATTTTCATGACTTATCTTAAGTACTTCCATATCTTGCTGTAATTTAAATAGATGTTGCTCAGACTTTTGATTCAAACTATTCCTTTATTCATCTAGTTGTTGTTGTAGTTGCATTATTTTATCATCCTTGTCTTGAACCAAAATGGATACTTCGACTGCTTTGTCCATTGTTGTGGTAGTATATGCTCCAGAAAATTGTGATAGCTAAGTTAGGTTGTCGATTGGGTTTGACGGGGTTTCTTTCCATACAACTTCGATGACCTCATTACCTGGGGTGTTTCAATCCTTATTCTCTTTCTCCGTTTCCTGACTATAGATTTATGAAGAGGGTTGTAGAATACATCCAATGGAGGAATATGAGTTACCTTTAGAATAATTTCAGAAATAGGAAACGCAGGAATAACTTCTGCATCTTGGGAGCTTGTCCCGGGACTTTCGGTGGTTTCTTTTGATGAAACTATCAGACCTTGGGGGGTCTGAAATCCTGTGTTTTTCTGTGTGGATGATCCCTTGGGGGTATCCATGAATGTATTACTAATTGAAGTCCACAATTTATCTAGCTCACTTTCATTCTGTGGGTTTGATTCTTCTGTTCTGATCACCTTGCTTGGTTCAGTCATATAACTAGTAATCAGGATATTTTGTGGAATATGCTTGAGTCTTTGCTCTCTATACTCATGGATTCTTTGTAATTCCTCTGGGTTTACATTCAATCTTACAAAGTTTTTAACTTCTTCAAAAGTTTCAACGGATTGCAAAATGCCTTCAAATCTATCATCTGTGTGTATGACAAGTTTGATTTTGATTGACTGAGTAAATTTATAAGAAATATTCTCTGGGTCGAATTTCCTTGGTGGTAGAACAAGGAGATTCAAAAGCTAAATTTTCTGGCATTCTTTCGATGCATGATTGAAATTCATGAGGGAGAATGAACCACACTGAATTGGGAAACTTGGTCATAAATATTTTTTATTATCTTTCAGAGTTTTAGTGAGTCCATTACCAACAGTTTGGTAAGCCACTTCTCTTTCCATTAGTTTATCTGAAACATACAGAGGAAGCACATGTGGAGGAGCAAATATTTCGAATACTCTGATGTATGAAAATGATTCTTCAATGAAACATCTTCCTATCATTTGGAGATCTGTGATAGCTTCCTTAGTGAACTTGGGGCTCTCTCTATCAAACATTAACTGATGTAGTGGTAATACAACCCCATAACATAACCTGTGGACAAAATGATATTTCCATATCTATTTATGACTTAAATGAATAGGGGTAGGGTCCTCGGGAGTCCACTTCCAACCCATAATTGGAAAGCTGGTGGAGAAAAAAATGGCGTCAAAAACATATGCGCTCATGAAAAATTGGGGACGGTTTTGGAAGACATAACTCTCGCCTGGTGATATTCAGTAATCACTTTGGCTAGTTTTTCGGAAAGAATGGTTGCCTAGCTCATGATGTGAGAATTAACACAGGAGTCAATCAAGGGAACCCAATTAATATAGAACTTGGTGTTATCGGGGAGACCATATAATCTGCACAGCATTGATGTTGCAAAATTGTAGGGATTTTCAAGTGAAGCAATAGGATAAATACCTAATTTATCATGCTTAAACTTGTTATCCATTTTCCTCCAACCTTGAATCATTTTTAAAGGGTCTTCATTATTCTTTGCAAAATTTTCAACAAACTGGTTATCATAGATGTCTTGCTAGTCGGGCAGTTTGTACATGACTTTCAAATCTTCAGCTCTAAAAGAACCTAAGATTCATTCTTAATGGTTCAAAATTTTATGCCTTCAATTTTTGAATTCTCAACCACCCATATTATCATATCAGTATATGATAAAATCCCAACCCTTGCTGCTATTCTGTGAAGGAAGGAGCATGTGGCATATTTAAACTATAAATCTGAGTGCTTTGCATCATCAGCAGTTGCCTTGACCTTCGTTACTTTAGGTTTTTCATCTTCGAGGATAATATAGATGGCTTGCCATGTTGTAGCACCTCCATCTGCAGTGCAAATAGTATTTGTGATTGTGGATGACATTTTTTGTACATTCAAATTCTACAATAGTTTGTTTGTCGTGTTTCTACATTATCTTGCATATGGACATCTCTTGAGGAAAAATCCCTATTTAAGACAGAGAAATGATTAAATGATGAAATATATAGTGAAATGACTGATTTTAAAAGAAAATATCCGGGAAGCAGCTGTATCATTAATTAGCCGTAACAAAACAATAATTGTTCGCACTGGGATGATGAAACATGTATAATTATTTCTGACATGATTTATTTTCACATTAAAACCTTTATTAAACCCTATCGGATCCATTGCATCGCGTATTTTTGAACTTGTTTTGTGAAGAGAATTTATTTAACAAGCTTTATGTCATGCGATATGCGATTTCGCGATATCGCGCAATCGCAAAATCGCCTTTATCGAGATATCACAACATCATAATATTGATAAGACATGTCTTAAGTTTTGAATGCATATGTGTGATGTGCGATTTATGATTCCGCTTGCGAAGTTCAAATCGCAAATTGCAATTCGGGATTTTATGTTTTGTGCTTAACTTTTAATGGGAAAAAGATTATGCGGGATGCGATTTGCGATAGGGTGATCACAAAGATATGAAAATGGAATTTATTAATTTCTTTTTTTTTGTTTTATTTTCCAAAACAAAAATGTTTTGGAGTTTGATTTTTTTATTCAAAATGAAAAGTACAATTTAAGAAGGGTCCCTATTTGTATTATCAAATTTTAAACTAAAATTGAAAATGAAAATGGGGGGGTTGTTGCATAGCACAACAAGGCACTAATCCATAATTTATATGCGGATTAGTTTAAAACGCACAGTTAGCGCTTAAACACACTTAATTAGTGCTAACCCCCACTTAGCATTAATTGCGGGTTAATTGGAAGACCTTCGAATTTGGTGGAAATTGCTAGTTCTAGTGGCAGTTAACTAGTTTAGGGCCTAAAATAGTGGGAGATCAAATTGAAAAGGCCATAAATTTTGCAATTTTGGACCAATTCAAGCTCATAAAGAGGCTAGATGACCATTTTGAGCCATTCTTGACTCATTGGAGCAGGTTACAGGAGCAAAATAGTATTGTAAACAGGTCAATTTGACAATTTGAGCATAATGTAGAGGCCCAAGCCATGGAAGCTAGACCAAGGAGATGTAGGCCAGGAGGGGTGAACTCCTTCATCAAATACATGTGTTAATGTTATGCATGGTGATTTTCTATACTTTATTAGTTGTTTTTCACCTTTGTTTTTTTTATGTTAACTTTCTCACTAAATCGACGTGGAAAACACTCATGAGACTTGATAATTTGCAAGAAAACCTGAACCCTTAAGCACACATAAGACATTTGTTTATAAAATATGAAAGGGGAATTAGCTGAGCATTACTAACATCCTCCATTCATATCAATAAAAGGGCGAGGAAGTCTAATTCTCTTGAAATATCGAAGAAGCATAAGCTTGGAGATGATGCTCATGCATTATTAAGCTCTTGTAGTAATATTGGACAGGTTGAAACTATGCAGGAGAAACTCTCCATATCAATTCAGTTTCATAGAGCAGACCGTTGTGAGTTCCTTTAAACAACCCACTTTCTTGTAAAAGAGTGACTCATTATGCTATAATAGAAAATGAAAAATGTACTAACTCATTTTTGGCAGTCAAATATATTCTCAATAATAATATGTAGAAAATTGGTGACATGTAATCAAAGAAGAGGAAATGTGTTTCTTCCATGCTTCTACAAATTTTCATGAAGGGGATTCAAATCTAGATAACATGAATATAGAAAACAATTAAATTGATGTGATTCAAGAAAGAAGGCACCAAGTTTCTAAAGGTGGAAGTTGAAAGTTAGAAACACAAACCATTAGTGCTTCTACAAGTTTTGAATGGTCTCCTTTGGGAACTAATTTTGTAGTTCATGTTTCAATACCACCAAATGTTGAAGAAAGAATAAAAAAATCTTCAAATAATTATGATGGGGTAGGAGATTGTGGAGGCTTTCAGTCATCATTTGTAGTGATTATATGTCATGAGTCTTCTTAGAGCCCTTTAGCTTGGAGAATACAAAGTATACAATGGCTTATAGTATCTAAGATTACTCACTCGTTACCTTATTTTGTGATGTTTATATTGTGCATGTTGGTTGGAAATTGCATTTATTTGTTGAACACCATTTGTTTCAGATGTAGCTTAGATTGGCGGCCCCACTAGGAATTTCAATGACTTAGATTCAAGCGCATACCCCTCTGCTCATCTAAAGTCTAACAAGGGGGGGGGGGGGGGGTTCACTATTTTTTTTCTTTCTAAAAATCGTTTGTGACACGGCAACAATAGATTCATAGTGGAGTCCTCCAAAATTGTTTCTAAAAACACTACGGATCCCCCTACATTTAGCTAAAGGTTCTACAATAGTTCACCACCAATGAAAAGGAAATTAACATGTCCTACCCTAACTACATCATATCTAGATCAATATTTAATGCATTCATTGGCATAGTCATGGCAGTTCGCGATGTGATATTCTTAATTAAATGGTGCTATGCTCCACTTCTAGTGTATACCATGCATAAAATAATTTATGCATTCATTCCACCTTCATGGTAGAAGGAAGCATAGTCGTGGTATTTAGATGGTTCATTATTATTTATTATTTTCCTAAAGATGTGTGGTGCTTGTTGTACTTTAACTTTTTTTGGTAGAGAAACTTGTTCAACACAAAGACGATCTAAGGAAAATCCAAATGTTTCTGTTTTTTATTACTCACCATGTTTTTTGGGTCCAAAAGCTCATGGTCTTAGTAAATTTTGTTAGTGCCTCTCTCTTAGTTTGTATTTAGAATGATCAAACTTGTCATAATGAGAAAGAACAAATATCATTAATTTTGAAAATACAAAGAAGTTCTAGATATTATATGAATTCCAAGAGAAAAATCCCACAACTTATAGAGCCTAAAATAAATCCACCTCATCCCAAGAGAATCAACAATTCCTTCATCCAAATAACACCTAGCACAAAAAAAAATGTGTTCCTTTGACATAGGCTTTACAAAGTGGGGACAATTTAATATTGGAGAAATGATTGTCTTGATTCAAATTTTGGGAATAATGGAGAAGATTGCAACATGGAATTTTCATATTTAAAGTTAAAACAGAGGGCTAAAATACATATTAGTGTATGGTTTCAAAGGATGAGCTCTCTCATACACATACTTTTTGGACACCTTCTAAAGAAAATTCGGAATCCTCATAAGGTTAACCATTAGGAATAATAACATTTCTAAGACAACTAAAACAAGAAAGTTTGTGTTAGATAAAGAGATTGGGTGCTACACCTTTAATGGAATTCAAGATATCCACAGGAAAGGTAGTTTCAAAACTTCAACTAGACGATGGTTTAGCTGCAAAGAAAGTTTATACAAGGTCATTTATGAATTCTCTTGATGTGGTGGGGTTTCCTTATCTGTAATGAAAGTATATTAGTCTATTATGAAGTGTTCAAATGCTCTGACTAAGGCACCTTTTTGGGGTTTTGGTGTTGATGGGACACTCACTCCAACAAAAATTCTAGTTACAATATCACCTCCTTGAGTAAAAATCAATGTTGTTTATTGTCGACCTTAGGAGTTGACTGTGCAAGGTCGAATTATTGAAGTTTATATCAAGGTTGTAGTAGAAAAATTAATCAAAATTAAGGATTCTTTAGATGACTGCCATTGTAAAGTGTGTGATGGGGATTGCAGAATCACAATATTTAGAGGAGCATCTACAATTCATTAGGATATGAACCAACACTATCCTTTGAATTATGTAGCTACAAATATAAATGAAATTGGAGTTTTGTGGGGAGAGATATGGGATACACTAGTGGCGTCATCTATGATATATGGATGAAAATAAAATATCATGGAAGGAATTTGACAAGTACTTCTAAAGGAAGTAACTATTTAAACATTACTATGAGAGAAAAATAGAGTTTTTCAAACTCAAATTTGGGAACATGATAATAGAGGAATATGTCTAGAAATTCATTGAGTTACTAAAGTATTTGGATTTTATTAGAGATGAAAATTTGAATATATAGAGGAATGTGAGTGGATTACCATCATTATATGGTGACATAATTAAAGTAAATGAATTGGAATAAGTTTCTACAATGGAAGAAGTGGGCAAAAACATGCCCAAATTTTATGCAACAGTGGATAACAGGCAGGCTGAACATCAGGCACAAATGGTCAAAGTGGAAGGTAAGTGAAATAACTAGCCCATTGGTATTTAATTGATTCTGGAGCTAGTCTTAGTTATCATGCCCTTAAGTTGGTTGACAAATTTAACTTAAAGAAAACTAAGGATAATAAGGCTATGTTAGTTCAATTAGCTAGAAGATATTATAGAAGAATAATAAAAATGATGAAGGAATGTCCCATTAATATGAAATGGTTAGATACAAGTGTATATTTAAACATAATACAACTTGGATTATATGATTGTCTAAATGGAAAGGATTGGATGTGAAAGCCTCATGTATTATTATACAATTACAACAAAACATTTAATTTTTGAGATCGAAAGTGGAAACAAAGGCAAGAGTAGGCAATACCACTTCTAGTTTTTGTTTGGGAAATATCAGCTATGCAACTAAAGAATAATTTCACATAAGGGTGCCAAATTCATGTAGCCCTCCTAGAGGGGATGGTTGAGGATTATGCCCCAAGTCTGGGGAACCAACTAGTACTTAAGGAATTTGAAGATGTGTTTTCTGAAATTCTAGGGTTGTTGCCTAAAAGAGACATTGAATTCTCTATAGATTTTGTATCTAGAGTCGGACTAGTGTTCAAAACGCCATATAGGATGAGCACACTAGAACTAAAAAAATTGTGAATGCAACTAGAAGAGATATTAAGACAAGGGTACATGCACCCAAGGGTATCATTGTTGGGCACACCAGTCTTATTTGTTAAAAAGAAGGATGGAACATTGAGATAATGCATTGAATTTCATTAGTTAAACAAGGTCATAATAAAGAATAATTATTTGTTTCATAGGATAAATGCTTTGTTTTGAACAACTTAGAGAAACTAAAGCATTTTCTAAAATTGATATAAGGTTAGGATATTGTTAGCCAAAAATTAAGGAAGTGAACATCAATAAGACAACATTTCGAACTTGATATGGAAATTATGAGTTCATAGTGGTACCATTTGGAATTTTAATGCCCTGGGTGTTTTCATGTGCCTCATGAATAATGTTTTCCAAGGATATTTGAATAAGTGTGTGGTTGTGTTTTTGAATGATATCCTTATATATTCTAAATCTAAGGAAGAGCATGAACATCATTTGAGAATGTTGCTGCAAGTAATCAGGGTACATCAACTCTATGCAGAGATAAGTAAGTGCTCTTTTTATGAAATAAAGATCCATTATTTGGGTCATATTATTTCAAAAGAAGGGATAAAAATGAACCCACAAAATATTAAAGATATTAAATTGTGGCCAACACCAAAAAATGTGATATAGGTAATCTCTTTCATGGGTTTAATAGGCTATTATAGAATATTAATTATTGAAGGGTTCTCTAAGATAGCCCACCCTATTACTTCCTTGCAAAGGAAAGGTACAAAATATGACTAGTCTCATAAATGTGAAGTGGCATTTTAAAATTTAAAGAGTTTGTTAGAGAATACACCTATATTGAAGATATATGACCTAGGTGCAAACTTATTTGTATGCATAGATGCATGTAAAAGGCTTCGAGGAGTTTTCATGTAGAGTGAGCATGTGATATGTTATGAATCTAGGAAGCTCAAGTAGCATGAAGATAATTATGCAAATCATGATTGGAGATGGAAGCCAATATACATTACCTGAAGATGTGGAGGAATTACCTCATGGAAAATGGGTTTGAATTAAGAATTGTGATAGTGGGTTAAATAAATTTTTTTGACAACAATATTTAAATGCCAGACAAATGAGATGGATGGATTTTTTTGTTTGATTATGACCTAAAAATTAAGCACACAAAGTGTAAGGAAAATAAGGTGGTTGATGCACTCAACAAGAGGGTGTCTGCAATGCATGTTACAACCATTAAAGCACATGTAAATATGATTTGAAAATCCTAATTTTGGAGGCTGAAAATTCATATTAGAAATGCATGGAAATAAAAAACTACTTACGACAAGGAGAAATACAACTCAAATACAAGGATTAAAAAATGGATGAAAATGGAGTTATTTTGTATAAATTCAGGATCTATGTGCCAAATTCCGAAGGGCTATAAAATTTAGTGTTGAGTGAGACACATAGAGTGAATTATGTTGGGGACCCTGGATATCAAAAGACAATCTCAATAGCTAAAAAATGATACTTTTAGCTAGAAATGAAGAAGGACGTGGTTTATTATATAGTTTGGTGTTTGAAATGCCAAAAGGTTAAAACTAATCATGGGCGCCCAATAGGGGTAGATAAATCCAATACCCATTCCTTGAGTGCAAATGGGAAATTATTTCAATTTATTTCATTACATCTCTTCCCAAAGCATTGAAGAAACATGATTCCATCATGCTTGTTGTTGATACACCAATCCAATACCCACTTCATTCCTATCAATTCAACACACAAGGAAGATAATGTTGCTGAGATTTACATGAGGGAAATTGCTAGGCTACATGATGTGCCTGTTGACGGGCTGGAATTTACCGACAACAGTTAGGGGATCCCCCCGATGCAGAATCCCAATTATACTCTACACCATTTGGTTTAAGGATCCCATCTGATATGTAGGTCTAGTTGTCATCTTGTTGGTTGAAGTATGCTTTAGCCAAAGAGGGGACCTATTGCGTGAAGAAACGTACAAGCTTTAATAAACACAAGCAAGTAATTGATGAGTGCCTTGTAGAAAAGATACCATGAATAGCGAGAAGAGACTTTAAAGCATGAATCTTAAGAAAAGCATTGTTAGAAAAACCTTTAATAAGATCACACACTTAACAATAATAAAATTAACAACCAAGAAAGAGTTCGTGATGGCTAAGTAAATGAATCATAACAAGCACACAATACAAAATAATATGATGCATATATCAATAAAGAATTTTATCAGCATATCATGAGGGTAGCATATCATATACCATCCATATGTTGCAAGAAAACTTATAACACCGGAGAATACATGAGAGGAGAGTGCACCACAACTTAAAGAAGCTTTCATTTTATTGAGAAGACGATATTCATAGCACGACCATACAAGAGCCTTTCATCGGATCCAATAGTGAAAATTAGATATTACTCATATTCACAAAAAAGAGCACAAGTTCTCAAAGAATAATATATCTCCAAAAATAGTCCAAAGCCAAAGCCCTTTACAAAATGACATGAGGGTGTATTTATAGAATATAGGGTGACTCTTGGGCTACCCATGATGATCTTGGTCTCCCCATGACTCTTGGTATCCCTCATGAACTTTGAGCTACCTATGACCTTTTGACTCCCTCATGATTCTCTAGAATTCTAATATTTGCTACTCTACCCTATCATGATATGCAAAAAAAAATGGATTGACTCTATGCTAACAATCTAGTCATTGAAAAATCCATGGCTTCAATGTGTTGTTGATATTTGAGGTAGGTTTACCATAGCTTGTAATCAGTAGCTATCAGGACCAGTTGTGGCAGTTCTTCACCATCTTTGTGGAGGAACTCGAGAGCATCTAGAACTAGAGTACCTTTCTTGGCATTGATATGATTAGACAAGGTTGCAAACTTTGTGTATATTTTGACTGGTTCCACCACGTACTGTATGATACTCTCCTTTGTCACTTGCAAATCGCCTGATTTGGATGCTTGCTTGAATGGTCCAAGAAATGTTTGGATTTCTTGCAATACCTCCTCCTAGTTTTTAATTGCCCCCACTGTCCCGGGAGAAGGTACACCATGAACTTAGAGCACTGAATCCAACTCACTAAGAATATGATTGTATGAGGCAAAGACTCTGTCCACATCCTTAGACAACTTATCTCGTGATTGGATATTCCTGTACAACTACACTTTATCATTCTGAGCAGTGATCCAATCCTTCTTTGGAAGAGCTTTTGGGGCCTCGGGATACTTGTTGGTCCATTCATGGATGTTGTCCAGTGCCGTGGAGGCCTCTTTTAGCTTGGAATACTTTTCTTTAGTGTCAGATTGTATAGCCAGAATAGGAGTGAATATATGATGTAACTTCATCATATCTTCATAAACTAATGTCATGGCTCCTCCCAAGGTCTCAATTTCTTCTCTAATTGAGGACTGCAATTCTTTTATGCTTGAATGAGCTAGGCGACGGGCTATGTTTTGTTCTTCCAGATGCCTCTTTTCTTCTTCCACCTTGGCAACCCTTTGTTCAGATGCATATATTTTGTTTTATAGATCTGTAATATGTTTTCTCATCCTCCCAACATTCAATTCAGTTGCAGTCATGAAGGAAGTCCCTGCTAAGGCGTTCATTTCAAGATTTACCATAGTGTCCATTGCGATTTCCTTTTTCGTAGACACGGATAAAGGTTCTATTTAGTTCCTAGCGTAACATTTTCTTCTCTCCTGCATGATCTTGTAGTTGAATTAATCAAAGGCGAGTTTGGTCAAGTCTAACACTTCTTCCTCTGCCTCACTTGGAATTCCTATCTCTTTGAGGGGAAGGTGTCCTCCACTGATGGGAGTGGATGGAGGGATATCCAATGGAGGTAGATCCACATGTTCATTGAGATGATGTTGTTGTGATAGGGCCTCTTAAGCTTCTTTTCTAGCATCCTCTTGCTCTCTTTTCTATTCCTCTTTCGTTCTCCTTTTCTCTGCTTCCAACCTCTTCTTTTCTTGTTCTTCTTCTTTTCGCTTCTTCCTGATTTCCTCTTGTTTATTGCGCTTTGTGCTCTGTGCTCTTGTTTCTTCTTCTACTCTTCAATTGTAGGTATGGAGAACAATGATGACATCTATTACATTAAAGCAATAAAATCTATAAGAGAAGTAACGAGTTTTGTTTTGTATATTCATAATAGGTTTGATAAAAAACATGGGTTCCATCTTATCTTCACTGATGAACATATTCGCATCCTTCATGAAATGAAATTAGATGTCGAATACGAGTATCATGTGTTGTGCACCAAAGGGAATCTTGAAGGAAAACGAGAAGGGATTAGTTGGAAAGCGTGAATCATCATTATCATTATCTCGTTGATTTGATTTGGTGTTGCTTTTGTCATCAGTCTAGGTGTGTTTTGGAAGAGCCTAGCGTTTAATTGTGTTTGCAGTTGAATTTTGTATCAAAATATGTTTAAAACTTTCCCCTTCTTTTTTGTATTAATGTCTTCGATTTGTTGAAGTAAGAGATCATAATTGCAGTGTACAAACATAGCTTTCATTTTAAATCATTGTTTTAATTTTTTTAAATGTTTATTTCATAATTAGTTCATCATTGTCTATTAAATGATTACTAATGTAATTTGTTAGATCATTATGAATATAATTGTTGCTATTATTATCTTTATTTATTATTATTATTATTATTATTATAATTATTTTAAATATAATAGTAAAAATATAATATGAATGATTATAATAGTAATAATCTAGTACTTATTATTATTATTTTGCTTCTTATATTAATATTATTCATAATAATATTAATATGTTTAACACTTTCCTCCTCTCTTTTATTTTCTATTAATTCCTTCCATTTATTAATGTAAGGGATCATAATTGCACGGTATAAACATAGCTTTTATTTTGAACTATTGTTTCATATTTTTTTAAATGTTTATTTCATAATTACTTTATGATTATTTATTAATACATTCTCTTAGATGATTATAAATATAATTGTTGTTATTATTAGCTTTTTAATTATTATTGTTATTATTATTATGATAAATTTTTTTTAATTGTTTTCTTTTTTGGTAAGTTAGGCTATCTATATTAATTCGGGAAAAGAAACATTACATATGCTATAGGTGGGGTTGGCAAGCTGCGCTTAACCAATTCCAGCCTTAGTTGCTCATTTTCGAGGCTACCTCCGTGGAGGAAACCAGCTCGAAAAAGTATTTGAAACGGAAAATTACAAAATGCCTAGCAGCATTGATGTATCTAGATATTACAAAATATGCAGAAACAAGGGTATAGCTTGAGATGCCTTGGTGGTAGCATGCTTGACAAAAACCATGGAGGAGATGAGCAGTTACACGGTCCTCAATCTTCATCTTCATCGTCATCTTCATCTTTATCTTCATCATTGTTGGGGACTTCCTCCTTTATGGGGCAAGCGTACGCCTGCGCAGATGCCTACTCAAAGTTTGCCACTAGACACCTGGGTTTGGGGACAAGTGCGCAGAGGATGGGGGACTCTGGATCCTCAACGTTAGGGATGTGCATCGAGTTTCCCTCAGAGTCCATAACTCGAACATTAGAATCATCGTCTTCCTCCACCTGAGCCGAAAGCAGATCAGTCTTGCAAGGGAGGGATTGTGCCTGGTGTGCAATGGTAGACTTCCGGGGGCTGCACTTTCCTCTCAGCGTAGCTTTCACTGTAACATCTTCCACCTACTCAGGATCGGGGCTTTGTCTCGCAAAACTGCTGGAGGAGGAGCCTTCAACAAAATCCAAATGGTTGTCTACTCCACGGTGGTAACGTTCAGGGAGAGCCCCTCTCTGCCCATCGCGGATGGTTCTCTGTCGCAATCTGGGAGCCATAACACAATGAGGCAAGGGAGAGGCTTCAAGGGAAGGGTGCACAACAGGGGGGAAAACAATGTCGAAGATAGGGGGAGCTGAAGGGCAAGGGAAGGGTGCACAACAGGGGGGAAAACAATGTCGAAGATAGGGGGAGCTGAAGGGCAAGGGAAGAGGTGTGCAAACAGGGAAGTCACAACCCAAGAGGGTCTGCGCAGCAAAGCTCTGAGTATAGGGCTGTGCCGCGGTCTAGAGTCGGGGGAGTGCCAAAACACAAAAAATAAGAACGACAAAGAGAATTTACTGTGAGTTTATCAGGGCTAAGGGGTCATCCTTTTATAAGGTGTAGGACACATGCGAGGGGGATGACAATGAGAGAGCCTCGCACGCAGCTACGTGCCATAACCAATTTCCAGAGAAAACTCGAGGGAAGAGTGATGGTTGATATATAGATCAATCATGTTAATCATTTATGGTGATTGTTGCAGGGGGGTACCCTAGAGAGGGTAGCGTTGTACTCAACATCTTATCATCATGCCTTACCCTGTTTGTCTCGTGCGGATGGCTAACAGTTTGAGGATCTGTAGCAGGTGAGGCCCTACGCAGAAGATCTTCGTCCTCAAGGGTATGGGAGAGATGATTATCGTTCGTGCCAGTTCTTTCACCCGCATCCGGGGGGGATTTTTTTAATTGTTATTATTATTATAATCACAGGAGACAAAAATTTGTCCACTTGTTTCGAACCCATCAGTGTCCAGTCATTAAGGTTAAATAGATGTAAAGAAGGACAAACTAGCCGTTAGGTTCCAGCTGCTAGTTTGCCCTTCTTTACATCTATTTAAACTTAATAACTGGATCTAATCTCTCATATGGCCTTGAAGATGAACCACGCTAGTTTGTTCCAAAAGGGTCGACAAAGTTTTGTCTCATATGTTTATGACCAAAAAATCTTTGAGCAATAACTATGGATCAAAAAAGCGAGTATTCAAAAATTATAATTATTTTTAAAATAACAACCATTTATATATGTGTTTCATATATGCCTATTAACTTTTATCAGACACATTTATTGATGTAATTGTGCTAATTATACAAAATTTGAAATAAAATTTATAATTACAATTCAATTAAATTCATAATTCATAATTATAATTGACACTTCATGTTACTAATCACAATCTACCTTCATCTTTTATTTTTAATCACAATCTAACTTCATCTTTTACTTTTTCTCCCTCTAAATAGGTAAAAGCTTCATCAACCCTCTTTTTACATTTACTTGTGATTTTTTATTTTTACATTCTTATTAACAAATAATTTTGAGTACCTACTCTATATATTAACATTTTCTTCTACGATATATTTGAATTTAAAATAACATTTAAAAATTTGAAAACACATTTCAAATTTTTATAACGTTCTAATAGTTTGTAATTTGAAAAATATAATTTCTAAAAATTAAAACAACTTAAAATGGAAAAGGTTCCGACGTGAAAGCATTCTCCGTCACACGTAATACACGGGTGAAATACCCGACTTATCAAACTTTGTAAAGGTTATTTTTAACTGCGACCATAATATCTAGCAATTTGGGCCCATAATATCTAACCATTTGAAATGATATAATTTTAGAAATTATTTTAAAAAGTCTAAATGTCTTTATTTAAAATTTAAAATTCAACATCCGAGACGCTTCCCTGTCACCTTGCAAGTTCAAAATTTTGTTTGGAAGGGCCACGGATGGAATGCCCGTTGTCCTTCCCCGCAAGTTATCAGATAAGAGTTTTTCTTATCAGTTAAAGCTTTTTTATGAGATAAGAGCCTGCTTTTTTTTATCATTTAAAGCTTTGTGGCCGTTTGAAATGGAAAGTATATAATTTATAAGTCATTTTTTGGCAGCCAACCTGCTCTCATCTTCTTCTTTGCTCTGAATTGCAGAGACATTTTTGTGCAGTCAACCTGCTCTTATATTTTTCCTTACATATTTGCACAGCCACCCTGCTCCTCTCATTTTCTTGAACTTCTTTTTCTCTGAATTGCATTGATTAGGTTGCTTTCTAGTCCAGATTTGGTTGTTTCACTGCATGCCCATGCATGGTGTTTGTTACAGTGCATTTTCTTTATTGCTTTGTTCATTTGCTTGGATTGTAATTGGAGCTTTTATGTTGATTTGCATTTTCTTTTTCATTTTTCCCCATTCTGTTTCCATTGTTTGCCCCGGATGGAATTTGGTTGCGGGATGTAAGGAAAAATATATATGGGTAGAGATAAAAACCATCATCCTGGATATCTATGAAGTTGCCAGCAGGTTTGTTATTGTTATATATATTGAAAATCTATGAAGTTGCCATGCATAGAAATTGCTATGCATCGAATATTTGTTTTAACCAGAGAGATCGAGATAGTCATTTGGTCAATGATTTGATATGAACTCTGATGTGTAACAGGTAACTGAAAACCTTCGGAGCTCTGGTTTGCTTTTGGTCTGTTTCCATATCTGTGAGAGCTGGTCTCGTAAATGGTTTGGATTGCAATTTATTTGGGAAGATGAGATGAAGAATTAAGGATGAAGAGTATGCTAATTCCTTTATTATTCTTAACCTTCAATCGAATAGGTTAGGTACATGCAATCTGTATATCTCTGTTTCATTCTTGGTTTAGGTACACAGCTAACCCCGTTGGTCTGTTTTTATTGTTTTAATTTTGTTGGAAGATGTGACATGATTTCTGTCTTATAAATGGTGTTTGTGTCTATAAATGGCTTGTAGGAGCATGGAGGAAGAATATTTCATTTTGCCACTTCGGAGGTCTTTTCTGACACACACATATTCTGTCAGGAAATCTAATTACTGAGGAGAGGGCATGATATGAAATCGTTGTGGCCAAGAGAGAGGGCTTTTGTTTATCGTTTTGGGTGAAATTGGCGCAGAAACGAGGAGACAGGTCTTCTATTTCTCATTTTGTGTGTTGAATTGGTGCAGGTATGTGCAATGTGGGTGAATGTTCATTAGTACAGTGTTCGTCTTCACTTTTTAATACTTTGTGTGAGGTAAACCACTAACCCTGTTGAAGATAAGTTTAAACTTTAACCCACTGAAAAGGTATGGCTAATACTATGTAAAATAATTATATACAAATCTGATCCACCAGATTTCAAGAGATATGTGTGATTTCATGTTCTACAGTGAGCCAGCCTTGGTTGTGTATTTTTTACTCTGTGTTTGTGAGGTTTTTTTCATAATATTTTAAGCTGTTGCAGGATATAAACAGAGCCCAAATAGATGGGTACACGACCAATCCAACTTAGTGGAGTGTGATAGGGGATTTCTCCCCATGGTTTACCTAGTAAGTTGGATGTTTTTCCCATAATTTTTTTGATTTAGAATAGAATATACAACAGAGCGAAAGTAGATGACTAGGCGGGAAACACAATGGAGTGGAGTCTGAAGGAGGATTTTTCCCATGGATTACTTGGTATGCATAGAATCTTAAAAGTCGTTTCATGGTCCAGATGAACTTGAATTATTTTATTATTTTATAGTTGACTAGAATCCTCTGCGAGGATTTTCCTATTACTTCAATTTCAGATTTCATATTACTTCAATTTCAGATTTAATATTAGGGAATTTCAATTCAGTGTGAAGTTTGCATTTCATTTGCTTGGTTGTTGGTGATTCGAATCATTTCATTGCATTTAATTTTGATTTTCAATCAGCAAATAGGAGGGTTCGGGTTCAGTTTTCTATTGAGGAAAGAGAACTTATCAGCCACCTGATTACTTGAATAGGTAGGTTGGTTCATTAGTTTGGGGCGCTGAAGTTATTTTATATATAATTACAATGGAAACAGAGCCTGATTGTTTTCCATATTTGTTCTCAGTTACTGCGGAGACAGATGGCGCCCGGGGAGAAGGAGAGACAACTAAGAATGCACTCAGTCCGAATCAGGTAATTCAGGTAATTCTAGCTCGTTTGAGTTTCATTTCTTTGGTCGTTTTAGCGATTTGAAATGAATTCTGATTTGCAATAGGTTAAAAAAAATCTTGTCATTGAGGGAGAAGATAAGATCATGGATATTTTTCTTTCAACCTATGATCCCCTTATTTCTTCCACAAGTAGGTTGGTTTATTTATTTGCTTTGCTAAAGTCATTTATAAATAGGTTGGTTTATTTATTTGCTTTGCTAAAGTCATTTATAAATAATCAGAATGAAAACAGAGCTTAGTTCCTTTTCAAATCCTTGTTTACACTTATTAAGGAGATGGATGACACCCTGGAGAAGAAGAAACTATGAAAAATGTGACCAGGGGATTGAAGGGCAAGAGCACAAAGTGTGCAAGTTGAAAAAAGCTCTTTATGGGCTGAAACAAGAACCAAGAGCATGGTATAGCAGGATTGATGCTTACCTGATAGAAAATGGGTTCGAAAAATGTGATGGTGAACCCACACTCTACATTAAAGAAAATGATGGTAAGATCCTTATTGTGATTTATATGTAGATGATTTAATTTTCACGAGCAATGAAGTTTCTCTTATTGTTGATTTTAAAACATTCATGAAGAGTGAATTTGAAATGACTGATTTGGGTTTATTGAGATATTTTTTGGGCATAGAAGTAAAGAAAAATGAAAAGGGAATTTTTATTTCCCAAGAAAAATATGTTGCAGAAGTTTTGAAGAGGTTTAACATACAACACAGCAAAGCAGCTGTAACTCCAACTGTTATGGGGTTGAAATTAAGCAAAGAATATTGCAGCAAGAATGTTGATTCGACATTGCACAAGAACATAGCTAGCAATCTAATGTATTTGACTACAACTAGGCCTGATATTATGTATGCTATAAGTTTAATTTCCAGATTCATGGAAACACCAAAGGAGACTCATTGGCAAGCAGCCAAGAGAATTCTGAGGTATGTGAATGGAACAAAGGAGTATGGTGTTTTATGCTCCTCAATTGATAATGTTAAATTGATTGGTTACACTGATAGTGATTGGGTTGGAAGTGTAGATGTTAGAAAGAGCACATCTGGGTATGTGTTTCATTTGGGATCGGGAGACATTTCATGGGCTTCCAAGAAGCAACCAATAGTTTCTTTATCAACAACAGAAGCAGAATATGTGGCAGCAACAACATCAGCATGCCAAGGAGTTTGGATGAGAAGGATGATGAGATATTTGTGTCATGAGAAAGACAAAGGAACCACAATTTATTGTGATAATAGCTCAACAATTTCATTCTCAAATAATTCTATTTTCCACAAGAGAACAAAGCACATAGATGAAAAATATCATTTTATAATAGAATTGGTAAATAATGGTGAGATTGTTTGGCAGCATTGCAGGATAGAGGAACAGTTCGTTGATATCCTCACAAAGCCATTAGCACATAAGAGTTTTGAGTATCTCAGAAAATGTCTGGGAATGACTGATGGCGGCAGTGTGTTGTAATTTTACTCCCTACCACCGCCATGAATAACAGTGGCAGCACATCAATTTTTAATGCAGAGAAGGATAAGAGCCAGAGGCGTTTCACGCAAAAGATCAGAACATAGTACCCACGGCCATCCTCTGCGCTTAGTTCTCAACCACCACATTCAACTTACCGTATGTCCGCACAGCGCATTTCACAACTTTTATGCTTTAACCTTAAGCCCTTCGCCATGTAACTTATTTCCCCACCGATGCGATATCGGCGGGACCTACCGTACACCCAACCACATTGCAAACCATCGTAATTCTTTGTTATTCCACAAATCCTTTTATTTGTGCATTTTGCACTTGACACAACTTACCTCATCGCCGACCGCACTTCGCAAATCTTAAGTCTTAACCTCAAGCCTTAGTGCATGTTATGTTATTCTACCGCCGATGTGATCTCGGCGGGACCCACCAAAACCTTTACCACATGAAGCAAACCTTGTTTTTCACCTATTTCCTTTGTATTTTGCAATTCGCACTTCCCATCGTTTAAGCCGCCCGCATCGCGCACTTCGCAACGTTTTAAGTTTACCTTCCGCCACCCGCAAGATAAGTTATTTACGATGCGATGCGACAAGCACATTTCACACATCGCAAGGTTTTGTGTTTACCCGTAAAGTTCCGCAAGTTATGTTATTTGTTTTGTGATTCGATATCGCTATCGCATATCACAATCGCCAAGATTTAAGTTTTCCGCTAAAACGCCCACAACTATGTTATTTTGGTTGCGATGCGCTAAGTGCCACATCACTATCACACATCACAGCCCGCAAAGTTTAAAGGATAGCGTCGAAATTTAAAGTTTGAAATCGTCGAATTGCACGGATGCGATGTGGACCAAAACCGCAATGCATAAAATTTGAGATCCACCAGTTTTCGTTTTGAACACGTTTTTACATGTTTTCCTGTGCAATTCAGGAATATGGCCTGTGCACCGATTTAATGAAGAAATGGGTCTTTTGACAGCCCAAGGACGAGAAATTGTTGAACGTTCGTTTAGCAATGAATCACATTGATTAGAATTAGGTTTTCAGGCTTCGACCATTTGTATAAGAAATGTAATTTCAATTGTCTTCAGAGAGTTGAATAGAAAAATGAATTGCATTCCTCTCTTGTGTTGTATATTGTCTGTGTGTATTTGTTTATTTCCGCATTTGTTGTATTCTCTGTTTTGGGGGAAACACATTTCCTCTATTGTTTATTGTATTCAGAAATTTCAACACCTTTTTTAATTCATAATTCGTCCCTCTTCATTTTACATTGATGCCATGAACCATGTGTCAAATTTATTGGCTTGTATGGAAAAATTGGTGCCTGGAGCTTGTAAACTCGTCTTCCCTCTTTACACAATTTGACTCTTGTGCACTAGAAATTGATGAGGACCGATAAAATAATTCAGCTTCTTTTGGAGACTGAATTCATCCCTTGATGGCTGGTTATAAACCATGTTCCCACAATCTGAAAATATATTATTAGTCCCTTCGCTAAAGCCTTTGATCTGATATGATTGGTCTTGGAATTTGTTTGAACGTAATGATCAAATCGATTTGATCCTCTTGGAGAAGCTATAACCCTGGAATTTATTTGAACTTAATGATTAGATCGCTTTGACCCTCTTGGAGAAGCTATAACCCTGGAATTTGTTTGAACTTAATGATCAAATCGATTTGACCCTCTTGGAGAAGCTATAACCCTGTAAACAAAGAATTTAAATGGTGTAGATTCTCTGCAATAAGAACAATGAAATATCTGAAGTAATCTTTTCAAATAGCAAACTAGAGTGGCACTCAAAATTCCACTGAAATTAGCGTAGAGTTTCCTTTGGAATTCTTAAATTCTTTTGAGCTCCTTTCCTGAGCTGGCAGATGAATATTTTGGAAGAGCCTAGCATTTAATAATTATGTTTTGCTGGAGTGTTTGCACTTGAACTTCTTATCAAAATATGTTTAAAACCTTTTTTTTTTTTTAATAATGTTTTCCATTTTTTTTTTTTTTAATAATGTTTTCCATTTATTAAAGTAAGATCATAATTGCAATGTATAAACATAATTTTCATTTTAAATCATTTTTTAAATTTTTTAAATGTTTATTTTATAATTAGTTTATCATTGTTTATTAAATGATTATTAATGTAATTTGTTAGATCATTATGAATATAATTATTGCTATTATTATCTTTTTTCATTTATTATCATTATTTTAAATATAATATGAATTATAATAATAGTAATAATCTAATATTTATTATTATTATTTTGTTTATATTAATACTATTCATAATAATATTAATGTGTTTAATATTTTTTTCTATTAATTCCTTATTTTATTAATGAAAGGGATTATAATAGCAGTGTCAAAGATAGCTTTCATTTTGAATTATTGTTTCATTTTTTTTAAATGTTTATTTCATAATTGCTGGATGATTATTTATTAAATGTGTCTTAGTATATTTTGTTGGATGATTATAAATATAATTGTTGTTATTATTATTGTTATTGTTATTATGATTATTTTTAAATTGTTATTACTACTTTATTATTATTATAATTATTTATCATATATATTTTCAGTGATAATCACAAAAGACAAAAATTTCCATCTGTTTCGAACCAACTAGTGTCTAATCATTAAGGTTAAATAGATGTAGAGAAGGGCAAACTAGCAGTTAGGTTCCAACTGCTACATCTATTTAAGCTTAATGACTGGATCTAATCTCTCATCTCATCTTGAAGATGAACCACATTGGTTGGTCAACAAAGTTTTGTCTCATGTAATTATTGCCAAAAACTCTTTGAACAATAACAATGAATCACACAGACAAGTATTCAAAAATTATGTATATTTTTAATATAATAGTATTTTATATATGTATTTCATATGTGCTTATTGCTTTTTATCAACCACATTTATTAATGTAGTTGTGCTAATTATACAAAATTTGAAATAAAATTTATAATTACAATTAAATTAAATTCATAATCCATAATTATGATTAATACTTCATATTATATATATTTTTAATACAATAGTAATTTATATATGTATTTTATATGTGCTTATTGTTTTTTATCAACCACATTTATTAATGTAGTTGTGCTAATTATACAAAATTTAAAATAAAATTTATAATTATAATTCAATTAAATTCATAATCCATAATTATAATTAATACTTCATATTACTAATCACAATCTAACTTCATCTTTTACTTTCCATCTCTCTAAGCAACTCTCTTTTTACAAATTTATATGTTAACATTTTCTTCTGCAATATATTTCAATTTAAAATACATTAAAAATTTGAAAACACATTTCAAATTTTTAAGTTATTTTAATTTATAAAAATTAAAATAACTTAAAAATGCAAAAAGCTTCCGACGTTGAAAGCATTCTCCTCCACACGTGATACGCGGGTGAAATACCCGACTGATCAAACTTTGTAAAGGTTATTTTTAAACCATAATATCTAGCAATTTGGGACCATAATATCTAGCCATTTGAAATGATATGATTTTAGAAGTTATTTAAAAAAAAAAAAATTAATGTCTTTATTTAAAATTTAAAATTCAACTTACGACTCTTTCTTGTCACCTTGCAAGTTCAAACTTTTGTTTGGAAGAGGTGCGGATGGAATGCCCGTTGTCCTACCCCGCAAGTTATCAGATAAGAGCTTTTCTTATCAGTTGCTTTTTTATCATACAAGAGCTTGCTTTTTTTATCAGTTAAAGCTTTGGGCGAGCTTTATTTCTACTGCTATAGGTCCATAAATGCACCAAGGCAGGGAATGCTCACTGCAGGATGATCTACAGTTTTGATTTGACGACGGGCATTTCTTGCCTAGCCCATTTAGGCCTATGGCAGTGGAAATAAAGCTCGCCAAAGCTTTGTGGCTGTTTGAAATGGAAAGTATATAAGTCATTTTTGGGCAGCCATGTCAGATAAGAGTTTTTCTTATCAGTTTAAGCTTTTTTATCAGATAATAGCTTGCTTTTTTTTATCAGTTAAAGCTTTGTGGCCGTTTGAAATGGAAAGTGTATAAGTCATTTTTGGGTAGCCAATTCCTGCTCTTATCTTCTTCTTTGCTCTGAATTGCAGAGATATTTTTGTGCAGCCAATCTGCTCTTATATTTTTCCTTGTCATTTTTGCACTGCCACCCTGCTCCTCTCATTTTCTTGAACTTGTTTTTCTCTGAATTGCATTGATTTGGTTACTTTCTAGTTCAGATTTGGTTGTTTCACTGCATGCCCATGCATGGTGTTTGTTACTGTTCATTTTCTTTATTGCTTTGTTCATTTGTTTGGATTGTAATGGGAGCTTTTTTGTTGATTTGCATTTTCTTTTTCATTTTTTCCCTTTCTGTTTCCATTGTTTACCCCGGATGGAACTGGTTTTGGGATGTAAGGAAAAATATACATTGGTAGAGGTAAAACCCATCATCCTGGATATCTATGAAGTTGCCAGCAGGTTTGTTATTGTTATATATAGTGAAAATCTATGAAGTTGCCATGCATAAAAATTGCTCTGCATCGAATATTTGTTTTAACCAGAGAGATAGAGATAGTCATTTGATCAATGATTTGATATGAACTCTGATGTGTAACAGGTAACTGAAAAGCTTCGGAGCTGTGGTTTGCTTTGGGTCTGTTTCCATATCTGTGAGAGCTAGTCTCGTAAATGGTTTGGATTGCAATTTATTTGGGAAGATGAGATGAAGAATTAAGGATGAAGAGTATGCTAATTCCTTTATTATTCTTAACCTTCAATCGAATAGGTTAGATACATCCAATCTGTATATCTCTGTTTCATTCTTGGTTTAGGTACACAGCTAACTCTGTTGGTCTGTTTGTATTGTTTTAATTTTGTTGGAAAATGTGCCATGATTTTGGATATCTGTGAATTTACTTATTGGTGTGGAGGAACAGGTATGTGAGTGTATTTTTTAATTGTGTATATATTCAAATACTTTTTATTAATAAATTGTACAGAATGGTTGAAACCCGGTTGATAATGACTTTTCATAGTTGTTCTATTGTGTTATTGAAGCTCATAATTTATTTGGCATTTGCTCTAGTTATTGATTTTGATTTGCTAATGATTTGAAACATGTAAAAATGTGGTTCCACATTGAGGAAGAAGATGGCAGGAGATATTGCAGTAGGGCTTGTTTTGGTTTCCTTGAGCTGTGATTTCTGTATCTGGTTCACACGCGATGTTTCTGTCTTATAAATGGTGTTTGTGTCTATAAATGGCTTGTAGGAGCATGGAGGAAGAATATTTCATTTTGCCACTTCGGAGGTCTTTTCTGACACACACATATTCTGTCAGGAAATCTAATTACTGAGGAGAGGGCATGATATGAAATCGTTGTGGCCAAGAGAGAGGGCTTTTGTTTATCGTTTTGGGTGAAATTGGCGCAGAAACGAGGAGACAGGTCTTCTATTTCTCATTTTGTGTGTTGAATTGGTGCAGGTATGTGCAATGTGGGTGAATGTTCATTAGTACAGTGTTCGTCTTCACTTTTTAATACTTTGTGTGAGGTAAACCACTAACCCTGTTGAAGATAAGTTTAAACTTTAACCCACTGAAAAGGTATGGCTAATACTATGTAAAATAATTATATACAAATCTGATCCACCAGATTTCAAGAGATATGTGTGATTTCATGTTCTACAGTGAGCAAGCCTTGGTTGTATATTTTTTACTCTGTGTTTGTTCGAGGTTTTTTTCATAATATTTTAATTTGTAGCAGGATATATAACAGAGCCCAAATATATGGGTACACGGCCAATTCAACGAAGTGGAGTGTGATATCAGGTAATTCTAGCTCGTTTGAGTTTCATTTTTTTGGCCGTTCTTGGTTATGGGTGGTTAATGATTTGAAATGAATTCAGAGTTGCAATAGGTTTATTTTTTGTTTATATTTTTAATTTTAATCGTTCTTTAACTTTTCTTGGGTTTTGACCGTGGCTTCAGCCAATCTTCAGTATCCTGATGATGAATTACAGTTGGTAGTTCCAAACGCGTCGGTCCTAAAATTCTCATGTGATTTCCCAGAAGATTTATAATCTAACAATGATTTATTTTTATGAAATATTTTTTATTAATAAATATATATATATTTTTTTAATGAAAAAAATATTTGAACTTTTGCTATTTTTATAATGTTTATTTAAACTTAAAAGTTATATACACGGATTATGAACACTAAATATAAAAATGTTTTTTAAAATCATTTATTTATTTTCATAAAGCATCAACTGTAAAATTTCTACCCAATCATTTTCATCTCATATTTTGATTTAGTATCACTAAATATAAAAATATATGTAAAAATGTTATTTAAAGTCATTTTCATCTCTTACTTTGATTTTAATTTTGTATTTTTAAGGCAATTATGTGTAATATTCCCAAATTGAATATACCCAATTTGTTCTTAAAAACTTTTTAATTGAGTTTCAATGAGCATTAAGTGAAGTATTTTATCAAACAGTTTAAAAAGACACTGATGTAGATGTTGGTTTCATATTTTCTCTCAAGTGACATGGACAACTTATTTATAGACTCAGAAATAGACTTTCATTGTTGTTATCACTTAAAATGACGAAAAATTAAACAACCATGCAATTAACTAGACACCAATAGATGTAATGAAGTTTGAAATGGTGGAATATGGTAGCATTACAATATATAAATGGAATACCAGCCTTTAAATAATGGATCTTCAGCCATTAAAATCAGTGTTCTATAGCAGAAGTGGATCATCAATAAACATAGCTTGTTCTTTGATGAATCATTGTTTAACAAGGAAAAGTTTGATCTTGTTTAAGAGGAAATTTACCAAATTTTACAATGCCATTGTGAAGGACACACCTAGAACATGCACCATCTAATACTATTTTAAACTTGTTTATTGTAGGTGGTTTTGAAATTAACTTGATTTCTTGAGTAGGCAAGCTGCTACAGGATTTGGAAAAAAATCTTCAAATCTGGACAATGAATAAGGATACAAAAAATGGGCTCTATTACCTCCTGAAAGAGGGAATTCGATCAACCTTTAACCTCTGAAATCAATGCCTTTATAACTACTAGGCCTCTGGGATTTAATGCATGCTACCGACCTTCCCTTCTTTAGTGACTCAGCAGCGCAACTTGAGGACAAATAACAACTCGGCTTTTGAGTGGAAGAGATGCTACAGGATTTGGCAGAAGACACCAAGTCTGGAATTATACCAACTGCCTCCTTTAATTCAGAATTCGTCCCTCCTCATTTTACATTGATGCCATGAACCCTGTGCCAAATTTACTACGTGGCATGTATGGAAAAATTGGTGCCTGGAGTTTGTAAACTCGTCTTTCCTCTTTACACAATTCGACTCTTGTGCACTAGAAATCGATGAGGACCGATAAAATAATTCAACTTCTTTTGGAGATTGAATTCATCCCTTGATGGTTCGTTATAAACCATGTTTCCACAATCTGAAAATATATTATTAGTCCCTTCACTAAAGCCTTTGATCTGGAATGATTGGTCTTGGAATTTGTCTGAACGTAATGATCAGATAGATTTGACCCTCTTGGAGAAGCTATAACCCTGTAAACAATGAATTTAAATGATGTAGTATCTGCATAAGCACAATGAAATATCTAAAGTAATATTTTTAAAGAGCAACCTAGGGTGGTACTAGAAATCCACTGAAATTAGCTTGATTTTCGTTTGGAACTCTTGAACTCCATTGAGCTTCTTTTAATTTGTGAATGAAATATATAGGAATAGAATGATTTGTAATTGATTTCATATCCTATTTATAATTCTATCTTGACTCTCTTTCTAGCTTCTAGATTCTCCCTTTTCCCTATTATTTTATTGGTGGTGCCCAATTTACACTAGGAGACTTTTGCCTCCATTTTGAATTAAATAATAATTTGCCTCTTTTATCAATAAAATATTATTTTGCAGCCAATCTCCAATAAAATAATAGTTTTCCTCCATTCTCCAATAAAATATTATTTGTTGTCATTCTCTATTAAAATAATACTTTTCTTTCCTCCTCTAATTCTTTTGCCGCCAGTCCATTAAAATAATAATTTCTCCGCCTTTCTCACAAAATAGTATTTTTCCCCTTCTAAATTTTATCCCAAAATTTAGCAAAATTGTTAAGTGATTTTTGCATGCACAAAAATTGGGAACATCATAGTCCTCCCCACCAAAAATTGCTTGTCCTCAAGCAATATCTCCCTATGTTGCTTATCCATAAGCTTCCCGAGCTAATGCCAGGTTCCCAAATGTGTCAGTAAACCAATCCTCGTTGTCGCACCACCATCATATGAACAAATCCAATGTCACCAGGGTTCCAAACCAATCTGATCTTCCCTCGTAGAATATCCTGCCACTCTAGTGAAGTTCCCTATGTCATCAGCGAATCAACAAAGCCCAATGGAAGATCTAAATGAACTCCCCCTATAGAAACCACCTCACCCTTAAGAGTAGTTGAATTTCCAAATTCTGTGATGCCTAGATCCCATGACAGTCTCAAAAGGGTGCCACCATGTTGACATTGCACCACTCTGACTATGACAGACTGCCCATCGAGCACAAATTGTATCCTTCTCTCTTGGAACTTGATGGCAAAAAATCTATGAAGGCCAAGCTCATCCTGCCTAGGCATCTCCATGATGTCAATGTCTACCCATCCATTGTTAATCTTGGTCCTGAGCAACAATAGGATAAATCTTCATCGCCATACAATGGAGGTCTCAGCGATCCCCAATTTGTCAAACCCATGGTGAACTAGATCACCTTCGACCATGATCCTTCTCATTAAGAAATGGAGTGTCCTATTAGCTAACTGAATCCATGGATCCCATAGCCAGGTTTTCTGTGGCCTAGTTCTGACTGATACTCCCTGGTCCTTGCATGCCATCCATATATTAACCCTTATATCATGACTAGATCTGATGCATGATAAAGTTCCCTGCACCCTCCATACCACATAGTGAAATCTACTATCGTGTCTTGTGCAGTCATCTCTCAACTCTGAATAATCGTTGTTTAACAAGGCAAAGTCAGATCTTGTTTAAGAGAAAATTTCCAAAATTTTACAATGTCATTGGGAAGGACACACCTGGAACATGCTCCATCCGATAATAACTTAAACTTGCAGATTGCAGGAGCTTTTGAAATTAACTTGATTTCTTGAGTAGGCAAACTGCAATAGGATTTGGCAAAAATATTCAAATCTGGACAAAGAATAAGCATACAATGTACATAAATTGGGCTATATTACCTCTTGAAAGAGGGAATTCGATCAACCTTTAACCTCTAAAATCAATGCCTTTATAACTACTAGGCCTCTCAAATTTAATGCATGCTATCAACCTTCCCTTCTTTAGTGACTCAACCCACCTTGAGGAGAAATAAAAACTCGACTTTTGAGTGGAAGAGCTGCTATAGGATTTTGGCAGAAGACACAAGATCTAGAATTATACCAGTTGCCTCCTTTAATTCACAATTCGTCCCTCTTAATTTTACATTGATGCCATCAACCATGTCCCAAATTTATTACTTGGCCTGTATGGAAAATTTGGTGTCTGGAGCTTGTAAACACGTCCTCCCTCTTTATACAATTCAACTCTTGTGCACTTGAAATTGATGAGGATTGATAAAATAATTCAACTTCTTTTGGAGATTGAATTCATCCCTTCATGGCTGGTTATAAACCCTATTCCCAAATTCTGAAAATATATTATTAGTCCCTTTGCTAAAGTCTCTGATCTAGAATGACTGTTCTTGGAATTTATCTGAACGTAATGATCAGATCAATTCAACCCTCTTGGAGAAGCTATAACCCTGCAAAAAACGAATTAATATGGTGTATATTCTCTGCAATAAGCATAATGAAATATTTGAAGTAATATTTTCAAAGAGCTAACTAGGGTGGCACTCGAAGTCCACTGAAATTAGCTTGGAACTCTTGAACTCATTTGAGCTCCTTTCAATTTTTTATTTTTTTTGGTTTTGTTAATTAATTAACACAATCGATTGCTATTCCTGAAGATTCCTCAGGATTGTCTTCATTGGTGGGTTGTAGAGTCCTCGGGATTGTCTTCATTTCTAGCATTCCTGAAGTTGTTAAAACTAAAGCTTGGGGCGGTTCGCTTCTCCAGCATGTATTTCAGAATTTGCACCGATTCTTCAACATGAGAATATCGATTTGAGAGATTGTCAAACTGAATTTGAAGAGAGGAAACCCTTGCAAGAAAGACTTTAACATCCTGCTTCATGTTTATCATCCAAAATTTTTACCTCATTTTTTAGCTTTGCATCAAGAATCTTTTGATGTGCTCTGATTTGTTCACGCTCGGCTTGAAGATCAGCACAATGGAGACACTCTTCATTGTGCGCCATGCTACCAGAGATAACTATTGAATGGAGATACAAAGCTTGATAACAAGCTCTACAGAAGGGCTAGATCTTGTAGACACTTGTACAAAACTACACGCAGTCACTGATAAAAATGCACTCAGACTTTGCAGGGAGAGTATGGAGAGGCAAAGCAGCGCAATAATAGCGCAGACTCTTTAATAAGAAAAAAACAAAAGATACAACAACAAGGAAAAAACGGGCGAGGGTCGAGAGGAGAAGAGGCAGAGGGCATTGAGCACAGGGGCAGAGGCCCGAAGGAACAAGAGCCCAACAAAAAATTGAAGGGAGAAGAGGTCTGCAGAGGGAGATAAGCGAAGCTCGAGAAGGAGAGAGGGGAATGACAGAGGGAGCGGGAGGCGATGGGATAAGTAGGAGAGGGCGGGAGAAAGAATGCAGCTGGGGGGTAGAACCAAGGAGATAAGATCATGGGTGAGGTAGATGGGAGAGTACAAAGATTGCAGGAAATTTCTAAGGGGCCAGATATGAAAATCAAATAGAATCTAGGAGCAGTTAGGGTCAAAATCATGGCAGAGGAGTAAGATTTATAGAATCATTGAAAAGCAATTGCCCCGAGATACGAGCGCAGGCTCTGTTGGCCCGAAGATCAGCATCTTTACTATGAGATTGGAGAATATGGAAGAATGAAACATCCTTCATATCATCCAAGAGATTATGACATCTACTGATGGTTTTCTGAAGAGCGATGTTGGCAGCTGGTCAGTCATGGATCATTAAATTGATAATAATGGAGGAGTCTCCAAAAATCATAGCATTTGTGATTTTAAGATTTTTCAACTGAAGCAAGCCTTGAAGGAGGGCTAAGGCCTCTGCTATGTTATTAGAGAGAATGCCAAGAACCCATTCGAAATTCGTGAGAGTGATGCCATTTCCACTCCTTACGATTCCCCCTGCCCCTTCATTTCCCGGATTGGATTTTGAAGCTCCGTCAAAGAAAAGAGAGGGTCTAGCACTGATCTTTATCCAATTGACGAAGTCCTCCTCTTTAAGTCTGATCTTCCAGCTTTCTTCTATTCTGTAGGGATGTTTAGGAGGGGGGTTTCTCCTATTGTTTTGAGCCAGTAGATCACCCAGGAAGATCCTTTCCTCTGCACAAAGTTCACTGTGGTCGATACTATTTCTCTTAGCAGAGATAGTTTCGAGGGTGAGGCTCCAAGTTTTGCTACACACTTTCCTGAAGGATGGCTCTTTGTTCTTGAATATCTTCCTATTCCTGGAAAGCCAAATGTTCCACAATTCCACATAAGGGAGGGTATCCCAAACTCTCTTCGAAATTTTATTCTTCTTTTTCCCCCATGGGAAGCCATTTTTCCAAGAGCAGAGAACAACAGCAATAGAGTGATGCGTCCAGCAAGGCTGAAAAAATGGGGTGAGCTCAGTCCAACAACGAGAAGCAAAGGGGCACTCGATAAAGAGATGTAGGACCGTCTCTTCAACATTTTGGCAGTTTGGGCACATTGATGGTCCAATTACACCTCTTTTTTTGAGATTTTCGAAGGTTAAAATTTTGTCTTTCAAAAGGAGCCATATGAAAAACTTGATCTTAGGTATAGCTTCCGATTTCCAAACAGCCTTCCATGATGGCTAGATAGGCATTGGATATTGGTCATTACAAAGGTGCTGATAGGCTACTTTGATGGTGAATGTTGATCCAGAGGGGTCCCATCAAAATCCGTCAATGTTATCTTTTTTTAAAGGGGCAAAGCCATGGAGGTGGATCTGAAAATTGCTAAGATCATCTTCAAGGTGAACAGGAACTTTAGGAAAGTGCCATCCAGTCCAGTTTTGGGTTTGATTATCCCATTTGGAGAATTGACTCAAAAATTTTAAACCCATACTACTGAAGAAAAGGAGAATGCTCTTAGTACCAAGCCTGTCCATAATGGGTGTTTGTCCCATAATGCGATCAGTTCCAGCATTGATGGTGTTGCCTCCCATGGGAACTTTGGAGAGGTTTTGAGCTAGGAAGGGAATGGATTTTTTGCAAAGAGCCCAGATTTTAGAGCAAGGTCTGTTAGGAATATCATGATCGAAGAGCTGTTGCCGGGTAGAATTAAGATACTTAACTTCCAGGACTTTTTTCCACCAAGCCTGGTTCCCATTGATAAGCCTCCAGACAATCTTTCCTCCAAAGGTTTTGTTCAGGAGTTTGGGAGAGCAAACTCCAATGCCTCCATGCTCCTAATCTTGTATTACTTGTCTCCATTTGACTATGTTATATTTTCTTTTATCATTCTTTCCTCCTTGCCATAGGAAATGCCTTATGATAGCTTCAATTTTGAGATGGATGATGGCAGGAGCTTGAAGGAGGGTGAATTGATATAGTGGAAGGGATGAGAATCCAGATTTGAGAAGCATAAGACGACTTGCAGGGTTGAGCCATGATGAGCCCCATTGCTGAAATTTCCTCTTCATTTTTTCGATAGTGACATTCCAAACTTCAGACTTCAAAGGACTGATACTTACAGGCATGCCTAAATAAATGAAGTGATCCCATTTCAATTTGCAAGGAACACGAAAGATATTAGAAATGCTATGTAAAGTTTGATTAGAGGCATTCCAACCATAAATGCAACTTTTGTGGTGATTGATCAACCCTCCAGAATAGAGCACGAATTTGTCCAAGACATTTTTAAATCGCTGAGCAATGATATTGGAAGTGCCTCCCATCAGCAAAGTATCATCTAAAATTTGGGAATGATTCATATTTTTAACTCCGTTGCCAAATTTTATGTCAGTGATGAGGCCCACCCATCTCATATGTTCCAAATCTTTGCTGAAGGATTCAGCCATGAGGATGAAGAGGTAGGGAGAGAGAGGACAACCCTGCCTTAATCCTCTAGTGGATTGAAAGAAAGGAGCAGGTCTGCCATTAATGAGAGGAGATATCCAGGGGCCTGAGATGCAGGATTTGATAAGGGCAAGAAAGTTTTGGTCAAAACACATTTTTTGGAGCACAGCTAATAGAAAAGGGTGCCTGACCCTATCAAAGGCATTAACAAGGTCTAGCTTTAGGATAAATCCTTTTTATTTGCGAGAGAACTGGAATGAATGGCTTCTTGAACTAGGAGGATGGAATCAGAAATTTGTCTTTGAGATATGAAGTCTCCTTGGTTTTCCATGATGAGGTTATGAAGATGAGGTTTGAGATGGGAGGCCAGACTTTTAGTGATGAGCTTATAGGAGGAGTTGCAGAGGGAGATGGGTCTAAATCTAGAGAAGGAGGAAGGGCAGTTTTCTTTGGGGATAAGGGCAAGGAATGTAGAGTTAGTACACCCCCCAAAAATTTTCTTGCGTTAAATCCAATGTATCATTTTCAAAATATCTTTTTTAATAAGATCCTAGTATGTTCTATAAAAGTTGATAGAAAACCCATTAGTTCCAGGAGCCTTATTCGGGTGAAGGGTCCAGATTGCATTCTTGACCTCTTCTTCATCTATTTCTCTATTGATATCGGTGTTTATCTCTTCAGTGATTAAGGATGGAAGGTGTTGTAGCAGATCTGAGTAATCTTCAGGCATGCTTGCCTCAGTGAGGAGCTCTTTAAAATGCATTGTAGCCGCACTTTTAATTGCTTCTTGATCTATATGAAGCTGGCCAGCTTCGTCAATGATGGATACAATGTTGTTTTTGACTCTGCGGACATTGGTTTGATTATGAAAAAAAGCTGTGTTTTTATCACCAACTTGAAGCCATAAATTCCTTGATTTAATGTGCCATTTCTCTTCTTCATTTCTGTTGGCTCGATAGAGCTGCCAATAGAGATTTTTTCCCTGATTATGAAGATCTTGATTGAGTCCTTGGTTTTCAATGTTGCCATGTACTTCATCCAAGTGGATTTTGATTTTAGTCTTGATTTGATCAGGCTCTTTATAATGTGTTTTGGCCCAATCCTTAAAGGCCATCTTTGTTTTCTTTAATTTGGTCTCCCATATAAAGTTCGATGAACCTTCAACATGCTGAGTCCATATGTTTCGCACGAGGTGATTTGCATATGGATTGTCTTTCCAAAGGGGGTTGTATTTGAAAGGAATGGGCCCAAGAGAACGGTGTTCTCCAAGGGTGATTGTTATGGGATAATGGTATGAAGCTGGAAAAGTGAGCACGTTTGCCGAAGCTGTGGAATAATGAGAGAGAAGAGTGACAGTGACCAGGATTCTATCAAGTTTTTCCATGATGCTGCCTCTGCCTATTCTTCTATGCTCCAAGTGTATCTACGATTCTTTGGAGCTATGTCCACTAACTCATGATCTTTCATTATATCTTCAAGCTGATTCCTGAAAGGATCTTGGCTAAAACAACCTCCTCTTTTCTCATTTGCATGGAGAATGAGGTTGAAGTCTCCTCCCATTATGATGTTGTTGTTGTCCTCATTGCTCATGTTTTCCTTTATGGAGTTCCAGCAGAGTTCTTTGTCCATATAATGGTTGGGACCATAGACATTGTAAACTATGATCTCTTTCTGATCCGTGTAGTTTTATAATGTCACTTTGAGCCAATTTTGGTTTACCATGATGTCTTTTTGTTTCCATATGTTGTAATTCCAAAGAGTAGCTAACCCACCAGAGGCTCCCCTTGACTCAGATAGGAAGCCATCATAGTTCTTTACTTTATTTATTATTGCCTTCATTTCTAATTCTCCTTGCTTTGTTTCCTGTAGGAGGATAATTTCCGGTTTCTCTTGATTTGTCAGATCTCTTAGGGCTACTATTTTGGAGGGGTGCCCTAAACCCCTGTTGTTCCACGAGAGAACTTTCATCATTGAAAAATGGCTATTCAGAGAGTTGCTTTCCCTCTTTGGTCCTTTTTTCCCGCGTCTTTGATGTTTTGTCCCAATATGTAATTTTCTATGGGGTTCTGTGTTCCCAATGCTATATCCTTTTGTGCATTTTCATCACAGTGCTGCTTTGTAGTTTTTCTTCCAGGGCCCTGATTTTTTTGAGTTTCTAGATTTGCCCCATGTTCCTTTAATGAATTCCTGGTGATTCTAATAGAGAAGGGTTCTTGGGAGGAGGAGGGAGGGTCATGAATGGAGGGGGATATTTGAGGGGAGACATGCTAAGGGAGAGGAGTGGTAAGGGGAGGGTCATCATCAGGGAGGGAGATGGATGAGAAAGGATTGGACTACTCCAGCGAGTTGGGGGGAGTGGAAGATGTAGAGGGATTGCATGGATCCGGGATCGAGGGTAAAGAAGAGGGCAAGGGATTAGACTTAGGGGGAGGAACAACCGGGGAGACATTATTAGGGTTTGGGTTGGTTTTCTTTCCTTTAACAGTTTCCCATTGTTGTTCTGTCTCCGGGGATTCAACATCAATAACTTTTGAACAACGATTAGCAAAGTGACCATATTCGTGACATACCTTACATTTGAATGGGATCTGCTCATAATCAATCTACTGAATGTGCGTCCATTCGTCGACTTTTAATTTGATGGCCTCCGGGAGACCTTTGCCCAAATCCACTTCAACACAGATCCTGGGGCAGGCTTGCATGTTGTCCTTTGGTTCACTTCAATCAATGAATTTTCCAATTGCATTTTCGATAGATTTTACTGAATCATCCCCCAACAATGAAGGGTGAGGTGTGGAAGAAGCACCCAAACAGGAACTGCATTCGGAACATCAAGTTCAGGATCAAAATTCGACGTCCATTTTTTGAGGTACAAGCCCCTCTTGTCCATGAAATAGGATCTGTTTCTGAAGATCGGATCTTTATCTTCTTTAGTTTCGAAGTGGAAGGTAAAGTATCCCCTTCCACAGAATCGAATGGAGATTTTACCATTGATCTTGTCCGACCAGTTGCGTTTAACCCAACGTTGAACTATCTTCAAAGAGGGCCAGAGACCTGTAAATTGACCTATTAATCCCTTCTCTGCCAAAGAGATAGCAACCATACGAGGGAGAGAGGGAGGGAGAACAACCTCCTGTAAGCCTTCAAGCTTTTTTATGAATTTGGATATCACTGCTCTAGGTCGTGAAGGAGCCAAGGTGCTGATAAGATCTGAGAAAGCTCGGGCCTGGATCGAAGAGGCAGCCATCTTCGGGGAGGACTCTGGAGTGGCCATGCTGGAACCAGATTGCGATCAGTAGAGGCAGGAGTAGAAGGGCCGAAGGGCTGAGGGGCCGAGGAGGACACAACGACTAGATCCACCTTCTCCACAAAAAAGTTTTCCAGGTGAGACTAAAATAGCTCCTTTCAATTTGTTAATGAAATATATAGGAATAGAATTTTTTTCAATTGAGTCCATATCCTATTTATAATTCTCCCTTGAGCCTCTTTCTAGCTTCTAGATTCTCCTTTTTCCCTATTATTTTATTGATGGTGCCCAATTTCCACTAGGAGACTTTTGCTGCCATTTTGAATTAAATAATAATATGCCTCCTTTATCAATAATATATTATATTAACGCCTATCTCCAATAAAATAATAGTTTTCCTCCATCATCCAATAAAACATTATTTTTTGTCATTCTCTATTAAAATATTAATTTGCCTTCCTCCTCTAATAAAATATTCTTTTGTCGTCATTCCATTTAAATAATAATTTCTCCCCCTTTCTCGCAAAATATTATTTTCCCCCTTCTAAATTTTATCCTAAAATTTAGAAAAACTCTTAAGTGTTTTTTGCATGCACAAAAATTGGGAACATTACAGTCTTCCCCACCAAAAATTGCTTGTCCTCAAGCTATCTCCCTATGATGTTAATCCAGAAGCTGGCCGAGCTAATGCTAGGGTCCCAAATGTGCCATTCAACCACTCCTTGTTGTAGCACCACCATCATATGAAAAAATCCTATATTACAAGGGTTCCAAACCAACCCAATTTCCCCCTGCGGAATATCCCGCCACACTAGTGAAGTTCCCTATGTCATCAGGGAATCATCAAATCCCAATGGAAGATCTGGATGATCTCCCCCTATATAAATCAGCTCACCCATGAGGGTAGTTGAATCGCCAAATCCTATGATGCTTAGATCCCATGCTATTCTCAAAAGGGTTCCACCATGTTGATGCTACGCCACTTTGACTATGATAGACTCCCCATCATGCGCAAACTATATCCTCCTCTCCTGGAACTTGATGGAGAAAAACCTGTGAAGGCCAAGCTCATCCTCCCCAAGCATCTCCATGATGTCAATGTCTATCCATCCATTGTCAATCTTGGTCCTGAGCAACAATAGGATAAATATACCTCGACATACAATGGAGATCCCAGCGATCCCCCATGTGTCAAACCCAAGTTGGACTATGTGAAAATTCCAAGTCCTAGATCTGGAATACTACTGCAACAAACTGAATTACTTCTCCTACTTGTAAATTTAGTTTAACAAGTTATTTTGCATATTACTTCTGAAAACATTGAAGCAATTACTGAAGCAGCCTTCACTTATTTAAATTCAGATGTGGAAATAGGAAATTGAGCAAAAGAAAAACATCACATAGGACACGATTATTTTTGGACAAATGTCCCCGGAAAAACCCAATGCGGGAAAATCGGTGCAACAGGTCTAAGTGTTTTATTATTAAGGAATAGTTTTATCTAAATACATTTTTGAATGTCTCACCGGACAATTCTTTTACAGAGAATATTGATATAGAAATAGTGAGATTACCTCACTCTGCAAGTCCTGACTGATTTGGTAGTTGAACTAATGAAACCCCAACACCCTCTGCGCAGTATTTGCATAGGCATGTGAGGGGACTGCTTTGGAACTGTGTCACCTCCTCTGCGTGATCTTTCATCCCTCAGGAAACTCGATCCCAACCCTCCCGGCTCAGAATCTCGATTTTCCGACTAAAACTCAGAATTCTGCTAAGAAACTGCGATGCCTCTACGTGTGGCCTGCATGGCCCTACGTCACAATCTATGCGCTATACGTTGCTTCTTCTGCATCTTTCTCTACCTCTCTAGTGATGATCCTTGGCCCCAGAGAAGATCCCCCTTCGAAAACTGTCTCTACCCCGAAACTGCATGAAGAATCTCTAGATCGGTTTTTTCCTCTGAGCACTGCTCCTTCAAAAAATTCGATCACTTGATCGTCTCGGTGTGTCTTCCAAATGACCCTCAAGCCTTCCTTTACAATCTTCTCGTTGAGACTTCAACGGCCGATATTGGATCTCCAATCAACAGCTAAGATTATATTTTGACTTGATCTTCTTTTTCTAGAAGTTAAACCCACAATTTAGATTAATACCCATTAATTATTTTAATTTCCTAAGTTAGACTTAGGGTCCTCATTTAAAATAATTAATTTATTAAATAAAACTGTTTTTGGGTGGAATTTCTCCAAACAATCTTTGGGTTATCTAGAATGCATGCGTTTAAGACTCTCCACAAAGTTTGAGACTTAGAGCACATCCGATGCTACAACAAATCAACACTCCCTCTTAGCGAAGAATGTGCTCTAGAAAATATGCCCGGTTGCACACTGCTCTGACTCTGGAGCATATCCCTTTGTGCTACTGATGTGTGACATGATGCCCATCAAACACTACGCTGCTGCCACAACTGTACTGTTGTTGACTCGGCCACGATCAACACTACACCTGTACTACAACTCCCTCTCAAACGTTGCATATGCTGCTAGCATTGCTACTACTATCTCTGCACTGCAACTCAGTTGCTAAGAGAAGCAACTGAAAAACATCCAAAATTTTGAACAAGTATTCATAATTCATCTCGATGTTGAAACTCTGACTACTACTAGTACCACGTTGTCCCTCTAAATAACAGCGTTGTTGCTGCTCTACATTGTGTCCCTCTATGCTGCTGCAACTTTGTTATGTGCTACTCAGGTTCTTGCACTGCTAACCACTACATCTGTTGCTCTGACACTCCTCTGCACCACCGAAAACTCCTCCAGCCTGCTACTACTAATCTTGGGCACCCGTAGCAAGGTCATGATCTAAGAGGTGGAATCCCCAAAGATTCTACCCAACTGAAGTTATTGATAACTTATAGCTCAATATCGCCCCATCTCGCTCTCGGAGATGCATGGGCACTTGTTGGCTCAAGGGGTCCTGACCCAGGTTCTGATGTTCAAGGTTTGCCAACAAACCCTTGTACTACTAGCCCTTTCGGCAGTGACTTGCTTGCACAAGCCAAAGTCTCACCCGAAGTAGTATGGGTGGATGCTAGAACCAAGTTTCTGCACCCTGGGAGAGGGTAGGTAAGTCAAGCAGAGCTGCGTTCACCCTGATCGTGACCCGATCCGGTATCACCAAGCCTATATTCCCTTCGCATCCACGTGCGCAACAGCAATATTACTCAAAGAAATCAACAGATCGAGAATTCATATAAAAATACACATCTATTTCAGATATTCTTGTATGAAGCAAGTAGCACAAACCTAGATCGCAACATAAATAAGTACACAAGTATGTTCACAACTTAAACCAATAAAACAACAGCATATACTAAGTAATCAAGATGTCACAGATTCATATCACAGCATTTCCAGTGGATTCAGATAGGCGACAATACTTTCGCATTCATTAATCTTTCAGATCTACATACAAAACCCCAAAAGCCCAACCTACGCACACAGCAGGACAAAGGCCCTTCGCGCACACAGCAGCATGAGTCCTTACCCAAAAACCCTGACCAAATCTATCGATTTTCACTTAGTAGCAATCTCTTATCATCCTTAGCTTTTCCTACAACTCAAAAAGGTTCAACTACTTATACTATTCTAGCCTATGCATCCAATGGTCCGCAAACCATGGTTTACGGACTCTTGGTCTACCCTTGACCCAATTACAATGCTTTAGGGGATTTGACCCACCCAAAAACCCCTGCGCTATACTAAATATAATAGAAATATACAAAATGGACCAATTTCGCAGCTTTATAGGAGACCCTGTTCCAACAGTCCCCCAACACAATCTTGTGACTCATCCCGAGTCACTATGCTGGTAGGTTCATCATCTGCATCTTCACAGCTACTCCAAACCTGTAGTCATTTGATCTGATATGATTTGAGCTGACTACCATTGACATATCTTGGCAGGACATCTCTGCGCAGGGTAGCCAGCTGAACAGCTCCACCATCTGTGATTTCCTTAACAGTATAGGGGCCAAGCCAGTGCTGCCAGAACTTCCCTGGATGTTTTGCAAACTGGCTATCGTATAAGAGGACCAAGTCATCCGGCGCGAAGGTCTTTTGGCGAATATGTCGATCATGCCAGGCTTTGTCGCGGGCCTTCTACACCTGTTGATGGAAATTAGCCAGGAACCGGTCTTCCTCCAAAGCCATAAGTTGTGCTAAGCGTTCCTCCATGATGTCAGGGTCCACCATGTTCGTAACTGCGGCGATATGCAAACTAGGAATAATGTACTCCATTGGCATAATGGCCTCCTTGCCGTAGACCATCCTAAAAGGAGTTTTCCCAGTGAGCTTTTTGCAGGTGGTTCCATAAGCCCATAGAACTGACGGGACGCGTACGTCCCAATCGCTACGATCAGCATTGCAGACCTTTGTCAGTGCTTCCTCCAAGATTTTTTTAAAGGCTTCAACCGCACCATTTTCTTGTGGGTGATATCATGTGCATGATGGATGTGGAACTCCGTGGTCAAAGCCTTAATCGTTTCATTAATGAAGTGCGTACCCCTGTCACTCATGAGGATCTTCGGACACCCAAATCTTGTCAAGATCTGTTCAAAAATAAAATGTGCAGCGGTATTCTCAGTACAATCCTTTACTGCTTGTGCTTCAACCCACCTAGTTATGTAATCAGTGGCAGTAATGATGTAGCGCGCTCCCATCTTCTTTCCTGGTGGGTTGATAGGTCCAATGAAATCGATGGCCCACTTGTCGAATGCTTGTAGGGCCATTTGTGGTTGAATGGGCATTTCATCCATGCAGGATGGCCTCCCTATTCGTTGGCATGTATCACAAGCTTTACAATGATCATGGGCATCACGATGCAGGGTAGGCCACCATAGCCCAGCTCTCAAAACCTTTTGCGTCATTGCTTTTCCTGCGTAGTGACCTCTTGCTACTCCGTCATGAGCTTCTGCCAATATAGCGTGTCTTTCATGCTCCAGAACATATCTCCGTAATATTTCATCCGCTCCCATCTTATATAATTGACCCGCAATGATGGTGAAATCTACTGCTCAAGTGACTATCTCTTTCTCCTGTTGCACTGAATACTCCAGGGGAGCCATCCCGATTGTCAAGAACTGAATGATATCAGTGAAGTGGGCATCTACTACCTTAATAGTAAATAGCTGCGCATCAGGTAATCTGTCTTCTAGGTTGGTTGGCTCTTGACCACTCTCTATTCGTGATAGGTCGTCCGGCCCAGCATTCAGCTTTCCCGGCTTAACGATGATTTCAAAATCATACCCCTGAAATAATAATAACCAGCGGCAGATTTTTCCCCCAAAAATGGGCTTATTTACCAGGTACTTCAAGGCGGAATGGTCTATAAACATTTTGAAGTGTCCTCCTAATAAGTAATGTCGATATTTCTGCAAAGCGTACACCATGGCCAACCCCTCCCGCTCCGTAGTGGAGTAATTACATTCAGCGCCCGAGAGTTTCCGACTTGCAAAGGCAATCGGATGATCAATGTCTCCCTCTCCTGGCTGTGTAAGGATAGCTCCGAGAGCAATTCCCAATGCATCGACGTGGACATGAAAGACCTTCTCCCAATCAGGAAATATGAGAATAGGAGCTGAGACCATCTTTTCCTTAAGTAATTCAAAGCTCTTTTGACACTCGTCATCCTAAAAGAACGAAACATCCTTTTTGAGAAATTTTTCCATAGGAGTCGTGATCAGTGCGTAGCCTTGAATGAATTTTTGGTAGTAGCCTGTGTGCCCAAGGATCAAACATAGCTGTTTCTCCATTGCTGGTACTGGCAAGTTGATGATTACTGCAATTTTGGCAGGGTCCACCATCAGCCCTTGTCAACAAACTATATGGCCGAGCAGGATACCAAAGGGTACATAGAAGATACACTTTTTGATATTTAAGGAAATCTGATGCTTTCGGTAGGCATCCAACATCATGCACAAGTTAGATACGTGCACCTTCACCAGGCCGAAGACGATCCAATCATCGAAGTATACTTCGAGGAACTTGTGGATAAATTCTTTGAACATCGCAACCACTACTCGTGAAAAAATAGCAGGGGAATTCTTGAGACCAAATGGCATGACAGTATACTAAAAAGAGCCCCATTCCGTGGCGAACGTGGTTTTGCAGCGGTCTTCAGGAGCGATTCTAATCTGATGGTACCCAGAGAATCCGTCCATAAAAGAGTATGCTTCCTGTCCCCCCACACTATCCAAAATTTCATCTGAGAACGGTGTAGGGAATGGGTCATGAACACAGGCGTTGTTCAGCTTGTGTAGGTCCATGCAGATCCGAATCTCCCCTTTAGCTTCTTTCTCCTAAACCACCATCGAGCTAACCTAGTCTGACTGTTCGACAGGTTTGATGATACCCGCAGCGATCATTTTATCAAGCTCTTCCTTGAATTTTTTCTTATACTTGGGGCTCAACCTATAGGGTCGCTGTTTTACGGGCTGGGCATCCGTTTTGAGAGTGATATGCATGACTCCTAATTCCCCTGTGATTCCCCTTAGTTCTGAAAATTTTGTTGGGAATAAGTCTTGGTACTCGGTGAGTAACTCAACCACTTTGCTTGCTGTATTTTCATCCCAATAGTCCCCAATCTTAGCCAACTTAGGATGTTCTTCCATCCCAATATTAACTTCACGTAGCCTGAGGAGCTTAGTGACATCTACCTCTTGCAGCAGGGGTCCTGCAACGGGGCACTCTTTTTGCGACTCTAGGATAGAGACAGACCGCGGGTCTTCTTCACTTTCTTCCCTTGCCAAGCTACGACAGTTAACAATATCCTGCATCTGTGATTCCCATGTTGGTGCCCTGAATGCTTCAGTGGAGCTAGGTTCTTTAAACACAAATGTATATATGCCCTGCAGAGCTTCGTCAAGCACTTCTGACCCCCCTATGAGTCCAAATGTCCCTACGAATTCATCACTCAGAATTTCCAAGTGGCGGGTGCGTTGATGTAGCTCCGCATCTAGGTACCACGCAGTTGAGATTAGACCTAATGCGTGAATGAACAAGTGAACCCATTCTTCCATAGCCTGGTCACCCCATGCCCTGATCCAGGCCAACAAGTGGTTACGTGGGTCCACTGGGCCAAGGAACATCTTGACCCGCACATTTACTGGAGGTTCAAATCGGAGGAGCATCATGTCCCGACAGTCTTCCCAGTCCTGGAACGCCCCTTTATGCGTCTCCCACCATCTTGCAGGCGTTGCATACATCGCTAGATTAAGGGCCCATATCCTTTGTTCTTTGGGAACCTCGGATTCGAATGTGCGCAAAAATTCCCTAATGCTACCAGAACCATGAAAGTAGGGTAGGTCTCTTACCTCCGAGGAAATGCAGTGGAAGTCCCTGGTGACTCAAAGACATCGCAGCGCTAAGACATCATGCAACTGGTTTTGCCAATTCTCCATCTCCCCGTCAGAGTCAGAGAAGCATTCACTGTCATTTTCCCAGCAGAGTATGCCTTCTGCCATGGGGTTGATCTAATCCTCGTCTCGCACAATCAACTTGTAAATGTGATCCACCTCTTCTTCATCGTGCACTGACTTTGTATATCGTTCACCTCCTGCAGGATCTAATGGTACTATCACCCTTGTGCCGTTATTCTCAAACACCATGCTTATTTTCTTTAGGTTGATGATACCACCCATATCTATGGCCCAATCTAATCCCAAGAGTGTAGGGTAGGGGTCCGCATCTTCTACAATTTCTATTACTTCAAAATCAGTGTGGGCCTTTACACCTGCGATGTCCACCTTAACTTTAGGCAACCTTCTTAGCGGGATGATTTTCTGTTGATTTTCCATGCACAGCTGAATAATGGACCATTCCAACTTAGGTTATCCCATTCATAGCCAAGTCTGCTTACGTAACACGTTCGCATCCAACCCTAGGTCCAAAATAACCTGGCTCATTTCGTAGTCACCGATCTGCGCAGACAACCGCATCTCTTCTGGTGTGTTTCTTATATATGTATAGTTTGTGCACATCCTTGACTTCCAGGGTTAGATTGGGTCGTGCTGCGCATCTATCTATTAATACCTAAAGGTTATCCACATCCTTTGGGTTACGCAGCAGTTTCATACATGCCTGCAAAAAGGGCTCAACCTCCGCATCTACCTTGAGGTTCGCAGGTGGCCGAGCAGTAGTTGCTTTTGTCTCAGCAAAGTCTTTGCGATCTGTGATAAATGTTTCTTTTCCCCTTTTTAGGTCCAGGCCTTCTTGTTTGATAGCGGCTTGACGGATCGCAACTTCCTCCTTAGGTCCCCTGTTGGCCATCTCGTTGCGCATCACCACATTCACACTCGGACCCTTGCTTCGCAGCTTAGCCTTAACTCTCTGCACATTTTGCATATGTTTCGACTGCTTTTCATGCATTTTCGCTATCAAGTTCGAGCAATATTCAATCGCATGGTCCAACTGTCTGCAATATCAGTAGGATTACCTACTGGGGTTCGAGCAGTCCCTTGCAAAGTGTCATGCTTCTCCACAGTTATAGTAGATTAGCTGACCTCGTCCCCGTCCTGCACTTCCACAGCGTCCTCCTCCCCTTCCCCTTGATGGGGAGTCACCTATACCTACGGGGGTCCTTGGTGACGCGGGGTTTGATTGTACCCTATATAAGTTTCCTCGATCAATCATCAAATCATATGTTCGGCAGTTCTGTTCGTCATGTCCCACCGATCTGCATAACCTACACCATTGTTGTTTTACCTCTGGAACATATGCAGCAAGGTGGGGACCATTTCGTGTGATGTCTGTCATCATATTGGAATCCCCCTTCTCTGATTACCTTATTCAGTCGTTGATCGGCCTCCCACACAGATTCAGAAGGTCCTTGCTTGAAATCGTTCAGATCAACCACGATTTGGGAGTAGGACTTAGGTTTCTTGAATTGTTGTTTCAGGGCATTCGTAATTTCTTCAATGGTTGCATTTGCGTTTTGGCTGATGTATCCCATGTACCAATCCAAAGCTCTTCCTTCAAAGGCAAGGGACAACTGTGCCCTTTTCACCGCATCACTGGCCATGTTTTGCGCAGTCCATACCGATCCTGCGAAAAACCAGAACTGATCCATATCTTCATTCCCTACACCCTTAAAGGTCGGCAATTTCATGTGCACAGCCATGTCATCTTCTGGTGGCGGAGGGGTCGGTGAATTCTTACCTCTAGGCTGATTTGAAAGTGGTGTGGCTGGAGGACTCTGCGAAGCTGCTTCCCTTACTAGATTGTAGACCAATCGATCTCCTTCTATGTTGGCCCTATAGTACTTGCCACTCCGCGTTGTGCTCTCGTCCAGATCAGAGGTCATTCACTCGGTATGGCTACAAAGAATACTCTTTTCGCACAATAATATCTTGACCAATAATGGAAAAGTCTTCAGGAACTTACCTCGGAACCCCGTGAAGAATCTTCGCTCTACTTCAGAGTAGGAGACAAACTGATCGATGGCAAATTCTGTTACAAATCCTCCTAACACACTGTCTCCCCAATGGTCCACGGTGCAAGTGATGGTCTTATTAGTCTTTTCTAGCTGCTGGATTAGTTCGGGGGTCCAATCGGTGATCTGCTCGTCCTTCCAACACTTCTGAAACTCGACCAGACTTGCGAGCCACTCCTGGAACCCAATTGCAATCATTACAAAGAAGATCTCATAGATCTCTGTGAGAATGTACTTATTCTTCCACTCATTGGTGGTCAACCTCTTACTGCAGTTTTCTTTTATGGAAAATTCCTGATTCATCAATTTCCTTCCTCTCCGGCTTCCAGTATGGCCTTGGTATTACCCGATCCCTCTCTCAAAATGCTCCAGGTCCCAGCAACGGAACCATTTTTTGGCTCAAGGGGTCCTGAACCAGGTTCAGATGTTCAAGGTTTGCCAACAAACCCCTGTACTACTGGCCATTTCGACAGTGACCTGCTTGTACAGGCCAAAGTCTCACCCGAAGTAGTATGGGTGGATGCTAGAACCAGGTTTCCGCACCCTGGGAGAGGGTAGGTAAGTCAAGTAGAGCTGAGTTCACCCTGATCGTGACCCGATCCAGTATCACTGAGCCTAGATTCCCTTCGCATCCATGTGCACAATAGCAATATTACTCACAGAAATCAACAGATTGAGAATTCATATAACAATACACAGCTATTTCAAATATTCTTGTATGAAGCAAGTAGAACAAAACCAAATCACAGCATAAATAAGTACACAAGTAAGTTCAAAACTTAAACCAATAAAACAACAACATATACTAAGTAATCAAGACGTCACATATTCATATCACAACATTTCCAGTGGATTCAGATAGGCGATAATACTTCCGCATTCATTAATCTTTCAGATCTATGTACAAAACCCCAAAAACCCAACCTGCGCACACAGCAGCAGGGTCCACACACAACAGGACAGAAGCCCTCTGCGCACACAGCAGCAAGAGTCCTTACCCGAAAACCCTGACCAAATCTATCAATTTTCACTTAGCAGCAATCTCTTATCATCCTTAGCTTGTCCTACAACTCAAAAAGGTTCAACTACTTATACTATTATAGCCTATGCATCTAATGGTCCGCAAACTGTGGTTTGCAGACTCTTGGTCTACCCTTGACCCAATTACAATGCTTTAGGGGCTTTGACCCACCCCAAAACCCCTGCGCTATACTAAATATAATAAAAAAATATACAAAATGGACCAGTTTCGCAGCTTTGTAGGAGACCCTGTTCCAACAGCACTTCATGGCACACTCGTCCTCCTTAATATTTGCGGATGCAGCCTTCATATCTTATTTCTCATCCTTGTACTTTTTATTCAAAGGACACTGGGTAGCGTAGTGACAAATTTCACCACCCGTGAAGCATTTTATCTTCGAGATGTCTTTCTTACATCTCCATTGCTCCTATTGTCCATTGGATGGAAGGGCTGCATTTTCTTCCTCCTCCTGCTTCACCTTCGACTAGCTGCCACTGTTTTCGTCAAGTTTACACTTGATCGGTCCCTCCTTAGATCTTCTTGCTGAAGAGAAAACCACATCTTCTCCCAGACTGGAAACGTTGCTCTGCCCAGGATGATCTAGACAAAGACCTACCAATCTTCAGTGACTCTGTTAAGAGCCAGTCTCACCATTGTTGTAGCAGAAGGGGTGGATCCCATGGCTGCAAGTTAATCATGGGTTTCTTGAAGTCTAGACAGGAACAAAACAATACACTCCCCTTTTTGCATCTGCACCATCCTTAGTTTCTACTATAAATACATCTTCTGCTGCCCGGAAGATCCTTCATACAGCGCCCACATCTGCATGGTTGTGTCCTTGCCAGCTATATGGGACACAATATAATATTTGACTCCATCAAGGAGCACACTTTTAGCCTTCGCCATGTCGGATTTGTACTTCTTCAATGGATTTTGATCTTCAGGGACAACTACCATACTTGTCACGGAAAGCTTGAGATTGTACTCATCTATAAGGCATTTGATCCTTGCCTTCCAGATCATGTAGTTGGAGTCTCCCTCTAACCAGTCCTAATTTCTAAGCCCGTGAGTTTCCATGGCCGTCAAGAAATTGTCGAATCGGTTCCTCTTCTTTCGCTCTACGCAACATTGTTTGGCTTACGCACTCCTTCTGGATTTTGTAGATATGCCACCTGGAACTATTGCTCAGATCTTGGAAAAATGAAATTCCTTAGCTAGGAAATTTAGGAGAAAATTCCCTCAATTTGCTTCTGCTTCCTCTTCTGATGAGTTTCTGCCCAAAAAAACAAATCTTCCTGCATAAAAATACATCCCACCAACTCTGTGCTGCTCCCTCTGGCTCAACAAAATTATGATCTCGAAGCCTTTCCTCTCTGTCGACTCACTCGGAGAGAGACTTTCCCATAAATTTTAGCCCTGGATTGTGCAATCCCTCTAGGGATTCAAATTGCTTCTTTCTACAGCTTATTCGGCCTCCTTCTCAGTGTTGGATTTTCTCTTCCTGTTTCACTTGCAACGCTCCACAACCTCTAATACCATGTGAAAATTTCAATTCCTAGATCTAGAATCCTACTGCAAAAAACTGAATTACTTCTCCTGCATGTAAATTTAGATTAACAAGTTATTTTTTAGATTACTTCTGAAAAAATTGAAGCAATTACTGAAGCAACCTTCACTTATTTAAATTTAGATGCGGAAACATGAAATTGAGCAAAATAAAAATATCACACAGGACACCATTATTTTTGGACAAATGTCCCTGAAAAAGCCCAATGTGGGAAAACCAATGCAACAACTCTGAGGGTTTTATTATTAAGTAGCAGTTGTATCTAAATACATCTCTGAATGTCTCACCGGACAATTCAGTTACAAAGAATACTGATAGAGAAATAGTGAGATTACCTCACTTTGTAAGTATCAGTTGATCTGATAGCTGAACTAGCGAAACCCTAACACCCTATGCACTGCCTCTATGCAGTAGTTGCGTAGGCCTGTGTGGGGACTGCTCTGGAACTGCGTCACCTCCTCTGTTTGATCATTCAGCCCTCAAGAAACTCGATTCCAGCCCTCCCGGCTTAGAATCTTTATTTCATGAATGAAACTCAAACTTCTTCTCAGAAACTATGATGCCTCTACGTGTAGCCTGCACGGACCTGCGTCACCCCTTTTGGGTGCTGCGTCACCCTCTTTGGGCTCTGCGCTGCTTCCTCTATGTCTTTCTCTGCCTCTTTGCTAATGATCCTTGGCCTTGGAGAAGATCCTCCTGCCAAAATTGTATCTTCCCCTCAACTGCGTGAAGAACCTCTAGATCGAATTTTTCCTCTAAGCATTTCTCCTTCAGAAAATTTGATCACTTGATCTTCTTGGCGTGTCTTCCAAATGACCCTCAAGCCTTCCTTTATAGTCTTCTTGTTGAGACTTCAATGACCGAGATTAGATCTCCAATCAATGACTAAGATTATATTTTGACTTTATCTGCTTTTTCTAGAAGTTACACCCACAGTTTAGATTAATACCCACTAATTATTTTAATTTCCTAAGTTAGACTTAGGGTCCTCATTAAAAATAATTAATTTATCAAATAAAAAAATTTATGGGTTGAATTTCTCAAAACAGTTTATGGGTTATCTAGTATGCATGTGTCTAAGCCTCTCCAAAAAATTTGAGAGTTAGAGCACATCCGATGGTACCACAAATAAACAGACTAGATCACCTTCTACCGTGATCCTTCTCATCACGAAATGAAGTGTCCTATTAACTAACTGAATCCCTGGATCCCATTGCCCGATTTTTTGTTGGCTGAGTTTTGACTGCTACTCCTCGATCCCTGCATGCCATCCATATTGTTGATTTTTGGTAGCATTGGATGTGATCTAAGCTCCAAATTTTGTGGAGAGGCTTAGACATGTGCATTATAAATAACCCATAAATCGTTTTGGGAAACTCCACCCAGAAACAATTTTATAAGAAAAAATAATTATTTTTAATGAGGACCCTAAGTCTAATATTTGAAATAATTAATCAGTATTAATGTAAACTGTGGGTGAATCTTCTAGATAAAGCAGACAAAGTCTAATATAATCTTAGTCATTGATTTGAGATCTAATCTCGACCGTTCATTTGTCAACGAGAAGGCTATAAAGGAAGACTTGAGAGTTATTTGTAAATTACACCAAGAGGAACTAGAGATCAAAATTTTCTGACGGAGCAGTGCTTGGATGAAAATCAGATCTAAGTGATTCTTGATTGTAATGAGGGGCAATAATTTCAGTTGGAGATTTTCCTGAGCCAAAGAATACAAAGCAGAAAAGGAAAAGAGAAGATCAGTATAGGCAGCATAGCAGCTACGCATAGCCAACATAGTCCCACGCAGAGGTAGCGTTGCAGCGTCAAGGGAATTCAAGATTCAGCTGAGGGTTAGCCAGATCCAGTGTTGGAGAGCCAAGGTGTGAAACCGGAAGAGGCCAGAAGGGAAGATCCAACTAGAAAAAGACCAGTGATGCAGAAGCCACACAATCCCCACGCAGAGTGATGTAGAGATTGCGTAGTGACTACGCAGAGACTGCGCAGCGCAGTGACTATGCAGAAACTGCACAACACAATGGAGGGTTTGAAGATCCAAGGTTGTTGGTCAGTTGGGCTTCCAGATCAGTGTGAGATTTTTCTCACTAACTTTTTTTCAGTCCTATTATATGTAGGGATTGCTAGAAAGGCATCCCATATTTGTATTCGGAAATTTACTGCATAATATATAAACCCTGAGATCTACTACACCGGTTTTCGCGCATTGAGTTTTTCCAGGGACGTTTGTCCAAAAATAACGGTGTCCTATGTTTGCATTATTCTTTCTTGCTCAAATTAATTTTCACAAATGAATTTTAATGAGTGAAGGTTGCTTCAGTATTTCCAGAAGTAATCTGTTAATAACTTGTTAATCTCAATTTACATGTAGGAGAAGTAGTTCAGTTGTAGCAACATGGATTCTTAGATCTTGGATCTTGGAATTTTCACACATGTAACTAATCCTTATATCATGAACAAATCTGATGCATGCTAAACTACATTGTGCCTTCCATACCACATAGTGACATATTTTATCTGGTCTCTTACAGTCATCTCTAATCCCGACCACATGCCTCAACTGGGGAGCCTACTTCTCAATGCCATGTGATCTGTCTAACTGTCTCATATGGATCTCCCGTTCCCTGTTGCTAATGAGGCGAGCTTCAAGATGCAAAGTCTAACTTGTATACAATTGTGTGTGGCACTAGAGAGTGATAGATGTGTGGGATCTGATGGGTATGTCCAAGAACTCATACAGACGGTCATAGCCAACTCTATTCCCAATCCACTCTCCAAAATTGGGTATGCACACCTCAATGTTATGTCTGACATCCTCGTCAAAGAATTTCTCTACTAGTAACACTCCCCTAGTTTGTAGTGTAGCCCCGCACACGATAACATATAAACATGTACCCCCATGCCCCTTGGCATACAACTGCACCCAGTCTCTGCTAGTAACACTCCCCATGTCTAGCTTTGCACTGGCTGTGCTGGATATATCATTGCCTCTCTCTGCTGATGATTATCCGACTAAGAAAATCTCTCTCTAGAAGTTACTCTGCCCCTCATTGCACTGAATCACTTAGATCTGATCTTTGTCCGAGCAATGTCCCGTCAGAAAAATTCGATCTCTAGATTCACTCAGTGTGTCTTTCCAAATGACCCTTAAGCCTTCCTTTATAGTATTCTCGTTGAGAAATCAACGATCAAGATTAGGTCTCTAATAAACGTCTAAGATTATAACATTACTTGATCTTCACTTTCTAGATCATTCCCACTTTGTTTTATTAATACCATTTAATTATTTAATTTCCATAATTTATACTTAGGGTCCCCATTAAAATAATTAATTTTTATAATAAAACATGATCCGAGTGGAATTTTCGCAAATGGTTTCTAGGTTCTTTGGAATACTAGTATCTAAGCCTCTCTCGAAAATTTTGGGCTTAGACCACTTCTGATGCTACCAAAAATCAACACTCCATTTTAGCAAGGAAAGTGTTATAAAAATATGCCTGCTGCATACTAGCTCTGACCCTGAAGGATACTCTACGCTACTGATGTCTAAAAAGCTTTCCACCAACTTCTGCGACATTTTTGAAACTGTACTACTGCCCATGACATTGCCACTGCCACTGCTGCATCGATGTTGAAGGCTCTGATTGCTGATAACTACTGCGTTTTCCCTCTGATGCATTGCGTTGTTGTTGCTCTGCACTGTGCAATACTGCTCTACACTGCATTGTGATGCTACTGCTATGTTGCTTCTTCTCTGCTCCAGAAATAGGTGCTACTGCCTACTTCAGTTGTCACTCCATCACTCCTCAGCTCCCACTGAAGACTCCTCCATCCCGCTACTATTGATATGGGCTCTCGTAGCAAGGTTGTAATCCAAGAGGTGCGCTCCTCAAGGATCATGCCCAACTGAAGTTTGAAGTGAACTACAGTTCAATATCACCCCACTTCTCACATGGAGAAGCATGGGCACTCATGGCGAACTCATCTTGCTCGATCTTTGTGGCTGCAACTTTTGGATCGTGCTTCTCATCCTTGTCCTTTTTCTACAAAGGAAATTGTGATGCAAAGTGGCCCATCTCACCACATCTGAAGCATTTCACCTTCGAGACATATCTCTTCTGTCTCCATTTCCCTTGCTGCCCTTTCAATGCGAGGATTGCATTCTCCTCCTCCTCTGGACTCTTCAATCTGCTTCCACTACTACCGTCAAGCTTACACTTGACTAGATCTCTCCTCAGCTCTTCGTCCTGAAGTTTTGACCACATTTTCTCCCAACTAGGAAGCGTAGCCTTTCCCGAAATGATTTGGAAAAAAAATTGCCACTCCTCCGTGACTGCGTTAAGGGATAACCTCACCATAGTTTCCAAATTTGGGGTGGATCCCACGACTTCCAACTGGTCTCGAATCTCCTGAAGTCTCGTAAGGAATGAAGCAATGTGCTCCACCTTCTGCATCTGGATCATCCAATGATTTTTCTCCAAGTACATCTTTTGTTGCTTGAAAGTTCCTTCGTACAACAAGGACAAGGCCTCACACATCTCCTTGGTAGTGTTCTTTCTACCTACACGAGAGACTATGTAATCCTTGACACCATTAAGGATTAGTCTCTTAGCCTTTTCCATATCAGACTTGTACCTCTTAAGTTGATCCAGATCTGTAGGTACAACAACCACATTCACCACGAACGTCTTAAGATCATATTCATCTAGAAGGAATTGGATCCTTTCCTTCCAGATTACATAGTTGGAGGAACCCTTCAACCGGTCTTGATCTCTAAGACCATGAGATGTCATCTCAGCCGAAAAACTGTCGAAATTCTTCCTCTTCTTCCCCCTCTACGCAACACTAGGAAGGCTTACGCACTCCTTATCGAGCTTGTAGATCTAATGCTTAGATCTTGGAAAAATGTTGAATTCCTCAACTAGGAACTCACTGAGGAAGAATTCCCCGCTATGTACTCTTTTCTTTCTTCTGATGCTTCTCTGCCCAACAACTGCCTGCAGAAAAAATGTGTCCCTCTGGCTTTGCGCTGCTCCCTCTGCCTCGGAAAAATCTCAAACTGGAAGTCCTACCTCTCTGTCAACTCACTCAGAGAGAGACAACCTAGAAACTTCAACCCTTCTAGCTAGAACTGTGCAATCCCTCTGGGGATTCGATCTAATGCTGCTGCAACAATTCGACCTTCACTTCAGTTCTAGATCTGCTCTTCATGTTTCACATCAAATCCTCTGATACCATGTGAAAAAGCTTAGATTTGACAATCTTAGGAATTCTACTGTAACTATCTGAGTCTACTTCTCCTATTATGTAAATTATATTTACAGAATTAATTCAAAATGCGTCATGAATTACTGAAGTAAACTACTGAAGAAACCTACTCTTCATTAAATATTATTCCAAAACAAGGAAATTGAGCAAGAAATCAATCACACATAGGACACCTTTATTTTGGACTAAGTCCCTGGAAAAACCTAATGCGGGAAAACCAGTGCACCAGATCTAAGGGTTTGATATTATTAAGCATTAGCAATTCCTAGATACATCATTGAATACCTCAAGGGTTATTCAGTTACAAAGAGAGAAATAATGGCAGAAAGAATTGTGAGTTTTACCTCACTCAATCGTTGGAAAATCCAGCTGATCCAGACACTAGAAGAGCTGCCCCTGGAGGTCTCTACGCAATCACTGCGTAGGCTTTGGTTCACTTCCTCTAAGCACTGTGTCACCCCAAAAAAGGATCAATCTAACTCCTATAATATCAGATCTTGGCCTCCAGGTCTCACACCTCAACTCTTGGCTTTTGTATCTGATCCAACAACTAAATCTCGGAAACCCTCTCAACCACTATGGAGCCTCTGCGTGGCTCTGTGATGTCTCTGCGCCAACCTGTCTAGCTCTACGTTGGTTGTGCTGGATGCCTCTCTGCCTCTCTCTGCTGATAATTCTTCGACTGAGAAAATCTCTCTCCAGAAGCTACTCTACCCCTCACTGCACTGAATCACTTAGATCTGATCTTCGTCCAAGCACTACTCCTTCAGAAGAATTCGATCTCTAGATTCACTCAGTGTGTCTTTCCAAATGACCCTAGAGCCTTCCTTTATAGTCTTCTCGTTGATAAATCAACGATCGAGATTAGATCTATAATCAACGACTAATATTATAACATGACTTGATCTTCGCTTTCTAGATCATTCTCACTCTATTTTATTAATTATTTAATTTCCCTAAGTTAGACTTAGGGTCCCCATTAAAATAATTATTTTTTACAATAAAACATGATCTGAGTGGAATTTTTACAAATGGTTTCTGGGTTCTTTGGAATACCAGTGTCTAAGCCTCTCCACAAAATTTGGGGCTTAGATCACTTTCAATGCTACCAAAAATCAACAAAGACCCTGTTGTATCTTAAGAAACAATCCTTTGGTTGTGGTAAGGGATTAGTGCTCAAGACATTTATAGATATATGTCATAGAAATATTTTAATCAAATGGTCTTTGCTTAATCACCTTAGAGATTTTTTATAAACCCTTAATAATCAAATGCAATGAATGCCTCACAATGCCAGTTTCTGCTGATATAAAATGGAATGATAAGAAGAACTTGAAGAAAGGAAGCCCAAACTGATATGCTGATAAACAAAATTTATCAGTTGAAACTTTAGAAGAATTTTAAGACAAGGAATAGTTAAAATAAAGGAGCGCCTATTAAGGATTTTAACTCTTATTCACATATGTAAAAAGAGACCTACAGCTTCATTACTTCATTTTATTCATAGACAAAAATTATAGAACGTAAACCGGAAAAACATATCAATATCAAAAAATGCCAGAAACTTGATCTTCATTCATTAATCATTTGAAAATTCAGTACAAAATTTGCAGTTTGAAGGTCCAAAACTCAGAACCCTTCTCTTTCTTGTTTATATCTTTAAATACAATGAAAAGCAGTTGGTAACTGCTGAAACTACTCCTAACTGCTTCAACTACTTAGGACTTCGCAAACTACCTATTACATGTCATCTATGTTATCACTCGGGTTTTCCTTGAAGTTGTAAGAAAAGGAAAGTATACCCGAGGTAACCACAAACCAACCTTCAGATGCAAAATCTACCCAATCTGCATCCAGAGAGGGCTCTCTCTTTATAATTTATCTTTGTTCTTAGAAGGTTTTAGGCTAGTTATAGATCCAAGAGTTTGTTTGAAAAATGGTGGAATCCACAAACTAAGGGCAAGGTTGAAAGTTTCAGTCCATTGGGCTATGGAGTCAAAGGATGGCTTTACTGGATTTCTATTCTACACACAAGATGGCTTTACAGGGCAAGATAGCTAGACAGAGAAAAATCCTTAAAATTTAGAGTGGATGGGATGATTTTGAAGGGATGAAAGGCAGCTAAGAATCTTTCACCATGTTCAAAAGAAAGAAATGAGATGACTACAAACAAAGAGAAATGAAGAATTCTTTATTATAGTAATCAACAATGTTTAAATTAGCAAAGCAAGATCATTTAAGAATTCATGCTTATAACCAATTTAGAGGAAAACATTAAGAACAATCACATCTGAAATCAGAGTACAATTAAGTAAATTCTGATTCAATCCTTTATGTAAATTATTCAGAAATGGACATAATGATATTATAAACTGATATAAAACTTAAGACAAAGGGTAGAAAGACTTATTGAATTGCAGTCCAACACATGAATCCTGCAACAAGTCCTGTGCTTCAAATTGTCATCCAGTAAGCCACAAATAAACTTCTCCAAAATGCTTTTATTCCGAAAATCTCAATGTTACAGCAAAGTAATAGAATCCACCCTCAATACTCTCTTTGAGGGTTTATTTATACAAGAAATACTTGAAAAAATCTCACACTAACCTAGCCAATAATCTAGGGTGACTAAGGAGTAATTTACAAATAAACAGGAGACAAATGGTCTCGTGGATAGAATAATAGGTAACTGCTGATGTGCTGTTCCCTCATTTCGCTGATGTGCTGGAGGTAAGTACTGAAATAGGGCTCGGTGCTGTCCCTTGGAGTAATTTCTTTGCTTGTTTGATACTCTTTGTCTTTACGGATACTCTTTAACTTGTTCAACTGATACTCTTTCATCTGTGCTCATTTTTATCTTTCACATAATAGTAAAAAGATAAAATTCTCATACTGAAGATAATTTTCATAGAATTTCCAATAGGTCATTCCACCATTGATCTTCTGGTATCATAGTCCTTTTAAGTTTCCTCAATGTCTCATCAGCCTCTGTGAGTTTGTAAAAAGTGGGTTCATTAGGAAACAAATACTTTATTTCATGTTCAAGATGAAATAAATTCTTCACCCTGTCATAAATATTTATCCCTGTTGGCAACGTTGTTTCTGTCAAACTGATAGAACTAGCAGTTGTATTTTGAGCATGGATATCTATTTTCTTGACATAGGTTTCCAATTCCATTATTTGGTCCTGTGAGAGCATTGGACTGGGTAACCCACTGTCTAACAAAACTTGAAATTTTTCTCTGAAAGCATTAATATCATCCAAAATATCTGAACACTTCCTTTCTAAATTCTGCATGAAAGTTCTTTTGATGAAAACTCTTTTTATCATCAAAATAGTGCCGGTCCTGTCTTCAATTCCTAGTCCTGCAAGCTGTTGTTTTGTTCGGGTGTTCAAAAATTGAATAAGTTGATTGGCCTGCTCAGGTCTACCTCTTAGTTCATCTCTTGTTCTGTTTATTTCTTCCTGAGCTACTTTAATCAGGTCATTTTTTTCAAAAATTGCTTGAATAGAGGGCCAAATACTTTTTATTAACTCAATTATATTACCCCAAAGAATTTCATTTATTTCCTTCAAAGGCTTTTCTAGTGAAAGATCTTTTTCTAGAGCCTTAACTAATCTGTCCAATCTTTTAATTTCCCTGGCATTATCAGCAACTGTCTTCTTAGATGTATCATACTTCTGCTCCAAATTTTCTAATTGTAACTTTGTGGTTTGAAGTTCTGTGACTCTTAATTGTAAACTTTCCATTTGTTTTATCAACTCATCAGAACTTAAACCAGAAGTGTTTACCTGCGCTGGCTCTGTTTGTTTCTTTGCTGTTGTAGTACCTGTGGTTGTAGTAGCTTCTGTGATGGATGCCTGCTTGACAGCTTCCTTTTCCTGTAAAGCTTGTTCCAATCCTTTCTCTGTTTCACCTAGTCGCTCAGTCATCTTTAAGAGCAAATCCATTATCTCTTCTTGTGAATTCCTCTTCAAAACTTCTTGGGTCTGGGGGTGCCTTGAGGCTGGAAATTTTAGCTGCTTTCTCAGTGCAGCTATGTCATCATCTTTCTTCTTAATTAATGCCTCAATGCTTTTAATATCTTTGGGGTTGTGACCCAAGCTGATAATTATGTCTTCCAGAGACTTTATTCTGTTATCTTTGGCCTGAGAAGAGGCCTTCTCAATTTGCAATTGGGCGCTTGTGTTATTTAAAGAATCTTGCAGCGTTAGGGCTGCCATGGCCTTATTAGTAAGAGTGGAATACACCATTTCCCCAGTTTTTTTATGCAGCTCTATCTGGTCCAAAGGATGAATATCCTTTGCCAGGACCTCAAAATTTGTTCTAATGTAATCAGCTGCTGTCATGGGTTTTGGCACCTTTGACTTGAAGTGGCTCATTATCATTTTGCCTTGTGAAATGTCAAATGCTGACATTAACCTTTCCTGATTATGTGGAGCCATTTTCAGATATTGATCATATACTTTCATTCTCAATGGATCATTCTTTGCCTTTATATTGATGAAAGTTCTTTTTATATCCCCTGTATCTGTTTTTGGTGGCCTAAAGGAGGATACTTCAGTACTCAATTGCTTGTGCAAAGCTTTTCCTTTCTGCTCTGTATGGGTCACACTAACAGAACCAGTTAGTTGATTGTCTTCTCTTCCATCATCAAACACCTCATCTATGATTTCCACATCTGGAAGTGGATCTGGTTTATGTTTTTTGGCTTGATGTATTCCTGAGGACTCTTTAGGAGGAGTAGTATCTGGAACCTGCCTTTTCTTTCCTATTTCCATGTTGGATGGAGTTTGTAATTCTGAAACTTCAGGATGTTTTACCTGAGTGGGAGAAACTTGTGTTTGGTCAGGTGCTCTGGAAGTTTGAGGTTTCTCTGCCATGACTAAAGTTTCAATGACCTGAATTTCAGGTTCCTTTCCTTTGCCTTTTGATTCTGCTACCACTGGTGAACTGCCTTCCTGTAATGTCTGTTGTAGATTTGCTACTGAAGAAGTGCCAATATCAGGTACCTGCACTTGATCACAAGATTCTAGGTCATACTTCTTCTCAAGATCTTTCATTATTCTGTTCATTTTTTCTTCTTCACTTTCTTCCTCAATTAGTGTTTCTGCCACCCATTCATCTTGATTGGCATATTGTTCTATTTGAGGAATCTTGTGGTGTATGTAAGGGGATGACTTGTTCTTTATTCTCTTTTCACAAATAAAACCAAATGGGTCATAAGGAACCCAACGAAAACTTCTTTGGAACTTGCAATGGTTTTGCAGTATGTTTTCTGCTTCTTGCTCGGCCTCCCTAGAGTTGCAGATGAAAGGACCTAATTGACTTTTGATCCTTAATTGGGCTTTCTTCTTCACACTACAAAAATGGATCACATCTGAATTATTCATTTGCCTGAAATATTCCAAGGCAAAAATTCTCATGGGCACATATCTTGGCAACTTGAATGGATGTAATTCACATCCATAGATTCTGATGATTGAATGGTTTTGATATAAATACCAATCTCCAACTTTATAAGTCCTTGAAAGTTGCAAGGTCTTCTTGATTTCATTACTGAGCCTTGGAGGAGGGATTCCTGTCAACAAGGTAGTTGCAGGATATACAAAAAGATCAATGAACTCGGTATAGGAATATGGAGACTTATAGGAAGAATGAATTATGGGAGACCAAAATATAACTGACCTAGGGTTTCCCTTGGCATCAAGCTTTTTAACAGGGAAAGGGAACTTTTCTAATTGATAGAAGATAATGAGATGATAAATAACTGAGGAATATTTGAAAACTTTCTCATCATCTAGCCTCATGAACTGATCATGTATCTTATTGGCTATGAAGGAGGCAAAGTCATATTTAACTTCAGGAGGTTGCCCAGGAGTGAAAATAGACAGCAACACCAGGGTTATCTCATCAACATATTCACTGGTATTGAAACCCAAGACAAAAGATATCATATTTAGGATGAGCCTTCCCAACTTAGTGAAATAATAAAAACTATAGGGAGGAAGTCCCTTAGGTTGATGTTCAGGCAACATGAAATTCTGGCAAATGGACTTCAATTTTTCTGGGGTCAATTGATTAGACTTTTCAATCAGTGCTTCTATAGACAAAGGTGCTAGTTCTTGACCTGGTTCAAAATGTAGCATTGCATTGATAGCCTGGGGAGTAATGTGGAAAAGAACACTCTGGTCAGGGGATATTACAGCTCTCTGAGTGGGATCATAGTTAGAATGGCAATAGTGGATGATTTCTGGGAAAGAAATGACTAAGGGGATGAGATATCTCGGGAGATTGGATTCCCACAACCCAATGAGATCTTGCCCCTTCGAGTACTCGTCTCTGCAGCGACAATAACTCAGAAGGGGACTTTCATCAAAATGCAAGTCTTTAATCTGGAAATCTTTATCTACTAAAGGTAAATATTCTAACTCTCGGTGAGGGGCATTCCGTGGAGTTACATTCAAAGCTGCCGGGGCCTCCATTTTGGTTCTTGTGGATTCAAAACGGAGGTTTCTGGTTTTTCTTCACAGGCCGGGTGCAATTTCAATTTAAATGAAGGAAATTAACACAATTGCAGTTTCAGGGGAACAATTCACAATTTTAAAACCTCAGGGAATGATCTCAGTGATAAGATTTAATCACTAATCCAGTGGAAAACAAGGAAAACAGACTTTCTTTTGAAGTTCGAAGCGCTATAGGATAAATACATGTTCTTGGAGGAAAGCTGGCTTTTAACAGGTATCAGGCGGTAGCAGGATGATGCTTGAACACAGGTCTGGCCGAATTCTAGAGCGAAATCGAATTGAACAGTGGATTTCAGTGGAAATTTGAAATTCGTAGCGGAAAGCACAATCGCGTTCAAATGATGAAAATGACATAAAAACACGCGAATTTGTTTTATTTCCAAAGTCAAAAAAGGGGTTTTTAGTTTTTCGAGGAGAGACGTCACTTTGGTACGGGCTGACGTGGGGCAGGGGGGCCGGGCGGTAAGCGGTTAGTCCCCGCACTGCTTATGGACAAAGGTGGTATTGAACGAGCGAGCAGCGATTCCATTAGAGTATCGACACGTGAACGGGAGATTAGTCAAATACCACCAAGCCCCCGCGCGTTAAAACTCTGACAAAGGATGGGTAGCGGAATTGCCGAGGAGCGTTGATCTTTGGAGGGGCGATCCGACGGTTGAAATGACGGGGAGATGGTGGGAAGTTAAATGGTGCGGGCCCAATATATTTATTGTTAATTAATCACCCCGGGCGGGAGTTGATTGGTGGAGGTAGTTGGTTATTAATTAATTCTAATAATTAATTAATCCCATGGTATAATGGAAAGAGGGGTCGCGGCGGGGTTTCGTTTGTGGTTGAAACGTCGGGTGGAATGCCAGGTGGATGGGCCACGGTGGCATAGGGGCTTTTCCGAAGTTTTGGTTTTAAAAATAAAACTTCGGGTTTATTCTTTTTGTGTTAAACATATAGAATTATATGTTTAAACGTTATTTCGATATTTCTATTTATATGGTAATAGATAAACATTATTTAATTACCATAGGGGCGGGACTATGATATAAGGATATATTTAACCAAAGGGCGTATGAAGCGGGTTTTTAATGAATATTTGGGAAGTAAATACTTTGGTTAAAACATAATAGAAGGGTTTTTGGGATATTAATTTAAAAGGAATTATATACTTAGGATAAGGCACTTTCACTAGGGATTTAGTAACTAGAGTTAAACATTAATATGACAAAGGGACAAGGGAACTCAAAACACTTTGCTCATCTAAGAAAGTGACAATTTCTGAAGTAAATTGCAATATCTCATCTTCAACACTTAAACTTAGAGTAGTAAGTTATTTTGAGGGATTTTTATGGAATTTTGCATAATTTTCCTAAGAAAAATGAAATTTTACTTAGGAAAAGGTTAAAGATGAATGATTATAATGATGAATTATCTCAAGTACTTAGGTCTTTTTGATCATTAGGCCGAGGGTCCGGTCCCTCCAAAAGTAAAGGAAATGCCTTGAGCCCTCTTGATCTCCAAATACCTTAGTACTTTTGGGGGAAATTAGTAAAACTTTTAAGGGGAAAGTGATGAGGGAAGTTAATGATTTTGACTTTGCTTGCTGTGATTTTCCAGTGTATTTCCTGCTTCAGTATTTGTGATGAAAGTAAAGGATCAAAAACATTTAGCAGCATCATTCATCAGATAAAACTTTGCAACACCATCTACCTACCATATCTACTACTACCATTTTCTCTTCTTTATTAGGGTGCATTTAGACTTGCAAACCCTTTTCAACCTTTTCTTTTTACATGATAAATCTATCTATTTCTACACTTATTACATCCAAGGGCTCAGATTAAACTATTGAGCACCTTTTAATAACTCTACCTATCTACTTATCTGCCAAGATTAAACTGTTTGGTCAGATATTTATTCTCTATTCTATAACATGAAATTGAAATATGAATAAGTCAAGTTTAAACAGTTTGACCCTTCATAAATTGTGGCAAAAGTTTGACAAGCTGCACACAATTGCTTATTTACAAAAATGAAATAGTAGTGGCATTTGGATTTGCACACTTTCCTTGGCCTATTTTTTGTTTGGGGTTCATTTCTTTTGCTTTTTGGCCATTTTTATTTTTCTTACCCTTTGATTTTTCTTTTAGGGTATACCCTCTTTACATTTTTTAAAATTTTTTTTTTTGGTTTTTTTTCAAAAATATGGAACACCTTTGCTCAAGAAAAAGGTTTGAACATATTCCATAGTTCAATCAAGACAATCATGAAAAATGACACCTATTGGTATAGGAGACTAACAATATAAATGTCTTATTACAATTCCATTCTCTTAAAAGAGAAAAATAAAATAAACTTAAATCCTAATCTATTTGTTGAATATGAACTGATGATGTTGTTGTTGTATTCTCTTGATTTGTTGTCTTGTTCTTCTTTGAAGATGAAGGATCTTTAGGGAGATCAGTCATCCAGGCTCTACATTTCTTCCACACCTCAATGTTTGTCTTAGGTGAATTAATCAGCCTGTGATATTCCAATCTAAAAGCAGTAACCTTGTTGAATGATGGTCTCTCTGTAAACAGGGTCTTCACCAACCATAAAAGCTGAAAGTGCCTCTGAAGGAAATTAATCATTGTTGCTAATTTTAAAATCTGGGTCTTTTCATGAGTGTTGTCCACCTTGCTTTTTTCCAATACCAGTAGTGGTTCATAAGACTCCCATGATAGAAGATTGCCTCCAAGGCCCCAGCATGATGGAAAACCTGCCCTGGCTCTTTTGCCATATAAATTGTCGAAATTGCTGATTGATTCCTTAATCTCTGTCAACTTTTTCTCTATAGTCTTCCTGCAATTATTTTTGACAATCAGTATGTTAATCTCTATAGCACATGAAAACTTGTCTTTAATCTCATTCTCTTCCAACTCTTGGTCAGTCTTGGAATCAATAAAATCAGTATATTTCTTTGCCCAGATGGCTCTGTGAATTGTCTTCTGTTTGTCTGCCATAACCTGCTCTTCAAAATCTCTGATAATGTTTCTTTCTTCTGATATAATATTCAGAGATCCCCAAGCTGCTTCCATCTCTTCAATGATATCATTCCAAATGATGTCCTTAGCTTGTATCAGAGATATATTTCCATTCAACTTCTCCTTTAGATTCTTAATCTCAGCATCAACTGTTTGGCAATTTGTTTATATTTACTGATTTCTCCATCCTTGGCTTGCATTATTTTCATTGTTGTCTCTAGATCAGTTTGTGCCCTTTTGCGATCTCTCTCTGCCATCTTCATTTCAGTGGTCAATTGAGATATTTGTGTTGTTGTATCTTCATTGCCATATGGTAAAATGGAAGTACAAGTATGAGAATCAATGTGATTCTGTAATGACAATGCAGTTTGTTTCAACTTAGTGATTTCTTCTTCCTTCTGCAAGAGCTGCTGAAGAAGGTTCTCTTTCTCGTTTTCAACTTCTGCCACTTCTGCTGCCATAGAATGCTCTCCTGTAGGCAACTTCAACTTTTTCTTCAGCACAGAGATTTCTGATTCTGCACTTTGCAGCAGCTTCTGTACAACAGACCTGTCATTTGGATCTACCCCAATCTTCACAATAATCTTCTTGAGTTCTTCATTCTGTGTTGTTAAAGCCCTGGAATTGGCTTTCTCTAACTCCAATTGCTTGATAACTTTCCCTAGCATGTTCTCAGCTTTAAGAGCCATTGCATTAGTTTTGGTCAAATCATTCACAATTAGTTGACCAATTTGCATATGTAAATTTACTTTATCAATCAAAGGAATTTTTCTTACATCAACAGTCAGATTTACAGTATTGAAACTATTAAATGAGCCTACAGTGATATCAGAGGGATGAGAAAGAGCAATCTTAAACTGATCTTTTTCAAAATCCATTGCAATCAGTAACCTTGTTTCACCTGGAGTTATCTGATACTCAACCTATGCCTCCATACTAGCCTTCATCTTCTGATTTCTTTCAACAATCTGAGCAAATACTTGTTTAATCAAGGGTACTTACTCTTGAGCATCTTCTTGTCTTCTTGGTGACGATGGTACATTTTGCTCATCTCCCAATTGTAGTGAGAAACCAGGTTGAGCACCTACTAAGTCTTCATTTAGCTTTGCTCTCTTTTCAACTCTCTGCTCTTCATCCTCTGAGTCAATCACTGCTTCTTTACTCTTGTTAGACTTTTTTGATATGACAGGGGTTTGTATATTTGAGCCCATAAAACCTGCAAAACCCTTATTTGCCAGCGTCTCTATATCAGGTTTGCTTTCATGAATGAATGTTGAATATCCATTTTCAATTCTCCTTTTTGAAATCACTTTATGGGGATCATAAGCCCATTTATCTCCTAACAGTAAATGCATTTTATCTAACATCATAGTGACTTCATCAGCACCCTGTCCCATATTGACTATAAAGGGACCCACAGACATAGGTAGCTTAAACATATGACCCTTTCTCAAAAGCACAAAAATGTACTTGATCAACATTTAAACTTTGCCTAATGAACTCCAAAGTAAATAACCTCATATGTGCACAACACAAAGAAGTCCGTATGGTCCACTTGGTGCAGCCCCATAAAGGCTAATTTCTGAATGGTCTTAAAAAACATACCAATCACCAAACTTGCAATTTTTTCACTGTATTAACCTTGAGCCTTTGGCAGAAGAATGGGAGGAACTGCCTGGGCTCGAAAATTCCAAGTTCACAACATGGTGGATGACCACCCGGTCCGGACCTTAAAGCAGCTCATTTTCCGTTTGGAATGGTGGTTCCGACTGGTTCAACTAGGTCCAGTTACCCTCTCTCAATCTCCAATGGCTTTAAAATATGACTTTAATTTACCAATGGAAAAGAGACATCAGATTATTCTTCTTGTTGATTAGGCAAGAAAGTGATCCTTAAGCTGATTTAGGGCTCAACCAATCCACTACTAAAGTTTTCCTCTTTGGGAAGAGGACTTAAGAGAATGTAGAAATTATTCTAAATGCAAATTTATTCTAAGATACAAGCAAAATGAACTATCTTAATCCTATCTCAATTAGGCAGATATAGATCTAACCCAACCAAGAGCAGGTGTTTATAATATTGGGATTCAAATATGTCTTGTTTATAATGAATATCATGTTAATGAAATAGTTCAATTAACTGACATTATGGATAGCAAAACACATCCTATTGAGACCTTTTAACTGAAATAATCAATCAACAACACTCAGGAAGAAATTCTCAGAATGATCTTGATCATTTAATCAGTAACTTGAATTATTAAACAATAATATGCGGAAGAAATTCACAACATATCACTATTTATTAATCCAATACTAAAAGACAGATTTATGAGTAAATAGTTACTCATAAATCATAATTCAACCCATAAGAGCAGAGATAAATAACAACATAAAATAGAAGCAAATTACTCATACCGACAAAAATGCACAAATATGTAAGTAAATTGACACCATTCCTGTTATCATAAAATAAAACCAGCATTTAAAATAATAGTATTCGAAATACCAATTTATTGAATCCATTTCTCCAGCTCCAGTCTCTAATAGTCCTTTACAATGCCTAAGCTTCTGCTTTCAAAAGCAAAGCTACAATAGTGCAAACTCTGTTCATTATACATAACTCAGAATGTAAAAGAAAAACCTCAATAATCTCCAGATCTGAGATTCCACTCCTCCCACCTACAACTCTAAATCCCTATTACAAAAGTGCTTTTAGAATTCCAGAATTGCAGAAGAGAGCCGCCCATATTACATTCTGCAATCTGCTATTTATAATATTTGCAAAGGAATTCTTGAGAGGAAAGTTTGTTGAAGAGAAATCTGCCCAATCCAATTTTATTTGCTCAGAATCTCAATCTTTAATTGCTAGAACATTCTTATTGATTGAAATCTTTTCTCCTTATCTCTTCTACTGTTTTCCTGCAAAAAGAAATCAAAATAAATTAAGATGCAATGAATAAAATCAAAATATCATTTCTGGCATTAAAATAAACCCAATCAAATTTAATTTAAATAAATAATTGAAAATAAAATATAAGCTCTCTATTGATGCCTGAGATGGTTTAATTGGCCAATGATATTATTGACGAATGAACTTGCAATTAGAAGAGGCTTGGACAAATGAAAATGCAGAAAATAAATCAGAAAATTGATTTTATTTTAGAAATTCGGAGCTTGATCTTCTGCATGATTTTTGACCCAATTAATGACTAAATCTATTAGTGTAACCTCCTCATAAATGTTCTCCTTGATTTTATCTTTCCAATGAGCCATCGTGAGCCACATTTGGCCAAGTAAAACTCATTCTATGAGCTTCCAAAATTGATGAGTCAAATCTAGGATAATTCTGAAAATTTTGTTGCTGGGCTAAAAATCAAAATTTTTAATTAGAAATTTAATCCTAAATTAGATTCTAATTATCTAATAATTAATTCTAAATTAATTATTAACTAACTAATATATACAATTAATTCTAATTAATTATTATCTAATTTAGAAATTAATTAAGTTACAAAATTAAATTAATATACAAATGATTTGAAAAAGTTAATTTAAATATAATTAATATTATAATTCAAATTATATTAAAATTATAATAAATATTATAATTATAATATAATTATTATAATATAAAAATATAAAAATTAATTTACAAACCATTGGAATCAATCCAAACCCAAAATCTATTAATTTACAAACCATTGAAATCAATCCACACCCATTAATTTATAAAACAAACCATTGAAATCAACCATAAAACAAACCATTGAAATCAATCATAAAACATATTACTTCATCCATATGAGTTTGTGGAGGGATATGGTGAGTGGAGTGTGAGGTGAGGGTGACGTGAGGGTGAGTGAGGTGGAGGTACGGGAGGCATAAGGGGAAAACAAAAAACTTTATATTAAAAACTTTTAACACATCGCATATCGCCTTATCGCAATATCGCATTTTGTCAAATGTGCATTATATAAAAATTGCAATGTGTTCCGATATTGCGATATTGCGATATGCGATGTAAATTTTATTTTTTATTTTTTTATTTATTTTATATATATATATTTTTAATATTAAGTTTTAATTTTAATTAAATTAATTATATTTTATTATAATAATTAATTTAATTAATGTTTAAAATTTAATGTTAAATATCAGTTTTTTATTTTTTTATTTTGGTTTTATTTTAATGATGTTTAGTTTAGTTATGAAATTTTCTAAACTACAGCCACTCCGAAAATAAATAAAAAGAATAAAAATAGCATTTTTAACCCAGACTAGATAAATGATGGGACTTCAAAGGAGTGCCATTTTCAAACCAGTTGACCAAATGAGGCGAAACAAGCGTCAATGGGAGGCTTATAAAAAATCGATTCTAACAAAGCAATCAAAACAAGAATCCAAAGAAAATGAAAAATTAACAAAAGCGTAGGATAATCAGCTAAATAAAATCCTAAAAGGTGCTTAGCCAAAATTTTATAGAAAGGGTCCCCATTATTTGAAGTGAACAAGTCAAAAATGGGGGGGGTTGTGTTTTTACCACAACAATGGCGACACACGGGAGAAGAACCAGTTATCTCTGTTTGATATGAATGAGATTTTCCTAAAATTCAAGTAAAAATAATTAAAGAAAAGAGAATTATGCTTAAAATGCTTGGCTAGGTTCATTAGTCTGAATAAAAGCAAGAATCATTTAACTGTAATTTTTCTTAAAATTCCTCATAAATTAAAATATTTCAAAACTCTATATCAGTCCTTAATTAGTTGTAGAGATAAAGCAGGGGTCACTTTACAGCTTAGCTTTTAAAATATACTCATTTGTCACAGGTAGAGCCACTGCTGCCAGCAAACATCTATAGTCTCGACAGGGTTACCTTTTAATCACCAATGATTCGGAATCCCATCTCTTTAAGAATTATTGACCTAGAGATAAATCCATTTATATATGTTTATTTTTATTTATTTATTATTTTATTTTATTTATTTTTAATTTTTTAATTTTATTTTATTATAAATCTTAAAAGCCATTGTCCTGGTTTGGTAGCCAGATAGTTGACAATGCCATTCACTGGTTATAATTGGACTGAACAAGCTGGCTCGTGATGAGACCCCTTGTCTTACAATTGTTTGCAATTATAAGCCATTACCCTGGTTTGTTTAGCAGTGTTGGTAATGTCAGCCTATTTTTCCCCTATGATCATGGTAAGCAGGCTCATGATGAGACCTCTTATCTTTTAAGTTTAAATATATCTCTAGATTATACTCTAGAAAAATAAGACTCTTTGGGACAGGGAGAATCATTGACTCCTTAAGAGTTAAGAATGACAATTTTAGAGTTAAAATGTGCATTGCTGTAAAGTGTCTTTACTTTGTTAAAAATAAATTTTCTTGACTGATAATAAAATTTTGAAAGATCTTAATAAAATATTGAAATCTCAAAATGATTACAATTTTGATGAAAAATAAATTTCTCCAGATTTTATGATACTTTGTCAACTTCTCTAAATTGGTAATCTCTTCCTTAAGTATGTCTACCTTTATAATAAGAAAATCAAACTTTTACTAAGATATTTAAGAAAAAGTTAATAGATGACTATTAACAATTTTTTCTCCGTGTATGCCAACCATGGTTAGGTAATAAGAAGGCTTTCCATATAAATCATGGCAAAATCACCAAAATAAAAACTGAGAATCCAAGGAAAATAATTCTTATGCTAAAATAAGAAAGAAACTAACAAACAAAAATAAAAATGAAGAAATTTTAAAAGTGGAAAGGAAAATCCAAATTTCGTAAGATAAACTCAAACAAGAATGTTTATACCAATGTCTCAACAATATGAAGAAAAAGAAAATAATCATGTAATAAGTCCTTCTTATGTCGAGATTTAGAAAAATCATACCTTGCAGGGTTGTAAGTGTTTTAGGATTTTTGGATAGCAGTGACGATAAAATTCAGCCACAATGCAAACTTTTTGTTTGATATCAATCTTTTTGTTTCAAAGCATCATCTTAATCATTTTTAAATGAAAGAAATGCTTAAAGAAAAAGCTAAAGCTTCCGAAACTTCCTGGTGTAGCTATTTCAATGAAGATTATCGCTGCTTATTGAAATAAAGCCAGGATAAGAGTATGGACTTCAAAAATATGATCTGGCGGAGAATTGGAAGCTTTTATGAAGAGCTGCAAAACATATTTATATATCAGAAAATCAAAACTGAAAATTTGAAATAGAAATTAATGAAAGTGGGTACATGAATCTTACCATTGGATAATTGCTTTTGATCTTACCTGAAAGGTATCAGTTTCTCCAAACTAGCTGACTTCTTATTTTTATTAACATTAAAAACTTGAAGAAGTCAAACTAACCAAAATCCTATAACCCAAAATCATTATTTATTTTATCTAAACTAAAGCAAGCAGTAAAATAAAAAAATGGAATGCTTAGTGCTCAAGGGAATTGAAATTAAAAGAAATGCATCAGAAATGAGAATGCGAATTTGCAGTAACGAATGTTTCTCAAAATATTATAAGTTTCATATAAACTCCATGATTTTATAAATTGTCCAGAATCAAGACCAAATCCAAAATAATAAAATTTAAATATGAAAATAGAGATGTCTTGAATTCCACATTTAATTATGGAATTATATATTTAAAACTAAAATATATGAGAAATCGAAATGATTTGAATATGCCGCAAATTTATCATCAGCTGCTTTCTTACCATAGTGGTTACCCAAGCTCGCTTTTAAAATAACACATCGCCGTATTGGATGATTCACATCACATGTTTCTTCACCATGCTTCGAGTTTAATTTGCAAGACTTCGCCTTTGTTGCTATGCCATATATCGATTAAATGTTAATGGCTCAGAGGCATGCATTGAAAGCTATCACATCAGAGATTGCAATGGCAAATTGCCGATATGAAAACATGTAATGAGAACATGTGCAATGAAATGAAGCAATCACATCATTAAAGATATATTATATTGGGGATCGGGGAATATTGACATTGTGCTTCCCTTATTGCACATCGCACATCGCAGATTCTGAATTGTGATGTGAGCATAATTAAAAATGCGATGAAGCGATTGTGATATCGGCGATTTCTAATTGGCGATTGGTGAATGTTTTGGTACCCGATGTAATACAAATGATTCTTGTGATGCCGATATGCGATGAAGAGTGGACCCGATAGCTTTATGATGAAAATTTAATAACATATCGGATCTGAGACATCGACCCTTTTAAAGTTATGCTCCTACCATTATTTGCGATTGAATGGACGCGATATTTTATAAACTTGATTTGAATTTCATATCGGGTCCGAAATTATGTGGTCATCGCAATATGGTAAAGTCGTTTATCGGAGATCGGCGATTTATGATAATGGAAGTATATTCAACTGCAAACCTCCAATATGTGAAATGCGATATGGCATATGAGTGAGGTAATACATCGAAGATATTTTATGAACAATTTGTTATCAAAACTACTAAAAGCTACTTCCGATGAAATCTTATGATATTTTTTTTAATTTCGATTGGGTTTCCCAAATGAATAAAAACAAAGTTAAAGAATGCTCAAATTCTAATGAATCTCAAATAAAATTTCCATGAACCTGTTTCCAATTGGAACTGGGTTTGCTGCTTACTTCAAGTTTTGAAAACAAATGAAAACCTGCAATTAAAACAGAAAAAGAATAAAAAATAAACTAAAGAAAAGATAAACTAATAATAGATGAAAATGAACTTGTAAATGCATACTTGGAAGGAAATTGTCTGTAGATTTTACCTCATGAATCTTCAAATTCTTCCTTCGATTTATCAAAATTCTGACTTTGTTCAAAATCATCTCATTATTTATTCTAAATCGGAGTGAGCAATCAGCCTAAATAAAATCTGCTTGTTCATGTTCAGGAAATATAAAATTTACCAGAAATAAATATGAAAATAGTCTTCCCTTTTGAATTGAAACAACATTTTATTACCTCTGCTCATTCCGAATTAACTTGAGAAAAATCTGTATTGTTATAGTGACTGTTCAATAATGCCTTTAGTAAATAAATATGATGTGTATTACAACATCAGATAATAAACTAAAGGTCCCAATGGGATAAAGCCACTAATTGTGGAAAAATGTCAAAACAGATTTGAATGTGTGCACATAGCAAAATGGACATCTAAAGGTCAGCTTAGCAAATTTCGAGGAAGATAATATGAACTTCATGTGATTACCATGAAAGGTTAGACTGAATAATAATGATTGAGTCAGAATTAAGCTTATCATAGACAGCCATAAATTTCATGGGATAGATGCCAAGTGCAACCTCAATTGAATTTAATCAAGACATTATTCAAAATAAACAGAGTAGAGGTATTGCTGTAAGAAATTTAAAAAGGAAAGCAAGAATTAAAATTTTCTGATTGGGAGAAAATGTTTTCACTGAACATGTATGAAAATGGCTGATTGCTTTGTTTTATTTTTAATCTATAGAACTGTTGAAAATAAATTAACTACATTAACTCTACTCCTATTCTAACCATATACTTGAAAAATGACTAGGTATAGTCATATTTCCAGTGTAACCATTTTCTCATTTTAATCCCCGCATGTATGTACAATTCAAATGTTAGTAATAAAAATACAAATCTAATTGAACTAAGAAAATTAAACCTGAAATCAGAATGTACAACTATTGTTAGAAGCTTATCTAAAATCTCATTCTCATGAAATTTTCTTTCCAATTGAATACCAATTGGATCATAGAAATCTGGATGGATTTCTATTAAGGATTGGGAAATGTTCAAAGGAAGAGATAACAGGCCAGATTGTGGATATGAGCTTTTAGATTCAAAGGCCTGGAAGAAACTGTTAGTGTTATGTGTAAATGTTAAGCTATTGACAATCTTCCATGAAGGAAAAATTTCCAAATATTTTTCAAATGAATTAATGAAAAATGGATGGAAATCTTTCAAATGAAATGGAAAATTATTAATTAAATTGGATTGCTAGGAGACTTCTAAAATTACATTCTCTTGTTGATATTGTCTTTGAGAAGATAGAAGCTTTTGATAAAACATTAGCATTGATTGAAATTGAAATTGAAATTGAAATAGCTTTTGATGCTTTTGATTATAATATAAAACTTCAATTTTCCAACAGGGCAATGTATCAATTGAATGTTTGATAATAAAGTGCTCAATATGCCAGCGTAATGTATCAAAAATCTGAAAAATAAAATCTGAAAATAAATCTGATTTAATACAAAATAAGTGAAGAAACAAAAATAAAATGAAATCACTATTTGTACAACTAATGTTGCAGCACAATCGGGATTGTTTTGAAATAATTTCTTTTTCACAAGGATTGGCCAGAATTATGGAATTTGAGTAATTTTGAATTCCAACTTGTGAATTAGAAAGAGATTTATGATTATGAATAGGAATGAAAGCTTGATCATGATATGAATCATAAATTGGAATATTTTCTCGAATAGTGAAATCATGAAGATGATTATCTGCTTTAGAGTGAGGATTAGTTGGAATAATTTCTAAATTGAAATGTTCCTCATTCTCAGATGTTATTTGAAGTTTCTGATGACGATTTTCTCGAGAAAAATCAACATCTTCAATGTCAGAGAAATTATCATAAATGACTTCACAAGATTCTCTAGATTTCCCTTCAATCTCATCCAGTATATCAAAACAAGGAGGGACAAGAATTTCATGTTCATTAATGGCAAAAGAGTGATCAATAATTGCTTCTCTATCTTGATAAAAACTTAATGGTAATTCATTTAGATCAGCCTCTGTATTTTCTGAAATATCATTAACACCAAGAGGGGAAAAATTACCATCATTAAAAATATCAGGATAAAGGGAAAAATGTGAATCTGAAATAATGCATTTAAAAATGTCCCTGTTTGAGAACTCTTGTGCATTATGATCATTGTAAATTTTAGATTCCAGATCATTCCTTTGCGTGCGCATGCTTTCTTGAAGAAGACTGCTTTGCTGCCCTGATTTCGGCATTTGTTCACCATGAAAAAATTCAGAAATTTGTACAGCAGTTTGCATTTTATTATTTACTTTGATTGTTGCTTGCACTTGCTGATTTGCAATCTGATTTTCTGAATTTAATGCAGAGAAACTTTCAGATTCCAATGCAGGTCTTTCTCCAAAATTGCTGTTGTTGTCTTCTTGCATTTGATTAGAAATATTTTCCAAGCTTTTTGAAACCACTTCATCACAATTTATTTGGACATCCATATTGGAATTCTCATTTATGTTAGAAGGGGATGGAACAAAGCTTGAACTAATTTCATATGGATCGGGACTAGGGGGAAGAGAATAATTATGTTCAAACCAATCTAGTGATTCTTCTTTCATAGGTTCATCTTTGACATTAAATTTTAAACAATTCAAATGAAATTGAATATTAAAATTTCCAACAGATTCATTTTCTTTTTGTAGATATTCAATTTAATCATATACCTGATCATAATTATAGCTATCAAATCTACAAATGAAAATTGTAACAAATTGATCCCAGCTGTGAATTGAGGCAACCGGAAGAGTTCTACACCAGTTTCTGGATTTTTCCGCAAACGTGAGAGTAAAAATTCTGCATAAAATGCCTTCATCAATTCCTTGAAAATCATAATTTGAAACATTTTGAATAAATTGAAGGACATGGTTAAAAGCAGCTGAATTTTTCTCACCATTAAACTTTACCTGAGACAAGAGTCTTACCACTTCGGGTGGAGTATTGGAAGATGCACGTCCATAGATACAACTCCAAATTGGAAGTTTAAAAAGAGCCATCGTGATTAAATAAAATGTTAAAATTAAAAAGACTCCAACAGACAACAAGTTTCAGGCCCTCCTTCTAGCACCAGAATGTTGAAGCCTCGAAAATTGCTGCAACAACATGGTGGATGACCACCCGGTCCGGACCTTAAAGCAGCTCATTTTCCGTTTGGAATGGTGGCTCGATCGTTCATCGGTCCAGCTATCTTTCTTCAACTTCAAATGGCTTCATCATGACTTTCATTCACCAATGGAAAAGATACATCAGATCAACCTTCTTGCTGATCAGGCAAGAAAGTGATCCTTAAGCTGATTTAGGGCTCAGTCAATCCACTACTAAAGTTTGCCTCTTTGGGAAGAGGACTTAAAAGAATGCAGAAATTAATCTAAATGCAAACTTATTCTAAGATGCAAGCAAAAGAAACTATCTTAATCCTATCTTAATTAGGCAGATATAGATCTAACCCAACCAAGAGCAGGTATTTATAATATTGGAATTGAAATATGTCTTGTTTATAATGAATATCAAGTTAATGAAATAGTTCAATTAAATAACATTATGGATAACAAAACACATCCTATTGAGACCTTTTAACTGAAATAATCAATCAACAACACTCAGGAAGTAGTTCTCAGAATGATCTTGATCATTTAATCAATAACTTGAATTATTAAACAATAATATGTGGAAGAAGTTCACAACATATCACTGTTTATTCATCCAATATTAAAAGACAGATCTATGAGTAAATAGTTACTCAGAAATAAGAATTCAGCCCATAAGAACAGAGATAAATAACAACATAAAATAGAAGCAAATTACCCATATCGACAAAAGTGCACAAATATGTAAGTAAATTGACACCATTCCTGTTATCATAAAATAAAACAAGCATTTAAAATAATAGTATTCGAAATACCAATTTATTGAATCCATTTCTCCAGCTCCGGTCTCTAATAGTCCTTTACAATGCCTAATCTTCTGCTTTCAAAATTAGAGCTACAATAGTGCAAACTCTGTTCATTATACATAACTTAGGATGTAAAAGAAAAACCTTAATAATCCCCAGATCTGAGATTCCACTCCTCCCACCTACAACTCTAAATCCCTATTACAAAAGTGCTTTTAGAATTCCAGAATTGCAGAAGAGAGCAGCTACTTATTACATTCTGCAATCTGTTATTTACAATATTTGCACATGAATTCTTGAGAGGAAAGTTTTTTGAGGAGAAATCTGTCCAATCCCATTTTATTTGCTAAAAAATCTCAATCTTTTAATTTTTGGAGCATTCTCATTAATTAAGATCTTTTCTTCATATCTCTTCTACTGTTTTCCTGCAAAAAGAAATCAAAATAAATTAAGATGCAACGAATAAAATCAAAATACCATTTCTGGCATTAAAACAAACCCAATCAAATTTAATTTAAATAAATAATTGAAAATAAAATATAAGCTCTCTATTGATGCCTGGGATGGTTTAATTGGCCAAGGATATTATTGATGAATGAATCTGCAATTAGAAGAGGCTTGGACAAATGAAAATGCAGAAAATAAATCAGAAAATTGATTTTGTTTTTAGAAATTCGGAGCTTGATCTTCTGCATGATTTTTGACCCAATTAATGACCAAATCTATTAGTGGAACCTCCTCAGAAATGTTCTCCTTGATTTTATCTTTCCAATGAGCCATCCTGAGCCTCATTTGGCCAAGTAAAACTCATTCTATGAGCTTCCAAAGTTGATGAGTCAAATCTGGGATAATTCTGGAAATTCTGTTGCTGGGCTAAAAATTAGAATTTTTAATTAGAAATTTAATCCTAAATTAGATTCTAATTATCTAATAATTAATTCTAAATTAATTATTAACTAACTAATATATACAATTAATTCTAATTAATTATCACCTAATTTAGAAATTCATTAAGTTACAAAATTAAATTAATATACAAATGATTTGAAAAGGTTAATTTAAATATAATTAATATTATAATTTAAATTATATTAAAATTATAATAAATATTATAATTATAATATAATTATTATAATATTAAAATATAAAATTATTTTACAAACCATTAGAATCAATCCAAACCCAAAATCTATTAATTTACAAACCATTGAAATTAATCCACACCCATTAATTTATAAAACAAACCATTGAAATCAACCATAAAACAAACCATTGAAATCAATCATAAAACATATTACTTCATCCATATGAGTTTGTGGAGGGATATGGTGAGTGGAGTGTGAGGTGAGGGTGACGTGAGGGTGAGGTACGGGAGGCATAAGGGGAAAACAAAAAACTTTATATTAAAAACTTTAACACATCGCATATCGCCTTATCGCAATATCGCATTTTGTCAAATGTGCATTATATAAAAATTGCGATGTGTTCCGATATTGCGATATTGCGATATGCGATGTAAATTTTATTTTTTATTTTTATTTATTTATTTGTTATATATATTTTTTTAATATTAAGTTTTAATTTTAATTAAATTAATTATATTTTATTATAATAATTAATTTAATTAATGTTTAAAATTTAATGTTAAATATCAGTTTTTTATTTTTATTTTTTTTTATTTTGGTTTTATTTTAATGATGTTTAGTTTAGTTATGAAATTTTCTAAACTACAACCACTCCGAAAATAAATAAAAAGAATAAAAATAGCATTTTTAACCCAGACTAGATAAATGATGGGACTTCAAAGGAGTGCCATTTTCAAACCAGTTGACCAAATGAGGCGAAACAAGCGTCAATGGGAGGCTTATAAAAAATCGATTCTAACAAAGCAATCAAAACAAGAATCCAAATAAAATGAAAAATTAACAAAAGCGTAGGATAATCAGCTAAATAAAATCCTAAAAGGTGCTTAGCCAAAATTTTATAGAAAGGGTCCCCATTATTTGAAGTGAACAAGTCAAAAATGGGGGTTTGTTTTTTACCACAACAACCCCATTCAGAATTTTGTATGCAGTAGACATAAAATGGTTTACAAAATCAAATAAACCCTCCTCATTCTGTTCTCTTCTTACTAGGTCAGTCCAAAACACCAGTGACTTCTTCTTTTTATTTGTATCCATGATATTTGACCCCATATGCAGGAATTTTTCTACATTTTGATATAAAAAGAGATAAATAATGAGAGAAGGGAACCTGAATGACCCAGTTAGTGATAGGCTCATGAGCTGAGTATTAACAACTTCTTGCCAGTATGAAGGAATATCCATCACTACCTCTGGCTTCATCATCAAAGCAAACATTCCCAAAACTGATTTGTATATGGTGTTGTCATCTTCCTTCCCCAATATCTTTGAAATACACCTCAGCACTGGTCGAATGTCTTCGTCAAAAACCTCCAAGGAAAATTCTTTACTGTCAGGGACAAACTGCTTCTTATCTGGCTTCAGGAAAAAGACGAATTGATTGTATTCTTGACCTACAAGGCTATCATAATGTGTTATCAACGAATCGTGAGTGAATTGGACATAGGACTCTGATGCAGGGTAACATAGAGCTTGACGAATTAACAGAGCTGAGACCTGCAAAACATTTTCTCCATGAAAATTCATCACGAAACACTTGCCTGGGTACATGACAGACACTATCCAATATATAAACTCAGGAAAAAGGTGCGTTCTTGGAATGCATGGAGACAATACGCCTGTTTTGACCATGGCGCTGAAAATTGGAGAAGTTTTGTCATTTAGACAGACTTGTTGATAGAACTGGAGGTGGTCTAAGGAGTATACGGTGTCTTGAATATCCATCTCAATATCCATGAGAGGAATGTGAATGGGGGAACCTGAAAGAGACAGATGCTTGGCCATAATTCGTCTTGGGGTGGCAAACAACGACAAGGTGGCAGAAAATAAGGAATGTCATAGGACAGTCAAATTATCCAATACAAAAGAACAATAATAACCTTGTAAAAATGAGAACCAATCTTAAATAGGTGGCGCGGGCTTATGACTTAAATGTTGAGTTGACGCGCCAAAATACAGTTACAGGTACCTTGACGTGGCTTCGCCAACTAGCTGATCACGTCACTGCAGGAGGTCTCAAAGTACGGAGGGCTCGTCGGGTTCATGCCTTCGCAGTTAATCTCAGCCACATATCTGGATCGGCCCCATAGTCAACTCGGTCAACTGCGGAGGCACCCTCCTCGTTAACCCACGTCTTGAATCTGCCTGCGGGTTGCCACTTTTATTACTTGCCTTATGAATCATCAGATTCCACTTCATAATCTGCTTGTTATTTAGCTATGTACTGGGACTCACTTCCACGAAAAGTTTTAAAGTATTAAACTTTAGAATTAATGTAAAAAATATTACATATTTTATGGTAAAGCATGAGAAACTTTATACTTTAACATATATTTTCATAATTTTCTATTTTTTTGTATTTTTTATTTATATAAAATATAGGATATCGGAAATGAGCCACAACATCTAGCTCCACCTGGGGATAGTGTTTTTTTCCACGAAACACTAAGAACTACAGATTAGTGCCTCCACTTCGGGCATGGATTCAAATGTTGTTTGATGAAATATGAACAATGAACAAATTGGATATGTACAATGATGAACCATGAACTCTTAATTCTAGAAATAATGTTTCAAATACTACCCACTCACAGGCAGCTCCACTGTTTCTCCATCAATATTTTCCAGCATGAATGTGTTATTTGATCTAGCCTCAACAATCTTGTATGGTTCATACCAGAGTGGATCAAATTACCCATGCTTTCCCTTCTCTTCTCTTCTGGTATCCCATCTCAATACCAAATCTCCAACTTAAAAAAGAATCTCCTTTGCCTTTCTGTCAAAAATGTCTTCATTTTTTCTTGGTAGGTGATCAAATTTTACCTGACTTTGTTCATGCTATCACTTGATTCTATAACTTTGTTCAGCCTTCTCACCAATGCATTAGGTTCTTCTTGTGCTTATTGAAGAAAATAAATCACTTGTTCTGGCCAACTGAGTAGGAAATAAAGCTTGATTACCATAAACCAGTTCATAATGAGACTTACCTGTAGATCTTCGGGCAGTCATCCTTACTGCCCAAAGTGAAAATGTCAATTGTGAATCCCAGTTTTTCTAATTTTCATTAATTGTTTTCTTCAGAATCTTGACCAATGTCTTGTTGGAAGATTCATCTAGTCCATTCCCTTGAGGATGATATGCTGTAGAATGAGATAGAATGACATTATATGTTGGAAAAAAATTAATGAATCTGACTGAATTTAATACCTGGGTATTATCAGTCACAATATTAATAGGACACCCAAACCTACTAAAGATATTTTCTTCCAAAAACTTCATTCTTGCCTCCACCCACTTTGTAAAATAGTTAGTCGCAGTCAAAATCTATTTGAACTGCCCACTGCCCACTGGATGGTGGATTGTTTTCCCCAATAAAATATAATCCCCATTGCCTAAAGGGTTCTTCAAAAAACACTGGGAGAAGAGGTAGAGGAGCTAACCTTTTCTTTTCTACAAATAATTGACATTTCTGGAAACTTCTAACCAGTCTGTATACATCAGCAAACAAGGATGGCCAATAAAAACATGATTTCGAGATTTTATGAACAGTAACTTTCCAACTGTAGTGACCTCCACATAGATTCTCATGATACTATTTTATAACTTCCATTGATTCACCTTCTATCAAACACAACAATAAAATTCCAGTAGGATTCTTCCAATATAACTTAGCATCAATTATAACATATGGCTGAGCTTTGAGCTTAAAAGCTCTGTACTTCGTTCTGTTTATTGAGGGTGGACAAGAGAAAAAACACAAGTAGTGAATAATATCCCTATACCAATCAGAGCAGAGAAACTTGTATTTAATTGCTGACTTTGTGCTGCTTTGACTCCTTTAATCAATAGCTTCATCCAAGGGTGCCAGCAAATTAATTCCCAAAGCTTGAAAATTCGATTTTGTCAGCAAATTTTCCAAGCCCTATCCTTTCACTAACTTAGTAGGTTTGATATCTAAGTCATACTCTTGGATTTTAGCAATCCGCTTTCCTCTTTTACCTTCAACATCACCTTGAACTAACACATCTTTTACAACTAAGTTAGGAACATATGCAACTATTTGAGACTGCAACACATACGTTCTGAAGGCTTTTACTACTTTGACTAAATATATACCTATTTCTCCAAGATATTATATTTGAGTTCAGCATCCCTGAGAACTTTACTGAAAAATGCCATAGGTTGTTCTTTTCCCTCTTCATTATTCTACAGCAACACAACAGCAATGGTAGAAGGTGATGCAAATGAAAATATCTAAAAATATTTCAGATAGTCTGGATTGATCATAATTGGAGCTTCCTAAAGGGCTTCTTCAATCCTGGAAAAATATTCCCAAGCATATTTATCCCACTTTACTTCTACATTCTTCTTCAGCATATATGTTATACTTCTGACAATTTCTGCATAATTTGGGACAAATATTCTCAAGAAATTGATTTTTCCTAGAAATCTTTGAATATCCTTTTTACTCCTAGGAAAATGAATTGTCTGGATAGCTTCAACTCTGGTTGGATAAATCTTCACTCCCTGATTTGAAACTATATGTCCTAAAAACTTTCCCTCCTCCAAGGCAAACAAGTATTTTTTGGGATTCAATGACAACCCAAACTTTCTGCATTTCATGAAAGCTTTCTGAAATTGCTCCAAGTGCTCATCATCAAAACCTGAAAAGATAGTCACATCTTCCAAATAAATAACTACAAACTTTTCACCCACAAATGCTATGTCCATTACCCTTTGAAAAGTGGCACCTACATTCATAAGACCGAATGGCATTCTAGCATACATGAACGTTCCCCAAGGTCTAGTAAAAGTTGTTTTCTTCTGATCTTCTTTTTCAACAGCTACTTGGTTGTACTCGGAGAAACCATCAACCATGGAAAATCTATATGCTCCTGTCACTTTCTGTAAAACATAATCCATCTTTGGAAAAGGATAGTTGTCTTTAAGAGATGCTCTGTTTAAATTCCTGAAATCAACACATAGCCTTATCTCTCCATTATTTTTCCTCACAGGAACTAGGTTAGAAACCTAGTTTGAATATCTAAGTGGGACTATGATTTTTGCATGCAGCAATTTCTTCACTTCCTTTTCAATTGGAGCAAGGAGCAATGGATTAATTTGCCTAAGTTTCTGCCTGTGAGGCTTGAACCCATCCTTTAGTGGTATTTTATGTTGAATAATATCCAGATCATATGTCTTCAAATCCTCATAGGACCATGCAAATACATCCATATATTTATTGAAAAGATCAATGTATATTTCTTTATAGTCCTTCAGAACTCCTTTGAATAACTTGACAACCTTGAGCTCCTGCTGAGTTACCAGATTACAGTCCTCCATCTCACCCTCTTGAGATACCTTATTTTGATCCAGTGCTACATCATTTGCATCAAACAGTCTTTCAAGAGGAACTAATCCTCTGGGTAATATATTGTCTTTCAACTGGATTATCTTCTGATCACCTATTGATTGCTTAAAATTTTTCAAGTCTTCATTCTGATCAGTCTGTTCACTTTCTTGATATATTTCGCTATCTTCAAAGTTTCCAATCATTGTTATGAAATGATTTATCTTCTCATCATCTTCGAAGACCTGCCAGTGTTTAACATTGTCATGGATTGAGGGTCTATGCCTCAACTCAATCTCATATCTCAGTTTTGGATTAATAGGTGGCTTGAAAGTATTGGCTGCAACTGCAAGTGAATCTGCCATTCTGTTTTCTTCTCTGGGAATGAATTGAAGATTCAAAGCTTCAAAATAATTCTCAATCAGGTCCCATACTTCATTCCTATATGATATAAATCTTGGATGTTTGGTTTGACACAATTTTTAATCTATCTTATAATCAACTCAGAATCACCAAAAATGGAAATACATTGAATTCCCATTTGTTTAGTAGTTTGAAGACTCAGTATTAATGCCTCATACTCAGCTACATTATTGTTTGATTCAAATTCAAGCTTAAAAGAAAAAGGCAAAAGATTACCTTCTGGAGATATGAGTAAAAATCCAGCTCCTGTGTCATCCTTTGAATAGGCACCATCAAAATAACACTTCCAAACTTTGTTTGAACCCATCTCATTATGTACAATTTCCGAAGTGAGCTGCTTCTCTAAGTCTTCAACAAATTATGCATCTTCATGCAACATAAAACATGAAAGATCTTCCTTCTCTTGACCATAAATAGGGGAATTTCCTGCATCTTTCTTTGTGGTAGTTTTAACAAATCTTGTTTCTCTGTATAATATTTTTTCTTCCCCATTGAACACAGGAATAATAGCATATGTGAAGTCCATTTTAAAAACACATCCAAGCTTCGCTCCCGAAGATCTAGACAAAAGCATGCCAAATCTAGCCGGAATATCTGGAACCACTACATCCATCATAATACTTTTGGCTGGAATTTGGGCTAGGGAGACCACCATGTATTTGATAAGCCCAACATACTTCACCCTTTTTGAATCAAATGAATATAAGTCTCTGTATGGTTTAGTAATTTGTAAATTCAATTTTTTCATTATAGATAATGGCATGAGATTATGTGATGCACCAGAATCCAACATATAATTATGAAGAATAAAATCATGAAGAAGCAATGATATATAAAATGGGGGAACAGAAGAATCTACCTCCTCCAGATGTGGAACAAAAGTAACCACTGGTTTTTCCTCTTTCAAATTCACAATATCACCAATATCATTAGACTAAGAAAGGTTAATGAATTCTGCAATTTCCTTCTTATATCCTGGTGTCTTAGCTAGCTCAAGCAAAGGTACTTGAATTTTGATCTTTTCTAGCTCTTTAGACAGACTGAAGGTTAGATTTTGTTTGATGATTTTCTTAGGTTCTTCTGGGTTTCTGCTAGGATTAGTATTATGTTCATGTACAGTAATGACCTTCTCCAAATTATTAGAATCAATAGACTTATTTTGTGAAGTCTCAGCCTCTTGTTTTTCATTTCCACTCACTGAATTCATAGGTTGTTTTCCCTTATCTGATTGTTTTACTGAGCTCTTTGGTTGTGGATTTTTCATTGGAGAAGGGACTGACTCTGGTTCTTTTTCTTCATCATCCTGAGTTCTTGATCTCTTCCTCGATCTCAAATCATACTTCTTATGCAACTCTACTTGCATAAAATCTGTGAATTGCTTACAATACTTATCCATTTCTTGCTGATCAAATGACACATCAGCTTCAGTGCATTCTTCTTCACATTCCTCTTCTTCCTCATCATCTTCCATATAAACAACATATATTTGGTTATCAACTTCTTTTTGATCATCTTCAGCAGACTGTGAAGGTGTTGCCTCTATATACAATGGTGCCTGAACTTGGTCCTGATCTCTCCTCTCCCTCTGCAAAATTTGCAAGGACAACTTTCTGAATTGAGGATTGAAAACTCCTCAGTTTTGTTGTGCAGGATTTTTATTATCTAGTTCCATCTTCACTAGTTTATTTGACAATTTCTCGATAACCTTTGTCATGCCATCAATCCTTTGATCCTGTGGTGATTCTTCTTTGGCCTTGCCTTTCTCTTGAACTGACTGCTTTTCTTGTGTTTTTCCAGCAACAGTCATGTTTGCCTCAATCTCCAAAGCATCAGTTTGGATTTGTTCAAAAGTAGCAGATCTTCTCTATCTTAAAGTGAAATTAAAATCTGATACAAAAGCTCCAGCAAAAACTACTCTTTCTCCAACAGAAGGAGGCTTCATTTATGCGGGAAAACTATTATACAATTTATTGAATCTTTTAACAAAATCAGTCATGTTTTCATTAGACTTTTTCTTGATAGCATTAAACTCTTTCAATGAATAACCATGATCTCTCTTTTCACCCCATCTTCGGATGAATTGTGTTTCTAATTCGTCCCAATTCTGAATTGAGGCATTAGGCAAACCTTTAAACCATTTTCTTGCCTCTCCATTTAGAGACTGTACAAAAAGTCTCATCACTACATCTAGATGTTCAACGTTTATATTCTCAGGAAAATTGCAAAACAATAGCAAGTGTTGTTCTGTAGTTACTTCATCTTCACCAATAAAACGAGGAAGTAACTTGAGGTATTCTTGGGGCATAGAATTCATAGGTTGTGGAAGATTTAATAGTGCATATCTATTCATCAAGAAAGCAGGGACAGGGGCTGCCATGTTTATGCCTTGGTTAACTGCTTCTTGATTAGGTGGGGTTTGTATACCAGTTGTAAATGTGGATGGATGGGGTGAAACAACTGATATAGGAAGGGGTTGATGAACAATAGCAGAATAACTGGCAACTATTTTTGGTTGAGCTTTTGTAAATGTGAATGAAATAGACTCAAAAGATTATTCTTCTAACCTTGGTTCTTGAAAATGAACTGGTGGAGAAAAGGAATCTTGTTCCGAGAAAATGAGTTTTCGGGAAATATCCATGGATGAGGGGTTATGTGAACTGCTTCTAGGTGAAGGTAGTGTAGCATCAGGTGTAGAAAACTTCTTTGGCTTCTAACTTTTCTAGAAACCAATTTCTCAGGATCTGGCAGAATTGGTGCTTTCTGTTGTGAGGTGTGTGACCTCGTATGTGGCCTTTTATACGCCAGAATTATGAAATAAAACACAACCTAATATTTCCTCCTCTCTGAACAACCAGAGGAAATATGATAAAAACCCAGGGAATGAACTTCGCTTCTTCGTCCCTGGCAACGACACCAAAAAATGTTGTATCTTAAGAAACAATCCCTTGGCTATGGTAAGGAATCAGTGCTCAAGACATTTATAGATATATGTCACAAAAATATTTTAATCAAATGGTATTTGCTTAATCACCCTCAGAGATTTTTATTAAACCCTCAATAATCAAATGCAATGAATGCCTCACAATGCCAGTTTCTGTTGATATAAAATGGAATGATAAGAAGAACTTGAAGGAAGCCCAAACTAATACACTAATAAATAGAATTTATCACTTGAAACTTCAGAAGAATTTTAAGACGAGGAATAGTTAAAATTAAGTAGTGCCTATTAAGTAGTTTAACTCTTATTCACATATGTAAAAAGAGACTTGCAACTTCATTACTTCATTTTATTCATAGACAGAAATTACAGAATGTAAACTGGAAAAACATATCAATATCAACAAATGCCAAAAACTTGATCTTCATTCATTAGTCATTTGAAAATTCAGTACAAAATTTGCAGTCTGAAGGTCCAAAACTCAGAACCCTTCTCTTTCTTGTTTATCTCTTTAAATACAATGAAAAGTAGTTGGTAACTTCTGAAACTACTCCTAACTGCTTCAACTACTTAGGACTTCGCAAAATACCTATTACATGTCATATAAATGTCTTATTACAATTACATTCTCTTAAAAGATACAAAATAAAATAAAACTTAAATCCTAATCTATTTGTTGAATATGAATTGATGTTGTTGTTGTTGTATTCTCTTGATTTGTTGTCTTGTTCTTCTTTGAAGTTGAGGGATCTTTAGGGAGATCAATCATCCAGGCTCTACATTTCTTCCACACCTCAATTCTTGTCTTAGGTGAATTAATCAGCCTGTGATATTCCAATCTAAAGGCAGTAATCATGTTGAACGATGGTCTCTCTCTAAACAGGGTCTTCACCAACCATAAAAGCTGAAAGTGTCTCTGAAGAAAATTAATCACTGTCGCTCCTTTTAGAATCTGAGTCTTTTCATGAGTGTTGTCCACTTTTCTTTTAGCTAATACCAGTAGTGGTTCATAGGACTCCCATGATAAAAGACTGCCTCCAAGGCCCCAACATGATGGAAAACCTGCCCTGGTTCTTTTGTCATACAAATTGTCGAACTTGCTGACTGGTTCCTTAATCTCTGTCAACTTTTTCTCTGTAGTCTTCCTGCAATTACTTTCAAAAATCAGTTTGTTAATCTCCACAACACATGAAATCCTATATTTAATCTAATTCTCTTCCAACTCTTGGTCAGTCTTAGAATCAATAAAATCGATAAATTTCTTTGCCCAGATGGCTCTGTGAATTTTCTTTTGTTTGTCTGCCATAACCTGCTCCTCGAAATCTCTGATAACGCTTCTTTCCTTTCATATAATAGTTAGAGATCCCCAAGATGCTTTCATCTCTTCAATGATATCATTCCAAATGATTTCCTTAGCTTGTATCAGAGATATATTTCCCTTTAACTTTTCATTTAGATTCTTAATCTCAGCATCAGCTGTTTGGCAATATGTTTTGTATTTACTGATTTCCCCATCCTTGGCTTGCATTATTTTCATTGTTATCTCTAGATCAGTTTGTGCCTTTTTGATATATCTCTCTGCCATCTTAAATTCAATGTTCAATTGAGATATTTTTGTTGTTGGATCTTCATTACCATATGGTAAAATGAAAGTACAAGTATGAGAATCAATGTGATTCTGTAATAACAATGCAGTTTGTTTCAACTTAGTAATTTCGTCATATTTCTGCAAGAGTTGCTACACAAGGTTCTCTTTCTCATTTTCCACTTGTGCCACCTCTACTGCCATAGAATGTTCTCCTGTAGGCAACTTCAATTTTTTCTTCAACACATAAATTTCTGATTTTGCACTTTGTAGCAAATTCTGTACAGCAGAACTGTCATCTGGATCTACTCCAATCTTCACAATAATATTATTGAGTTCTTCATTCTGGATTGTTAAAGCCTTGGAATTGGATTTCTCTAACTTTAGTTGCTTGATGACCTTTCCTAGCATGTTCTCAGTTTTAAGAGCCATTGCATTAGTTTTGGTCAAATCATTCACAATCAATTGACCAGTTTGCATATGTAAATTTACTTTATCAAGTAGAGGAATATTTCTTACATCAACAGTAAGATTTACAGTATAGAAACTATTAGATGAACCTATAGTCATGTCATAGGGATGAGAAAGAGAAATCTTAAACTGATCTTTTTCAAGATCCATGGCAGTCAGTAATCTTGTTTGATTAGGAATTATCTGATACTCAGCCTGTTCCTCCATGCTAGCCTTTATCTTCTGATTTCTTTCAGCAATCTAAGAAAATACTTTTTTAATCAAGGGTATTTTCTCCTGAGAATTTTCCCGTCTTCTTGGTGAGGAGGGTACATTTTTTTCATCTCCAGATTGTAGTGAGAAACCGGGTTGAGTACCTGCTAAGTTTTCATTTAGCTTTGCTCTCTTTTCAGCTCTCTGCTCTTCATCTTCTGAATCAATCACTGCTTCTTTAATTCTCTGATATGGCAAGAGTTTGTATATTTGAGCCCACAGAACCTGCAAAACCCTTATTTTCTAGTTTCTCTAGATCGAGTCTGCTTTCATGAATAAATGTTGAATATCCATTTTCAATTCTCCTGTTTGAAATCACTGTATGGGGGTCATAGGCCCACTTATCCCCTAACAGTAAATGCATTCTATCTAACATTGTAGTGACTTCATCAGCTGCCTGTCTCATATTAACTATAAAGGGACCCACAGACATAGGTAGCTTAAACATATGACCCTTTTTCATAGGCACAAAATGTACTTGATCAACATTTAAACTTTGCCTAATGAACTCCAAAGCAAATAACCTCATAGGCACAAATATAGGAAGTCTGTATGGTTCTACCCCAGCCCCATAAAGTCTAATTTCTGAATGGTCTTCAAAAACATACCAATCACCAAACTTGCAATTTGTTCCCAGCTGTAATAACTCTTGAGCCTTTGGCAGGAAGCATGGGGGAGGAACCCCATTCAGAATTTTGTATGCAGTAGACATAAAATGGTTTACAAAATCAAATAAACCCTCCTCATTCTGTTCTCTTCTTACTAGGTCAGTCCAAAACACCAGTGACTTCTTCTTTTTATTTGTATCCATGATATTTGACCCCATATGCAGGAATTTTTCTACATTTTGATATAAAAAGAGATAAATAATGAGAGAAGGGAACCTGAATGACCCAGTTAGTGATAGGCTCATGAGCTGAGTATTAACAACTTCTTGCCAGTATGAAGGAATATCCATCACTACCTCTGGCTTCATCATCAAAGCAAACATTCCCAAAACTGATTTGTATATGGTGTTGTCATCTTCCTTCCCCAATATCTTTGAAATACACCTCAGCACTGGTCGAATGTCTTCGTCAAAAACCTCCAAGGAAAATTCTTTACTGTCAGGGACAAACTGCTTCTTATCTGGCTTCAGGAAAAAGACGAATTGATTGTATTCTTGACCTACAAGGCTATCATAATGTGTTATCAACGAATCGTGAGTGAATTGGACATAGGACTCTGATGCAGGGTAACATAGAGCTTGACGAATTAACAGAGCTGAGACCTGCAAAACATTTTCTCCATGAAAATTCATCACGAAACACTTGCCTGGGTACATGACAGACACTATCCAATATATAAACTCAGGAAAAAGGTGCGTTCTTGGAATGCATGGAGACAATACGCCTGTTTTGACCATGGCGCTGAAAATTGGAGAAGTTTTGTCATTTAGACAGACTTGTTGATAGAACTGGAGGTGGTCTAAGGAGTATACGGTGTCTTGAATATCCATCTCAATATCCATGAGAGGAATGTGAATGGGGGAACCTGAAAGAGACAGATGCTTGGCCATAATTCGTCTTGGGGTGGCAAACAACGACAAGGTGGCAGAAAATAAGGAATGTCATAGGACAGTCAAATTATCCAATACAAAAGAACAATAATAACCTTGTAAAAATGAGAACCAATCTTAAATAGGTGGCGCGGGCTTATGACTTAAATGTTGAGTTGACGCGCCAAAATACAGTTACAGGTACCTTGACGTGGCTTCGCCAACTAGCTGATCACGTCACTGCAGGAGGTCTCAAAGTACGGAGGGCTCGTCGGGTTCATGCCTTCGCAGTTAATCTCAGCCACATATCTGGATCGGCCCCATAGTCAACTCGGTCAACTGCGGAGGCACCCTCCTCGTTAACCCACGTCTTGAATCTGCCTGCGGGTTGCCACTTTTATTACTTGCCTTATGAATCATCAGATTCCACTTCATAATCTGCTTGTTATTTAGCTATGTACTGGGACTCACTTCCACGAAAAGTTTTAAAGTATTAAACTTTAGAATTAATGTAAAAAATATTACATATTTTATGGTAAAGCATGAGAAACTTTATACTTTAACATATATTTTCATAATTTTCTATTTTTTTGTATTTTTGAAAAATTTAAAATAAAAGATATTGCAAATGAGCCACAACGGACCCCATGCCTGACAAACATGCCATGACAACTCACGATGTATAACCACTTTGTTGTCAATCCATCTTGTCACTAGTGTTGCCCGGGCATTTGATGATGATCTAAAAGCGCAGATGTTATCAATATCCCGATCCACCACCCTGCTAACACCGTCACTAAACAATTCCATGATTTGATGGGGGGTCCCACTTGGCTCCCAACAAAAATATGGCCCTCTAGCCCCTTTGGTAATCTACAACCTCTTTTGAATTATGGCCATGGATGTACCCAACCTCCTAGCCTGCTCCATTGAGTACTCGCTTAGTACCCCTCGCCATTCAATGCCAAAGGAGTGATAGAATGTACAATCCCCTGTGTATGGAACAAGCTCTCCATGCTGGTGTTGTGCCTTACTCCACTCATGTAGCTCTATCATGTTGACCTATCATCCCATATGATCTGTCTAGGCAACTCTAGTTCTCTTTGTCCAATGCATAGAGGTGGGCTAATAATGTTGTAATCCCTGTCAGGGTGCCTTTCAACTGAACGTTGTTGAAGTCCCAACATATGCTCTCTTCGCTGCCCCTCATTAATGGTTGGCTCAAAATATGTCTTCCCATCCTCCTCGATCATGGGCCCAACATGAGCCTTCAATTTCCCCTCCATAGATAGTTCATCCTTTTCTAGCTCACACTCCTCTATGTACTCAAATCCCTTCTAGTACACCTCATCTGGCATCCTTGAAGCCATGCTAGATGTTCCGTTACTCACTTGTACCTCATCGATGGTTGGACCCAAAGATGAATGCTCACTTGCCTCAATTATCTCTATCTCTTGAGCCATGGGAGGGCTCTCCAAAGGTGGAAGATTATAATCCTCATGGTGTATATCCAAGCTATTATACTCTCCATGATCATGTGAGTCAATGAGCACCCTGTATTTCACCTTTCCAACCATGGCCCCTTCTATCTCCTTCGCACTTTGCTGGTCAGATTCCCTCGTTGTTCCTTACTCATCTTCAAATTTTGCAGCCTCATGCAATGTTTTTAATGATGTTTCAAGGGTTTGGTTCATCTTCAATGTTGATTCACCTTATCATCCCTACATAGTTTTAGTGAATTCCCACTGATTATTTCATGTCCCTTAGTTGACAAAACTCCCAAAAGGAGAGGGACACTTGAATTTCATGTCCAAATGATTGGTATGCCTTCCAATTTGTTTCCAATAACTCCACATCAATCGTAATCATGTCTTGCCAACTTGATGCATCATCCATAATTTCTGGCATAGTGGATTTGTTGTATAACTGAGAATGGTCTCAATCCCCAGTTTTAGTATGAATCAGATGTTCCCCCACATTAATCGTCATTCATTTCATCCTAATCACCTCATTCAAGGTTACTGCCATGTTGTTTGATTTTAACCTTTCTCCAGATCCTTGATTTTTAGCTTTGTATTCTGGTCCTAGAAGTTTTCTTCTTGCCATCACTTGGCTTAAGGCCCACAGCTAGCCAAGATCGGGCTCTAATACCACTATAATACTCCCAACTGAAATATACCCAATTGGCTCTTAAAATTTCAAAGTTTTTAAGTCAGTTTCAATGAGTCTTAAGTGAGGAATTTTATCAAAAAATTGAAGGACAATTGTTTCCTGCAATCCCAACTCGGTTTTTATTTCACCTTATCGCTCCCATTTAGTTAAATTTCCTTTCCCATATACTTACATTCAACATATATAATTCTGGAAATGAAATTTTCACATTAAAACACATGGGACTTTCAACACTTGTTGAAAATAAATATGGACATAAACAGATTAGCAACACATAAGAAAAAATACACATAGATTTTTGGTCAACTTAGACCCAGGAAAAATCCCTTCAATCTTCTCCAGGGAAATATTATTAGAGAGGTATCCAAATTTCTTTATCTTTCAAGTTCAGGAAAAACACTTTTGCAGACCAAACAAAACAAAAAATACTACTTATATCTTCGGCCCAAAACTCCTTGAAAATCGTGACCACTTTGCCTTGATTTTTGTGCCCACTTAATGCTGAAAATGTATTGTACGGATTCCGTATGGACTATACGGATTTTCGTATTGATGTACGGACTATAAAATTTTTTTTTGCTCAAAAACTTATCTCGAACTATGTGTAGCCCACAACATTAAATGTTGTTCGTATTGTACCATGTGTTGTCTTCTATGCCTTGATTTTTGTGCCTAGCTTTGCCCATAAATTACTCCTTCAGTTTGCTGCAACAAATTTCTCTTTCAGAACTTTTCTATAGCTCCCAACCTCCTTTCTCCAATCTTCTCATGAAGAATGAATGAATGTATGTAATCTCTCTTTTATTTTACCCCTTTTGTTTCCCTAAATGACTTTTGGGCAAGCCTAAGATCTAATGACTCTGATTCATTTAGATCAAGGGATGAAAATAAATGTGCATTTAATTCTCACTTTCTATTTTTTAACTCACCCATTAAATTATAAAGTACCCACATTGTACTTTATGTCTAAAGTCACTTTTCACTTTATAATTTAACATTGACTTTGCCACTTATAAAGTCACTTTCACTTTATAATTTAACATTGACTTTACCACTTATAAAGTCACTTTCACTTTATAAAGTCACTCTTAGGAAAAAATTAATTTTGGACATTTTTCCCTACGTAGAGACTAACCCATGGGAAACCACTTGTCTAAGATACATCAGAAATCAACACTCCCTCTTACAGAGGAAAGTGTTTCTCACCACACCCATATTTTCCCTGAAATGGACATGCTTTCCCTTGGCAAGGACTTTGTGAGAACATCAACCACCTGCTCATCTGTTGATATATACTCCAGCTTCACTGCCCCCTTCTAAACATTGTCCCTGATGAAATGATATATGATGTCAATGTGTTTTGAACTATCGTGAAACACTGGCTTCTCCGTGAGTTTAATACAACTCTGATTATCACAGTGAATAACCATCGGTCTCAACTCCTGATCAAATAAGCCATACAATAACTTGCGAAGACAAATGGCCTCACAACTAGCCTGGCTAGCAGCCATATACTCAGCCTCAGAAGAGCTCAAAGAAACTTACTTTTTCTTTCGACTGAACCACAACACAATTGTCGAACCCAATCCGAAGCAACACCTTGAAGAGCTTTTCCTGTCAGAAGCACACCCTGCCCAATCTGAATTTGTGTAACGTCCCAACCTCACAGCATCTCCCCGCCTACAGTCTAGACCATAATCAACAATCCCTTGCACGTAGTGAATAATGTGCTTTGTAGCTACCCAGTGCACCCTCCTAGGCTCAACCATGAACTTGCTAAGTGTGTTCACTGCAAAGCATATATCTAGCCTAGTGTTGACCAGATACATCAAGGACCCAATAAGCTGCCTATACAATGTGGGATCCACCAAACTAGAATCTGAAGCATGAGTCTTCTTCTAGTTGATGATCATAGGTGTAGACATGGGTCTACAGTCTCCCAAGTGAAAATTTCTCAACTCATCCACAACATACTGCCCCTGCCCCATAAAATTTTGGGGTCAAGTTTCGAGCAGCAGCAGAGGTCGAACCCGTGACCACCGAGCAAAAAACGACAATCCATACTGTTGCGCCCTACACCATAAGTCTTAACATATATGGTATTCACTATGGTTTTGTGTTAATAATCACGACGCATTGGGGGACGAGGTCGAGGTCTAGCCCCAGCCCTGGTCACTGCCGGAGGCAGGACCACGAGCGAGAACCCCCACTCGTAACCGTAACATTAACCCTTATTGATGGAGATAGCACATGTGACTGGAACGTTTAGACCGCCAAGTAAACGTCGGGAGCTGGAACCACCAACCCTAACCTCCAACGGAAGACCACCATATTTTCTCACGTTTGGTGTTAAATACGACAGTTAGCCCTAACCGTCGACACACACACACACACACACATATATATATAAATTATTGAACCATATTGTGTATGTTTTGAAATCTGATTTTTAGGTGTCAAAGGGAAAATTAATAGGGAAAATTAATCCCCCGACAATTTCACCCTATTTTGGCAGAATTTGCGCTTTGATAGTGCTTTTTGGGGCGAAATTGTGGGTTCGGTGCCAGATTTTGGGAAAAATGTGGAACAAATAGTGGAGCAATTAGGGGAAGTCATAAAGTCTTCAGTTTTTGGCCAAATTCGAGGTAGAAAGAGGCTACACAGGCATTTTTGGGCATTCTAGAGCTGATGGAACATGTTTCAGAGTTGTTTGAGAATTGTAAACATATGTAATCACACTTTTGAGCATAATAGAAGAGGGCAAGACATTGGAAGATGGACCGAGGAGACGTAGCCCAGGCGGGGTGAACTCCTTCACCATATTGTGTTTTGTGACTGTTTATGGTGATTTTCATGTGTGTTAGATGTTGTTGTTCAGTTTTTTGTTTACGTTAATTTTCTCATGAAATTCAAATAAAAACACATATAAAATCATATTAAACTTGTAATTAACCTATCAATTCTAAAGCACTTTCTTTATATTCTAAATTGGATCTTAGCACAACAAAAATAATATTCCCAATTAGATCAGGCATAGGTACAGGTACACGTGTACAAGATTTGGATTATTGTCTCATAGGAGATGGCTTGGTTATATTTGGAGATATTATATATGTATCAGACAATAGTGAGCTCAAGAAGGTGATCTTGAGGGAGTTTCATGTGAAACCATATTTGGTTCACCCAAGCTACCAGAAGAAATTGACTGTAGTAAATAGATTTTATTATTGTCCAAATCAAAAGAGGGATGTGGGAGAGTTTGTAGCTAGATGTTTGGATTGTCATATGGTTAAGGTGGAGAGTAAACATCTAGGTGGATTGCTACAATAGATTGTGATTCCAGAGTGGAAATGGGAGGTCATTTACATGGACTTCATCACAGGTTTTCCTAAGACAGTTAGACAACATGATTCTATCACGGTTGTTGTGGACAGGTTGAAAAAGGTTGCATATTTCATTCCAGTGAAAACTACTTATTCAACTAGTGATGTAGCATAGGTTTTCATCAAAGACATAGTCAGATTGCATGGTGTTCCAAAGAAGATTATGTCCGATAGGGATGCAAAGTTCACTTCCAAGTTTTGGAAGAATTTGTTTGCAGGTTTGGGCACTGAGATGGCCTTTAGCACAACTTATTATTTGCATACATATGGACAGATAGAGAGGGTCAATATGATACTAGAGGATATGTTGAGGATATATGTGATGCATCAACAACGCAAGTGGAAAGAATATCTTACACTGGTAGAGTTCGCTTACAATAATGGGTATTAGGAGTCATTGAAGATGAGTCCATTTGAGGCTATGTATGGGCGAAGTTGCAACACTCTTATCAGTTGGAGTGATCCGGTTAACATGGTATTGATTGGACCAAAGATGTTGGCACGGGAAATGTAGGTGATTAAGAAGAACTTGAAAACATTGCAAGATAGGTAGAAGAGTTATGAAGATAGGAACAAGTTGTTCAAGGAGTTTCAGTTTGGATATCAGGTGTACTTGCATATCAAGCCCAAGAAGAGATCCTTGTGGATTAGATCATGTGCCAAGATGGCACCACAATTTTGTGGACCCTTCAGTATCATTGAGAGTATCAAACCAGTGGCCTATCGAATTGCACTGCCTTCCACAGTGAATGCCCATGATGTTTTTCATATATAATTTCTTAAGAAATATGTTAAAGGTGTTGATCATGTGATTGTCTGGTTTGTATTGCAAGTGGAACCCAATGGAGAATTCCAGCTGGAGCCTCAATGCATATTGTAGAAAAAGGTGTTGATGCTCCATAATCGAGCAATAGAGCAAGTTAAAGTGCAATGGAAGTACTTTGGTCCCGATGAAGCTACATGGAATATTGAAGATCAAATGCGGTCCATGTATCCTTCCTTGTTTTTGGTTGAGGAAAAACATTTTTTGGTGTGATATTGGTATATGTTTGGTGATGTTTTGATATATGTTTTGATGTGATGTTCGGGTTTATGTACATATGTGTATGGATGTAAATATTTCCATGAGCTAAGTTATAAATCTCCAATAAGCAGTATGTTTTTCATGTCATTATAGTTATCATGTTGTTATGATGTCATGTTGGTTTGCTTTTCAGTCGGGTGATCATTGTAAATACTATGTCGAACTATGTTATAAAGCTCCATGGGTAGTATGGTTGCTTTTCAACAGTTTTGCTGAGGTATATGTGTGGTTGAACACCGAGGACGGTGTCCCCAAAGGGGGAGGGTTCTGCAACAACCCAGGTGAAAATTCCATGTAATAAAGTTAAAAATAATAACCACGGTTTATGGGACACTTATTCCAAGATAAATGTTGGGCAAAACATCCTAGTGGGTGTTCATTTGGTTTAATATGGATATGAAAATTGGAAAAGGCAAAGGCTTTGGAAAGACAAAATGGAATTTTTGGCACATTTATTTATGAAAATAATGGAAATTAGGAGAAAAGGGAGATAAAAGGTCACAGGTTGCATGTGAGGAGGAAAATGAAAGAAAATAATGGAAAATGAAGAAAATAGAGGCCTCTTCAACAAAAAGGCTTCTAAGGATCAGTTCGTACCTTTTGTCAGTGCATTTTGGACCTCTCTCATTTTTCTCTCTCTCTCTCACTCACTCTTGGACACTTAGATTTTATTGGAGAATTCGGCAATGGACCAAGAAAGGAAAAAAAGCAGAAAGAAGGAGGAGAAAGAATCAAGAAGCTACAACAGGATTCTTGGTGGGTATCAATTTGCATGTGTATTTTCCTTGCTAGATATGGCATGCATGATATTTCATGTGGTTATTTTCTGTCTTGGCATGGGATTTTTTTGGGTGTGACAGTGTTTTCAGCCTAGCCTTTCCATTTCCAAATAACCATGGTTTTGTGTAGTTCTCATGTTCTACTTTAGTTGGATTACCAAAAGGATTCGAATCTGAGTGGGGTGGATCTCCGAATTCATACAACACATGGCCTAGTAACCCATGAACCAGAGTGTGGGTTGCAATAAATCCGGATAGTGTGTTGCCTCGGTAGGCCTAAGAATCCTCGACCGGTGAATGACAGGATATAAAGTAAAGCCTATAGGTGGTTTTCTCTCTATCAGGCCTAAGAATTTTGGGTTTGGGATATATGGTAAATCCTGGAGAGTATGTCTCGATTTACGACCTAGTGACCCCTAATTTGTATTGTGGGTCGTGGTAAATCCTGCGAGACTAGGAGACAAGAAAATTCCTCACGATGTAGGTGAAGAGAATCCAATGATATCCTTGTTTGTGTTTGCCTAGTGATCGGGTGTAGATCACGGTAAAGCCTGATTTATATTTGATGAGGGTCAGATGGTTTAGCCTCGGGATTCCCTGGTTGGTTTTTTTGGTTTGAGTCCCAAATTCATGCTTGGAATATGGCACGGGGGTGATTTGATGAAGAGATATTTGGCTCAACCAAGCTATGAACGGGTGGAACGTGGAAGTCCCATCTCTAGTTGGTTTTTACATTCACTAATGAAGAGCTCATTCCTTTGGTATTTGGTATGCAACTGTACTAGTTTGTGTATGGATTTTATTTTTGTTGTATCCATTATAATTCTTTGGTTATTGTGTTGGTTATAAGCATGTATTTGATCAGTGATGATGTATGGTTATATCAATGCTTTTACTTGTAAATTAATGCACAATGTATTTATGGTAAAATATATTGTATTGCAGCTAATGATGTAAGGGAGAAATGCATCTCAACGATTCTCAGATAAGTATGAGACCTGTATGCTTAAATTTGTTGTTTACACCTGTATATTTAATGTTTGTGACATGCTTGAAAAAATTCCTGTCATGGCTAGGAGGGGTCCATATGAGTTCGTGTTGATGTGATTGCTTATGTATCACTTTCCTATTGTTATTTATCATCCCTTAAGTTTTCACGAGGTTCTGGGAAGTGACCCGGGCTCTGGGCCTAAAAAGGTGGCTCAAATCTCAGAGCCGCAAGCACAAAACTGAGCATTTGGGGCCCTAGCCGCTGATATGCAGTGTTATGCCTATGGTTATAGCCTTATAGCCCCTATAATGCAGTGTTATACCTGCATCTATGGCTCAAAGGTGGTCAAAATATCAATGTGACGTAGGGATAAGCAGCCTAAGTGATTGGGTTACCTCTTAGGGGTGTTGTAGATGTAAAAGGTCTATAGGTTGTGTTTTCCATGGGTTCCACTTCCTTAAAGTCACATAGGAGGTTGAATCTCGTTATAGTAGCCTCTTATCGCATGTTTACCCCGGTTAGCCGGTTGCTTGGGTAAATGTGGGAAGGGGACATTACACTATTATTCCATATATTTTATCATGTTTTGTATGTTTTGGAATATTGTGTTTACATAGGGACGATTCATAGAAGTCAGAACACCGGGTCTTGTGGAAATGGCAGAAGAGATGCTATAATGCAAAATATGGAATCTGATTCGATTGAACACGTTGTTGCATTTGATTTTTTTGCTGATAGTAATATACTTGCTATAATGGTTGATAATTTGGTATGATCTATTGGAAATTTTGGACCCCGTATTTCATGGTGTAGCTTTAGAGAGAATATTTTTTAAGGAAAATAATGTGAGGGTAATTTTCCTCTTCACACAATAAAGTAGTGGTGTTGGAGAGGTAAATCCCCTCTGCAGACAGAGGTGATCCCACTAGCCCTAGAGTGGTTCTAGCAAAAAACAAAACACACTACCATATCGATTCCTAGTTACAAAAGATAAAGCTACGATGGATAGCTTACCTCAAGTTCTACGCTGTTGTTGCCGAAGAAGAAGTGTTGCTTCCCGTTCTTAGCTTGACAGATCACAATCCTTTCACTCACCACGTCCGGACACCTGTACATAAGCAGAGAAAAATGACGACATACAACATAATAATTCAAACATGTAACTATCAATCAGTCGGAAAAGGTTGAATCAAATTGCATTACACAAACAAGAAATACAACGATGGAACCAATAACGTAGTCGAGCATATATTAAAATATGAAAGAAATATTGCACCTGAGTTCCGACATCGTGTTCTTCCTTCGGCAGGGCTTCTAGTGAAGCGTGTCTCACAAATCTTGTTGGGAATTTAGACAAGGCTCTCTCTCTTACGGGGTTCTCCTTAGCTCTGCTCTCAATAGTCACTCAGCTATAGTTTTCTTCCCAAATGTTCAGCTAGGTTGCAAATAGAGAGGGCAGGCTTTTATAGAGGGAGAAGGAGAGGTTAGGATCCCTATAATCATGGGGGAGAGTCCTATCTCTTAGGAAGGTTCCATGAGAGGTGGAAAACCACTTCCTAAACAGGGAGATCCGGAGCCAAACAGCCCAACCTCTTTTTGAAGATTCATTCTGAAGTTGTTAGAATCAAAATTCTGCCTTTTATTTTTAAAAAACATTCTGAAATAGTCTTGGTGCGGGAAATACACAGGGACAGAGCGCCAAGTGGCGCGGGCTTATTGTAAATTTCCTAGGTCGGCGCGAGTGATGAATTGGTTGCTCGTGCCAATGCCAAAACATATGTTTTCAGTAATTTTCTGAGGAAATGTTCTCCAGGAGAATTATTGCCCTTATGTAGAAGGATGCCATCAAGGTGTTTTCAGGACATTTTATTGTTCACAGGTCACGGGATAGTCCTCTAATGTACGCGACGAGGGATTGCAGGGACGGTGACAAAATGTTGTGTAACAGATGCCCCCTAAAGCATGAGGTCCGAGAGAGAGGGAGGGGTGAAATTTTTTATGAGAATGCGTTCAACTGAAAACACTGTCGTTGGAAGACCTACGAGTATAAATACAACTGATATCTCTGATACATGATATGTGGTATGGGCGCAACCATCCATAATAAAGCATACAAAAACCGAGATCCAAGGTATGGATGCAGCCATCTAGCAAAATAAGGATTAACAAGTAGACTCAGGTATGGTCGCAGCCATCCAATCAAAAGAGTCATGTAATAAGTCATAATAATCCACAAAGAACCCGCAACCTAGATTTCATCAGACAAAATCCAGGGTCCTGCGCTCCATCTCGACTTGAACAAAGTACAAGTTCGAGCATGCGAATATGTGAGCTGAAGTCGAACATGAAAGAACATCGTCTGATTGCGATCCAATGATGAAAATTGTTAACTTACACGAGAGAAACCACCAATAATGACAATGGCTCTTAAGGTACAAGAGGTACAATCTACGGTATGTGAACAGTGATCTGACGTTGAACACTCGCAGAGTCAATCGATCAAAGGCCAATGATGAAAACCTTGTGTCGAATGCGAAGAACCTGCCATTGAGGCATGCAGGCTCCAAGGTACCTAAAGGGAGTCTCTAGATCAACTTCCTCGATAATGAGTTGGAGTCGACAGAAGGGACCTTGATCGAAGGTGGGCCATAATGTTTCCCACATCATCGACGCGAGATAGAGGAACATGATGTTTGTGAATCAAGACCAACAAAGAATCAGAAGGAAGTTGAAAACTGCAGAGGCCAACTTCCCTTGAACATATCGGCGGCATGACACTAGATTTGGTAGTATTTGACATCAAGGGATCTGAGGTCATGGTGACACGGCAAAGTGCAGATGAGCGGTAAAAAGAGTTTACCCAAACCCATGGAAGCAAGAATATAATGAGATGAGATATCCCCAACCCGACACGAATGAAGACAAGTGCCATGTTCAAGAGCGACATACTGCCAACACGACTACGATTTTGGTTCCATTTTCCCCGACCATTTCTGGCGAGTACCCCAATTATTTTTGAAAACAAGCTTGAAGCGAATAGCATGTGCTTGCGATGTAAGTTTGTCCCTCGGACAATTCCAACCTAGTGCATTTTACGAGCCCTAGGAAGGAGGAACTCGAGTAACGTCATTGCGACGGAGTCCAATGTCATCAGTTTTTAACGAGTCTGACAAAGGAAGAACTCAGCATCTTTTCATATTTAGAGAGTTTGAAAAGAAGGTGGAAAAGAAAACTTTAGCCGTCCCTTTTCGTAAATAGTCCCTCATATCCGAAAAGGTAGAAAACAGTGTCTGATAAAACCTCCTAGTCGCGATAGGCTAGGGTATTCCTTTTTTCGTAAATAATCTATCCTAGCCCAAAAAAGGGCTAAACATATACTGGGTAGATATCGCTTCGCAGCCAATTGAATGAGCTCAAAACGACAAGCGACTCGGAAATCTTTTCTGTTTTAGAGAGTCAGAAAAGAGCTGAAAGGTGACTCTAGAAGTGACTTTTTTGTGTTTTTACCGAGTCCGAAAAAGTATAAAATACAACTCGTCTCTTCGTCAAAACCACGTGAAAAACCTGTTGCTGCACAAAAAAGACGCGTGTAAAACATATTCCACAAAAATAATAATATATTGACGAATATGTTTTAAAACCTATTTTAGGGCTTTGAAAACTTATAAAAGACCAACAATGGTAAAAAATATTTACTTTTCACTTTTACCTCTTTGCAGAGCAACAGTGACACATTTATGCTTCGATCTTTAGGCGACGAGTGCGATCAATCCAGTGGACTAAATAAAATTCCGTCTGGTTCAGGTAAGAGCCGACCTCTTTTGCCATCTTTTAAGTTACATTTTGTTGCATTTTATTGTTATTTGAGGTCCCTTAGGGAAGGATTGTTAAAATTTAGGGCTCCGTGGTTGGCGCGGGTTTCGGGCATGGAACCGAGCCAATCCACCCTGTTTTACACAGGGGTCGCGCCAACAACGCAACTTAAAATCCGCATCAAATTTCACAAAAACGCAACCAATGGAATGTAAATTCGAATACCCAAGGGGGCTTACAATGTTCCCATGATTTATTGATGCAGGTATCAAGCGAAAAATATGGTTATCGAATGGAAAGAGAGAGAACATAGCGAATAAGATGAACAAGCAATGGAAAATGAGCAATGTATGAATGCTCTTAGGAATTGCGGGCTAAAAAATTTATTTTTGACGCCATGTCTCTGGGCTCAGCCCGAATTGCTACAGTATCTCATCAGTCTTTGGGATGAGGATCAGGATAAATTTGTACTTCAAGACTAGGAGCTTGAGCTCGAAGTATCCGATGTATATTTCATCACTGGACTGTCACGCAGGGGTCTTGTCCCTATTCTGATCGGTACCAGGCCTTCAGGGGAAAGCATGGCAATGGTCATGAACAGGGTGTGCCTAGGGGCACGCAAAGGAACAGGTAGAGGTAAAGTAGACATTCAGACCATCCCTGATCTAGCACTGAGAGTAGTGCTGCACACCATTACGCGGACTGCGGGGTCGCAGGCACCACACAAGACCACAAAGACGCAGTTACTCCTTGCGTCAGAGTGTATGAACCCGACCATCTTTGACTGGGTCGAGGCCGTAACGATGAACATCAAACGGAAGCTCACAAAATGCAAGAAGTCCAAACTAAAGTAGTTTGGGTATGGGTCGATTCTGGTATCATTCTTCTTGGAACAATTATCAATATTTTAGCGCCAGGAGGCTATATTCCCGGAGCCACCACTGAGAGAGCCACAGATGGCCCGATGGGCGGGCACTGATGCCCATAGCAGGGGGCATCCAACAGATGTCCTGGAGGCTAGAGTTTTTTGATTGGCTCCGACGACAGCTGATAGTTGTGGAGGATTGGCCCTACGCTGGCACAGATTTTACCGGAGACCCAGATCTCCCGTTCCCGGAGGGAGAGGATTGGGACGAAGAACTTGGTAAGACTCATTTTTTATTTTTATGAGTTTTATGATTTTTTGGTATATATGCATGTTCTGATAGTTAACATTATATGAATGCAGATGTTGGTCCAGAACATCCCACAAGCATGTCTCCAATAGAAAGGTGGACTCCTCGCAATTTTGACCCTCTGGGCAAGGGCATTGACGAGGAGTTAGTGCAAAACTTGGAGGGAATCACTCGTGGGGTCCCTAATTATGCGCGTTTTGATGATGTACCCCGACCCTGTCAGAGGCACACTGTGGGAGTGCCCAACCGTATCCACCGCTTGCTGAGGCGGCTGGTACAGGCAGTGACGTGTTATCATGAGCACCATGCCGACTAGGCACTTTAGGCTCTATTTCTGCATATTTTGAGAGACATGTTGTCTCATGATGTAACTGCAACAAACATATATTATTTTTTGTGGGTTTATGATGCACACATCTTGTAAACAAACGATATATATATAAACATCTATTTTCTACATGGGTCAATGTACATATGATGATGTTTTTTTATTAATTGTGCAAATGTCTATCTAGCACAATATTAGCTATTGTATCTGTTAATGTATTCATTCGTCTTGGTATATTTTGATAAGTAATTAAATCAAAATGTCGTTCAAGTAAACAGATATGCAAATACAATCTCAAAATGCATGGGTTTCGAACCGAATAATGACCATTCAGTTGAAGAACAACAAGTTGCGAATCCAACCTAACAAGCAATGTGCGTATGCCAAGGTTGACTGCCTCGGTTAATAGTTCCAAAAATGTACTATATTCAGCAACATTGTTTGTGGCTAGTCCCAAACAAATACCTTGTAAGTTAATCAACTCACCTTCAGGATCATAAATTACCCAGCCTGCCGAAGACAGGTTCCTGGTACTGCGGGAGGCACCATCCACGAAACCGACAAAAGGGGAAATATACATCTACATTAGAAAACAAGACCCAAATAAGCAGAAAAAAGTTCACAAAGGGTATAAAACCAAAAGATTTCGTTTTTATGCAAGCTCAAAAACAAAAGTGAACTATGCTTGAGATTGGTTTCATGTTGACACAAGCTTGAAACAAAAGTAAACTACACTTGAAAAATAGGCATGCCCCCAACATGGTGACTCAATTCGAGGTGTACATGCCCCCGAAGCTTCAGTCCATAGGAAATGGAGTGAAGGTTCAAAAACGAGATCAAGAGGAAGACTCGACTGGGATTTTACAAGATCTTACAAAGACTCGAATTGAACGGGAACGTGTTTCATTATTTTAATGAGGTTGACACATTAAAATAACTATCCTCAATGAGCTAATTCATTTTTTAACGAGGTTGACATAGAAGACAAAATATCCTCATAACACCTTGTTTCATTGTTTAAGGAGCTTGACACAGGACAAGGAACTCTACTCCGACAACCTTGTTTCATTTTTTAAGGAGCTTGACAAAAGAAAACGAACTCTGCTCCGAAGACCTTGTTTCATTTTTTAAGGAGCTTGACATAAGAAAAATAACTATGCTCCAAAGACCTTGTTTCATTTTTAAGGAGCTTGACACAAGGAAAATAACCCTGCTCCGAAGACCTTGTTTCATTTTTTAAGGATCTTGACACAAGAAAATGAACTGTGCTTCGATCAACTTGTTTCATTTTTCTGGTCTGCGAAATCAGAGATTCTGGGTTCGATCCCCAGTGGAGTCGCCAATTTTTTGGAGAGGTAAATCCCCTCTACGGACAGAGGCGATCCCACTAGCCCTAGAGTGGGTCTAGCAACAAACAAAACATGCTACGACATCGATTCCTAGTTACAAAATACAAAGCTACGATGGATATCTTACCTCAAGTCCTACGCCATTGTTGTCAAAGAAGAAGTGCTACTTCCCGTTCCTAGCTTGACAGATCATAATCCTTTCGCTCACCACGTCTGGACACCTGTACATAAGCAGAGAAAAATGACAACATACAACGTAATAATTCAAACATGTAATTATCAATCAGTCGAAAAAGATTGAATCAAATTGCATTACACAAACAAGCAATATAACGATGGAACCAATAACGTAGTCGAGCATATATTAAAATATGAAAGAAAGATTACAACCGAGTTCTGACGTCGTGTTCTTCCTTCGGCAGGGCTTCCAGCAGAGTGTGTCTCACAAAGCTTGTCGGGAATTTAGACAAGGCTCTCTCTCTTACGGGGTTCTCCTTAGCTCTGCTCTCAATAGTCGCTCAGCTATAGTTTTCTTCCCAAATGTTCAACTAGGTTGCAAATAGAGAGGGCAGGATTTTATAGAGGGATAAGGAGAGGTTAGGATCCCTATAATCATGGGGGAGAGTCCTATCTCTTAGTAAGGTTCCATGAGAGGTGGAAAACCACTTCCTAAACGGGGAGATTCGGAGCCAAACAGCCCAACCTCTTTTTGATGATTCATTCTGAAGTTGTTACAATCAAACTTCTGCCTTTTATTTTTTTAAAACATTCCCAAATAGGCTTGGCGTGGGCAATACACAGGGACAGAGCATCAAGTGGCGCGAGCTTAGTGCAAATTTCCCAGGTCAGCGCGAGTGATGAACTGGGTGCTTGTGCCAATGCCAAAACATATGTTTTTAGTAATTTTCTGAGGAAATGTTCTCTAGGAGAATTCTTGCCCTTATGCAGAAGGATGCCATCAAGGTGTTTTTAGGACATTTTACTATTCACAGGTCACGGGAATAGTCCTCCAATGTACGGGATGAGGGATTGCAGGGACGGTGACAAAATGTTGTGTAACAGGTGGTTAATACCAATTTATTTTAAAACATTTAATGTTTGTCAACATTAAACTTGTATTGTTTTACGCATCTCTTATTTCATGTTTTTTGGTAGAATAATGTTGAACTGAATAGTGGTCGAAACAAAAATTTTGAACCAACGCAAGCAATATGAGTTCCTCCAGTTGCACATGGACGATTCAACAATGAAGAAAATGTACATTAATTTTTTTTTATTAAAAAGTTTAATTTCTTTTATACATATCTCATTCTCAGAAACATTATTTTATTTTTTGCAAAAATAATTTGATCAAGTGTAATGAATGTAGAAGAATGGATTGCCATTGTTTTATGCAAAGAAATGATGCAACCACTACTCCAATTCAATGAGTTGTTTCACATCATCACCATCCTAGAATGGTGTGTTGTAGAGAAAATGAAATTGATCCTTATCATTTTAGTGGGGGCATGGTTGATGTCCATAAAAACATTTAGTCGAGGATTTTAGTGTGTAATGAATGTATCCTAGTATACAAGTTGTTAGATGGCATGATGGCCCTATTTTTAAAATATGTAAGTGCGAGAAAGGTGCTCGTCAGTTTTATCGCTTCAACAACATGGATCTAGGTGAACAGCTAGAGGTTTTAAGAGTTTTGACACAAGTTGAAGAAATGTTGATAGTGTGAGTGAATCCAATATTGTAAGTGACGCATGCTTGTGGTGGTCAATATAAATATCCACACAAATAAATTTTCCACAAGATATAACTTCGATTGAAAATAAGCTTCCATGATGTGTGGACCAACTATATATATATATATATATATATATATATATATATATATATATATATATATATATATATATATATATATATATATATATATATATTATTGTGAGAAGGCGAGGTGTTCAATCTGAATACTGTGAATGTTATGTGTGTCATGGATGCATTTCCTTATAAAATTGAAATGGACAAGTACTACAAAGATGTTGAAGTTGACATGGATTCAGTTGTTGCTCTCCCGGAAATACCTACAAATGTTTCTAGAAAGTTACAATATGTCGTTATCGATGTTGATGAAATAGCTAGGATGGATTTGAAGATTGAAATAGATGGGATTAATTCTTTTCACTTTCATCCATCATCCTTTCTTTCTCGTTTTCCTAATGAATACAGGGAAGTTTATGGAATAAGAAGTTTTATTGAGAAAGTGAATAGTACATCAGGTGAACGAACAGATTGGCCACATGTTGTTACATATCTGATTAATGAATGTAACACTGAAGGACTACTAGACACGGAATTCCCCACTTTATTCCAAACAAGTGATGTTGATTGGTTGCATCCTCGTATTTGTAATGCTGAGATGCATGAATATGGTTTGCATTTATTGAAATTTTATGATCAAAGATTTGGAAGTCATCCTCACTTTCAATAATTCTTATTGAATATGACTATGCGCCATCGTAGTCATGGAACAACTCCTTTCTTTTTGAAGAAAAATATTCATGAAAATGCGCCTACAACTGTTCGGGAGCCACGTTAGAAACTTTCCGATCTACCAAACAATAAGTTGGTTGATAAATTAATGCATTTTGGATATTCTCTTAGGGGTATGAGGGCTTATTGGATAAAGTGTCATTCTGAACTCACTGACATGATTAACCAGCTGGGTTGCCCTACTTTTTTTTTTACATTGAGTTCAATTTACACCAAGTGGCCTCATTTGTATAGTGTTATGCCTTCAAACAAAGATTCTCATCAACAAAGTGAGCATGCTAGAAAAATTCAAAATTTTATTTAGTACCCGCATATAGTAGCTATGTACATGCACTAAATATTCAATATCTTTCGCGACATAGTTTTTCAGAGATATGTTGGTGCTAAAGACTTTTGGTATAGGTTTGTTGTCGTTCCTTTTCAGCTATTGTTTTTTATAATTTAAATCAAAAGGTGTGTTCTTATGCTTGATTAATATATGTTAATTTAAAGTTGTGAATTATGTTAGGTATGAATGGAAGCATAGAGGTTCAACTCACATTCATGGATTCTTGTGGTTACCTGAAGCACCAGATATGGAAACATTGGATTGGTCCAATGCCAGTGATGTCAACGCAACAAAGTGCTACTTCGATGAGTATGTTACTGCCTGGAATCCACGTGACATACATTGTCGAAATTTCATGATCCCTCAAGCTCTAAATGATGATCCATGTCTTTTAAATACTGGACAATTATTTTCATGTGAACCCAAAGAATATTATGAACATTTAGTGAACTGCGTCCAAAGGCATACAAAATGCAGTGTTGATTCTTGTTTACGTAAAAAAGAGTTTGTGATTTCATTTCGTTATGATGCTCCATGGGAGGTTCGTGCAGAGTCAATATTGTATATAGATGAAAAATGGAAAAAAAGTATGAACCGACATGAAACGATGACTGTTTAAATGTTCACAATGTCGATGTTTTGAAAATCTCGCGAGCAAATGTTGATTGTCGGCCAGTTATTTCCCGACATCAATTTTTGAAGTATATTGAAAAATATGGTTCGAAGGTAGAGAGAAGATCATAAATTTATTACGAAATGTTGACCAGAGTTGTTGGTGGGAGTGGGTGTGAGGCTCCTGCATTATCTACGTATAGAAGGTTCCTTGCTAAAATTCTTGTTGAGTGTGACATTGGAGCTTAATAAACCTTCCATTTGTTGCTAATGTTGCCTCTTGTTGTTTGTAGTCACAAATGTTTTCCATTGAATGTTGGGAAGAAAGTGTAATAAAGGGTTTCGCTACATTCATATGAAGTTTTGTGTGGAAACAGTTTCATTGAGGTTTATCAAACCCAATTAGGTTTTTTGGAACATTTGCGCATGATAGAAACGACAAGATTGTGGAGTTTTGATGTGAAGCATAGGCAGGAACCATGGAGACCACGAGATAACCATGCTATCATTTGTGTTTGGCCACTATTTTATGTTGTTCCTTGTGTAGGATCGGGAGACTTCGAAACTTTTTGTTGGAGTGAGTTGGTTTTATACAAGGCCTTTTCTGACATTGCTTTAGATATTGGGTTGCTAAATGAAAATATTGTTCAGAATTGGAGGAATTTTAGTTATCACAAATGACATGTTGATCAAGGCCCTTTTCCAAATAAATCTTATGAAGATAATTTTGAGTCCCTTATACATGAATACAATGTTGATCGAGATTTAGAAGAGTGGCAGGTTTTTTCATGATTAGTTCCTCCAAGCTGTGTAAACATTTCAAACCTCGATAATCTTGGTAAAAGGGAATTTGATATTGATTATAACTGGCAGGAAATGATGGTCTCAAACAATTTTTTAGAACATGGGATACATTTTATAAAATATGTGCATTCTGCAGGTGTTATGATTCACGACTTTCTGACGGACCCATATTGTCACATTCCTCGCAATTAGGAAAGCAACTAGATGCTTTTGAAATTTCTTTTTGACACTTTGTGAATGACAGAAATGATGGTGGTTTGAAAATGATTATTCAAGATACTGATGGAACTCGGAAGTCTTCTCTCATTGACTGTATTTCTCATGCTCTTTCTAGTTCAACAATGGATGTTAAAAGTACTTTGGTATTGCTTGCTCCAATTGGTATTGTTGTTGTTTTTTAGGTTTTAACCCTGTATAGAAATTTTCTGCAAACGAATTCTTAAAAACAAAAAATAAACAATAGCGGGAGCATAAAACATAAAAAATATATACACATAGATTTCCCCCTAGATCCCAAACTGGGACTACCAACTAGAGTTTTCATTATATTCCTTTTAGTGTTACAACACATATATGTACATGCCGAAGCATTCATAAACCCCAATCCGTTAACCCTAGATTAGAACATAACTGTATTTCTCTTGACCAGATTTACAAAATACCAGGAGCAGAAAACCATCATGCCCCAAAACCATGTGCAAACCCATGCAAAAAACCATAGGCGGGTCCGTCACCTAATATAGGGTCAAATTTTTTTTTTTGTTTCCTCATTTTAGGGATAAACCCTTATATGCAGGTAGAACAACTACGAAATTTTTGTGGTAAAGCTTCAACATTGTTGTCACTCTAAAAAAAATTTATAGGCAGGAAGGAGATGATCTGAGACAAATGTCTTTTTGCAATATCTTAACAAATATTAGAAATGCAGAGTCTCTTTTTGATGATTGGGATCTTCTTATGACATGTGTTGATAGTTTCTTGAATCAACATGAAAAGGCATTGTTTGATTCTTTTGTTCACTTATTTGCAACGAATAATCACGTGAATTTGCACAATCATAAAATTCTTAAATTGTTAAATTTCCCTATTGCGAGATGTGTTGCAGAATGTAGTAGAAGAACATAAATATGTGATAATGATGATGATGTTCTCTAGCATGAAGTACTATTATGTCGTGGACAACGCGTGATGTTGACATGTAATTTGTGGGTTGAAGTTGGCCTGGTCAATGGTGCACTTGGATATATCGAAAATATTTTATTCGTGTCTGGTTGTAAACCGCCACAACTTCCAGAATTTGCTAAAGTTATTTTTGAAAAGTATTGTGGTGTTCCATTTAATAGGGACTATCCTATTCTTGTACCCATTGTGCCTGTTGTTAGGGTGAATCTGAGACAGATGCCTTTGAAAATGGCATGGGCGTTGATGATATACAAATCATAGGGAATGACTTTGAAATGAGCCACTGTATATATATTAGAGACAGAGAGAGGTAAGGTCTCACATTTACAGCTATATCAAGAGTGAAATCGATAAACGATTTGCAAATTTCACAACCTTTTTCTTTCCAGTGTTATGAAAAAATGCAAGATAGTGCATATGTTACACTTAGAAAGAAAGAGGAGGAACGATTGAAGTCGATATCATTTAAGGGGTGTTTATCTTCAATAAAAATCACTGTTGATGAATACTTTTATGTAGTTGTTGTTGTTCATTGCAATTATTTGTATGCACGCCGATAATTTCTTTTGAATTGCTTCAGGTTTTTATGTCAAATTATTTTTTCTAATGATTTTTTTGTTATATAAGTTGAAAATCTATTCATTATTTTAAAAAGATGTGCATCGAGAGTAGCAACAAAAAATAGGTGGTCTCATCCTCACCAGGTTTTTTGACCACCGCATACAACATATGAAAAAAATACAAAAAGGAAACTAAGGATATTGTCCAAAATGGAGAAGGAAAAAGGCACCAAAAGACAATTAAAACATAGAAAACACTTTTAATCATGTTGGTCATCTGATGTGATGGAGGCTGGGTTGTCTGGGGTTTTCCCAAGAGGATGTGGAGGTAAAAAAGAACATTGGACGTGCTCCTCGAAATGAGCCATCTAGGACTCCAACTTCTCTACCTTCTCCAATAGCAAGTTTTCTCCCCGCTAGACCACCACAATACACTCCTCGATGTGGCAGTGCAAGTAGTGTAATTTGTCCAAGGTAGCTATTAGGCACACATGTTCCTCTCGTCGGATCATTTCAGCAGTTTCTAGTCACTCCAACATGGATTGAATCAAGTCTCTACAATTTTCCATGCTACAATTTTAAATGACCCTCGAACAAGGAACCAAAGATTCAACACCCCCTTTTTGTCCTGATATTTTACACCTTTGAGCCCTGCCCCTCGCTCGTGTTCGTGACGATCGACCCTCGTGAACCTTCGTCTAGCCACCGCACCCTTGACCACCCCGCACACCAATGACCATCCTCCGAAAGCTTCTCGCCAATTTGCGACTCTGACGAGCCACAAACACCTCCACCGCCTACTCTGTGTTCTGAAATTGAGAAGCCTGGTCCCCGTGTCTCGCCGAGCAGGGATTTGGAGGAAGGGAGGAACACCCTCTTCTCGGAGTTGTACGCATCGACATTGGACTAGAAAATTCACCTACAATGCAGAAGACCCTCCGGGCATGCCCGACCCACACCCACCAGCCCCGCTACACCCAGTGCACAACCCAATAGACTCACACCAACCGAAACCACACAACACCACATAGACTCAAGAGATCCACCACCCCACCAGTCACGCCACCCTAGTCTTGAACACAAAGAGGTACTAAAATTCGAATAAATAGAACACAGGAGGGCCAGAAGAAACATAAAATTTCCCACCACACTCTGAGGACCTCCCCCCCAACGACACCAGCAACAAAAGATCACTTCTACCTCCAAGATTCTTGCTCCCTTCCCCCCTGAAAGACACATAAAACCTCATGCGAAGAATCCAAACAACCTAATTACAGGCCCATAATCCAAAATACAAAATCCATCTACAAAACTGCCACCCCTCTCAGGAGAAATGTCGCCTACGCGGTCCACTCCAACCACTGATAGAACTGTAGCCACATAACACCAATACACAAATCGACCAGAAGCTCTTGAAGGCAAATTCCATCAGGAACATAGTCGGCAACCACATATAAACTCAAAAAATCACCCTTGCAGCAGTAATTTACCAGTTTACAGAGTCAACGGCCTAGGGGCAAACCGCGTTTCCGGGGGTGCCACCCTACCCAGCAGAAGCGGCGTTGCTTCCTTCAACGATGAGAAAACAACCACACAAGAGCATGAAGCCGAAACAAAACATGAATGAAGTCACTATTGAACATACTCGACCTTAAAATGACATCTTCTGCGTTGGTCGAGGTATTACTAAATTTCACATACTTACCATTACTCCTCCCCGTATGCCAGGTGAAGTGAGAGGTCGGGTGGCTGACCTTCGACCCAGTGCTAGTTGTTGGTCATCATGGGCCACGAGGTGCCCAATGTACTATGTCCATCACCCCCATCGGGGATTTCAAATGCATTTTTAATTTCATATGTATCTATTAATTTTTGTTATGGATTTTTTGGTATTTTATATATATCCTATATATACTAATTTTAATTATATCTTTATTTCATTCAATTGTGGGTATGGAGAGCAGCGATGGCATCTATTATATTAAAGCAATGAAATCTATAAGATAAGACATAGGTTTTTTTGTTTCGTATATTCATAATAGGTTTGATAGAAAGCATGGGTTCCATCTTATCTTCGTTGATGAACATATTCAGATCCTTCATGAAATGAAATCAGATGTCGAATACTTGTATCATATGCACAAGAGAGAATCTGGAAGGAAAACAAGAAGGGATTAGTTGGAAAGCGTGAAGTGTCGTGATCATTATCTTGTTGATTTGATTTGGTGTTGTTTTTGTCATCTATCTAGGTGTGTTTCGAAAGAGCCCGACGTTTAATATTTATGTTATGCTGGAGTGTTTGCAGTTGAATTTTGTATCAAAATATGTTCAAAAGTTTCCCCTTCTTTTTTGTTAATGTCTTCGATTTATTAAATTAAGTGATCATAATTGTAGTGCATAAACATAGCTTTCATTTTAAATTATTCTTTTATTTTTTTAAAATATTTATTTCATATATATATATACACACACTAATTTTAATTATATTTTTATGTCATTCAATTGTAGGTATGGATAACAATGATGTCATCTATTACATTAAAGTAATAAAATCTATAAGAGAAGTAATAAGTTTTGTTTCGTATATTCATAATAGGTTTGATAAAAAGCATGGGTTCCATCTTATCTTGACCGATGAACATATTCACGTTTTTCATGAAATGAAATCAGATGTCGAATACTTGTATCATGTGTTGTGCACTAGCGAGAATCTGGAGGGAAAACGAGAAGGGATTAGTTGGAAAGCGAGAAGCATCACGATCATTATCTTGTTGATTTGATTTGGTGCTGCTTTTGTCATCGGTCTAGGTGTGTTTTGGAAGAGCCTAACCTTTAATAACTATGTTTTGCTAAAGTGTTTGTAGTTAAATTTTGTATCAAAATATGTTTAAAACTTCCCTTTTTTGTATTAATGTCTTCGATTTATTAAAGTAAGAGATTATAATTGTAGCTTATAAACATTGCATTCATTTTAAATCATTCTTTTATTTATTTTTTAAATGTTTATTTCATAATGATTTCATCATTGTTTATTAAATGATTATTAATATAATTTGTTAAATGATTATAAATATAATTGTTATTATTATTATTAATTTTTTTTAGTTATTATTATTATTATTTATTATTATAATTATTTTAAATATAATTGTAAAAATATAATATGAATTATGTAGAAATTTTGAATAATGATTAATTCTGTCACTAGATTATCCTTTGATTACACACTAATTTAGAGCTTCATGCATAATACATAACCTCTTCTACAATTGATCATCAATTTGTGGAAATAGAAGCAGTCGCATGCGCACATTAAAACACAATCAAGCACACATATAACACGGTATGTAATGGGGAAAGCATACAGCTGAAAACCCCCAACTATCTGTATATTATAATGATAGAGAACATGTAACAATACATAGCACAAAGCTCTCACAGCTCTCAACACTATCTCACATGCTACACACAAACTAGCACGGAAGATGAACAAGTCACAGGTTCAAATCTCCTCCACAAGTCTGCCTGCCTCTACTGCGCAATCCAAGATGAATAATGATGAGATCCAAGTTCGAATCCCCTTGGCTTGTACTGCGCAATCCTCATTGGCAATCTCAATCAATGTGTGTGCAAAACTCATGCACAAGTATAGTCACAGCTGATAGTCACACTCACCCTTTCACCCACCTCTAACACTGGTCTCCACTGAATTGTCCATGCACTGCAGTTAACTGATGTATTCTTTAGTTGATTTATGAGTTAATAATTAGTGAATTAATTAATAATTAATTCACACCACTCATCACTAGTGTATTTGTCAGTTAGACTAAATACAACTAGTTCAACAAAGTTAAACCGAACACAACTCCACCAACTGTCTCATCAACTCCACCAAACTCTGCCACATGAGTTCTAACTGAAGTCAACCATGCAATAGCTCAACTAACCCTTAGGAAATTCGAATTTCCTTCTGCCAGCTGCATGTGCCACATCTGTAGCTTGAACTGAAGTGCTCCAAGAGGAAAAGATAATGTTTATAGTCAAATATTATTAAGGGTTAATAATATTTGACTGACCTATTTTTAGACAGGCAATCTAAAAATAGACTTCGACCTGTATGTCTAAAAATAGTTGTCCATCTATTTTTACCAACTTGACCAATCATCCAAGAATAGCATCCCGCAACTCCTAGACCATGCTCCATATGTCTAAAAATAGACTTTTCGACAAAAATCACCTATGTGGTCCCCCACCTAGTTTAGGTGATCACTTTCCAACTAGGATCAGGAAAGATGTTTCAGGAGGCCTCCTTCATTGTTTCTTATTGTCATTTTCAACACTCCCTCTCAACAAGAAAGGACTGTTTTTGCATGCGACATGCAACTCCATGCATTCGCCCTGCAACCTTCACAAGCGCCATGCAACTCCATGCATCTGCTCTGCAACTCCTCTGAAACTGAATAGGCTCCAAACAACTCAATCAGTCTGATGCATCTATCATCAAAGTCTTCAACTTCTGCTGGGCCCAACTGCACATGTCATCAGGAACCACTGCGCTGTTGAACTCTTGCACCCATGCACTCTGCACTTGCTGTCAACTCTGATTCGCGCTCCAGTATCCGACACTGTCACTTTGATCTGCCTGCATCAATCCAACTGATCATGCTACTGCTGCGCTGTGGGCACCTCGTAGCTAGGTTCAATTCATGAGATCCACACCATCTCATGAATCCTGCCCAGAAATCTCCTCTTGGGATTATTCATGCATGTCGCCCCACCTTTCACCTGGTGGTATAGCTACATGCACTCCCTCTGCCCATCTGGCACGGAATTTCTCTGCATGAGTGGTTTCTCCCACTCCATGATCCTCATCTTGTGGCTGCTCCACATCCCGAGGTTCACTATTACCTGCATGCAAAACTTGCTCCCTCTCAAGCATCAATTGCATGTCTTTCTTGCACTTCCCAACAGTAGGAAGCTCCATAGACATCCCATCTACTTCAAGTCTGTAGAGATTCTTTGCTCGAATCCCAACCTTCTTGACTTGTCTTGTTGCCTTGTGCCGAAGGAAAACTTTTCCTTCACTGAAGACAACTTCATACCCTTTATCCTCTAACATTGCAACTGAGATCAAATTCTTCTTTAAACTTGGAACATGCACTACATCTTGTAAAAGAATGAGTTTACCTGACTCCCTCTGAAAGGTTATGGTACCAATGCCGGTCGCATTGTATCGTCCATTGTCGCCCAACTCAACATGCAACTAGAGATCTTTCTCCACCAAGTCACTGAAAAGATTCACATCTCCCGTCATGTGAAAGGAAGCGCCACTATCAAAATACCACCCTGATCCCAATGCACTAGACACCATGCATGCGATCGATGAGAAGTCTAGCTCAAATTGCGAGGCAAGAGCCTCACCAGTTGCAGCTCCAGCAGCCTGCTTGTTCTTCTTCTTCTGTGGACAATTTGTGGCGTAATGTCCATGCTCGTGACAGTGAAAACACTTCACTTTGGACATGTCACGCTCTTTACCATCTGCACCGGATTGAGAAGCATTCTTCTTGCCCTTCCCCTTCCTTGCTTTGGCAGCCAAAGCGCAATCTTCTTCATCAGATGCCTTTGATGAAGATCCGTCCCTGGTACTCCGCCTTATCTCCTCTTGCACAAGATCCGACCAAAGTCGCTCCCATCCTGGAAATTTCTCCCGACCATTGACAGAATCCTGATAGGAATGCCAACTCTTCGGAAGACCAAGGAGAGCCAAGCTCACCAAGTCCTCATCATCCACACTAACTCCTACACTCCCAAGCTCATCCTTGCAGTGGACAAACTTTGTCAAGTATACCGGAATAGTGTCATTCTTCTCCATCTTTATTTTCCTGAGTTTATCCTTGAGCGCCAACTTCCTCTGGTCGCTCTTGCTTTGGAATAAATCTGTCAACGCTTTCCACATCAAGTATGGAGAAGCTTTACCATGCAGGCTGGATACAATGTGATCCTTCATGCCCTCCAACAGAATCCTTCGACATTTTGTTGTCTTCTTTTGCCAAGCCTCAACCAGGCGGCATCGCTAGAAGAAGCTTTGGAACTTCGGAGGCTTTGGAACTTCGGCATCTATGAAGCTCCTTCCATTGTTGTCTAACACCACCTCCATCTGTCTCACATGTATAGTGTTACCCTCCAGACATCTCTGTCATGTCAGATTGAAAGACATTTTGACTTCAACACCAAAAAGAAAACTGTATTCGCTATAGTCCAATTCCACCGACTCAAAAACTCAGCGCTTATGAAATGGCGAGAACAAAGTATTTCTAGCACCAGCGATCCTTCATAGGGGTATTCTTGGATATGCTTCACCTTCGAAAGAAAGAGGATGGATCCAGGAAAGCTACAAGCAACTACAGGACTACGTCTCACGAAAATAAAAAATGTAATCGCGTAATAGATCAATGATCGAATTTGCTCCCGATACCATGTGAGATTTGAATAATAGATCACTTATTCACCGAGATTATCCTGATTACACACTATCTGAGCTTCATGCATAATGCATAATCTCTTCTACCATTGATCATCAATTTGATGAATTAGAAGCAATCACATGCGCACATTAAAACATAATCAAGCACACATATAACACAGTATGTAATGGGGAAAGCTTACAGATGAAAACCCCCAACTATATGTATATTATAATGATAGAGAACATGTAACAATACATAGCACAAAGCTCCTCACAACTCTCAACACTATCTCACATGCTACACACAAACTAGCTCAGATATGAACAAGTCACAAGTTCAAATCTCCTCCACCTGTCTGCCTGCCTCTACTGCGCAATCCAAGATGAATAATGATGAGATCCAAGTTCAAATCCCACTGGCTTGTACTGCGTAATCCTCATTGGAAATCTCAATCAATGTGTGTGCAAATCTCATGCACAGCTATAGTCACAACTGATAGTAGACTCACCTTTTCACCCACCTCTAACACTGGTCTCCACTGAACTGTCCATGCATTGCAGTTAACTGATGTGTTCTTTAGTTGATTTATGAGTTAATAATTAGTGAATTAGTTAATAATTAATTCACACCACTCATCACTAGTGTATTTATCAGTTAGACTAAATACAACTAGTTCAACTAAGTTAAACCGAACACAACTCCATCAACTGTCTCATCAACTCCACCAAACTTTGCCACATGAGTTCTAACTGAAGTCAACCATGCAATAGCTCAACTAACCCATAGGAAAAGCGTATTTCCTTCTGGCAGCTGCATGCCCCACCTCCGGGGGTCAAACTGAAGTGCTCCAAGAGAGTAAACTGAAGTTTAGAGTCCAAATATTATTAAGGGTAAATAATATTTGATTGTTCTATTTTTAGCCCGGCAGTCTAAAAATAGAAACCACCTAATGTCTAAAAATAGAGGTCCATCTATTTTTACCAACATGACCAATCATCCAAGAATAGCATCCCACAACTCCTAGACCATGCTCCATATGTCTAAAAATAGACATAGTCTAAAAATAGACTTTTCGACAAAAATCACATGTGTGGTCCCCACCTAGTTTAGGTGATCACTTTCCAACTAGGATCGGGAAAGATGTTTCAGGAGGCCTCCTTCACTGTTTCTTGTTGTTGCAATCTTCAACATTATTATAATAGTAATAATCTAATATATATTATTATTATTTTGTTTCTTATATTAATATTATTCATAATAATATTAATATGTTTAACACTTTCCTTTTCTTTTTTTTTTATCAATTTTGCAGTGTATAAACATAACTTTCATTTTGAACTATTGTTTCATTTTTTTGGTTTATTTCATAATTACTTTATAATTATTTATTAAATGATTATTAATATATTTTGTTAGATGATTATGAATATATTTGTTGTTATTAATATCTTTATTTATTATTATTATTGTTATTATTATTATGATAATTTTTTTTAATTGTTATTATTGCTTTATTATTATTATAATTATTTACATATATTTTTATGTGATAATCAAAAGAGACAAAAATGTTTTGAACCAACTAGTGTTTAATTATTAAGAATAAATAGATGTAGAGTTTGCCCTTCTCTACATCTATTTAAGCTTAATGGCTGGATCTTATTTCTCATCTCGTCTTGAAGATGAACCACATTGGTTAGTTCGAAAAGCTCATCTCGTCTTGAAAATGAATCACACTGATTGGTTCTAAAAGCATTGACAAAGTTGTGATTATCACTAAAAATATTTGAAAAATAACTATGAATCACGAAGACAAATATTCAAAAATTATAATATTTTTTAATGTAATAATAATTATATATGTGTTTTATATCTACTTATTAACTTTTATCAACCATATTTATTAATGTAATTGTGTAAATTATACAAAATTTAAAATAAAATTTATGATTACAATTCAATTAAATTCATACTCCTTAATTAAATTAAATTCATAACCCATAATTATGATTAATACTTCAGGTTACTAATCACAATCTAACTTCATCTTTTAGATTTTAATTTTTATAGTTCTAAATTGCTCTGAATATGTAAAAGCTTATCAATCCTCATGCGATTTTTTATTTTTACATTTTTATTAACAAATAATTTTGAGTACCTACTTTATCTAATAACATTTTCTACTCCAATATATTTGAATTTAAAATAACATTAAAAATTTGAAAACGCATTTCAAGCGTCCTAATAGTTTTTAATTTGAAAAATATAATTTATAAAAATTAAAATAACTTAAAAATGGAAAAGCTTCCGACGTGAAAGCATTTTCTTCCACACGTAATACGCGGGTGAAATATTTGATTGATCAAACTTTGTAAAGTTTATTTTTAACTGCTACCATAATATCTAGCAATTTGGGACCATAATATCTAACCATTTGAAATGATATAATTTTAGAAATTATTTAAAAAAATTTAAATGTCTTTATTTAAAATTTAAAATTCAACTTACCAGAAGCTTCCTTGTCACCTTGCAAGTTCAAAATTTAAAATTCAACTTACCAGACGCTTCCCTGTCACCTTGCAAGTTCAAAATTTGTTTGGAAGGGGTGCGGATGGAATGCCCGTTGTCCCTCCCCGCAAGTTATCAGATAAGAGCTTTTCTTATCAGTTAAAGCTTTTTTTATCAGATAAGAGCTTGCTTTTTTATCAGTTAAAGCTTTGTGGCCGTTTGAAATGGAAGTATATAAGTAATTTTTGGGCAGCCAACCTGCTCTCATCTTCTTCTTTGCTCTGAACTTATATTTTTCCTAGACATTTTTGCACAGCCACCCTGCTCCTCTTATTTTCTTGAACTTATTTTTCTCTGAATTGCATTGATTTGGTTACTTTCTAGTCCAGATTTGGTTGTTTCACTGCATGGCAATGCATGGTGTTTGTTACAGTGCATTTTCTGTATTTCTTTGTTCATTTGTTGGATTGTAATTGGAGCTTTTCTGTTGGTTTGCATTTTCTTTTTATTTTTTCCCTTTCTGTTTCCATTGTTTGCCCTGGATGGAATTTGGTTGTGGGATGTAAGGAAAAATATATATGGGCAGAGGTAAAAACCCATCATCCTGGATATCTATGAAGTTGCCAGCAGGTTTGTAATTATTATATAATATTGAATATCTATGACGATACCATGCATAAAAGTTGCTATGCATCGAATATTTTTTTTAACCATAGATATAGAGATAGTCATTTGGTCAATGATTTGATATGAACTCTGATGTGCAACAGGTAACTGAAAAGCTTAGGAACTCCGGTTTGCTTTTGGTCTGTTTCCATATCTGTGAGAGCTGGTCTCGTAAATGGTTTGGATTGCAATTTATTTGGGAAGATGAGATGAAGAATTAAGGATGAAGAGTATGCTAATTCCTTTATTATTCTTAACCTTCAATCGAATAGGTTAGGTACATGCAATCTGTATATCTCTGTTTCATTCTTGGTTTAGGTACCCATCTAACCCTGTCAATCTGTATGTATTGTTTTAATTTTGTTGGAAGATGTGCCATGATTTTAGATTTCTGTGAATTTACTTATTGGTGTGGAGGAACAGGTATGTGCATGTATTTTTTAATTGTGTATATATTCAAATACTTTTTATTAATAAATTGTATAGAAACCCGGTTGATAATGACTTTGCATAGTTGTTCTATTGTGCCATTGAAGCTCGTAATTTATTTGGCATTTGCTTTGGTTCTTAATTTTGATCTGCAAACATGTAAAAATGTGAAGAAAGTGACATAAGCTACTAGAGAGATAGAGTTTGTTTCGGTTTACTTGAGCTGTGATTTTTGTATTTGATTCACAGGTGGTGTTTCTGTCTCATAATAGCTTGTAGGAGCATGGAGTAAGAATACTTCATTTTGGGTTTCGGAGGTCTTTTCTGACACATATTTTGTCAGGAAACGAATTACCGAGGAGAGGGCATTATATGACATCGTCCTGGCCAAGAGGGAGGGCTTTTATTTATCGTTTTGCGTGAAATTGGTCCAGAAATAAGGAAAGAGGTCTTTTGTTTCTCATTTTGTGTGTGGAATTGGTGCAGGTACCTGCAATGTGGGCGAATGGAGATTCATACAGCCTTCGTCTTTACTCTTTAATATTTTGTCCGAGGTAAACCACTAGCCCTGTTGTTAATAGGTTTAAATTTTAACCCACTTAAAAGGTCTGGCTAAAGCCTAATACTATGTAAAATAACTATATACAAATCTGATCCACCAGATTTCAAGAGATATGTGTGATTTCATGTTCTACAGTGAGCCAGCATTGGTTGTATATTTTTTACAGTGTTTGTTCGAGGTTAATATTTTAATTGTTGCAGGATATATGACATTGCCTAAATAGATGGGTACACGGCCAATCCAACGAAGTGGAGTGTGATAGGGAATATAAGTCAGAGCGAAATTGGACGATTAGGCGGGAAACCCAATGGAGTGGAGTCTGAATGGGGATTTTGCCCATGGATTACCTAGTATGCATAGAATCGTAAAAGCCGTTTCATGGTCCAAATGAGCTTGAATTATCAATTTATTATATAGTTCACTAGAATCTTCTACCAAGATTTTCCTATTTCTTCAATTTCAGATTTCATATTAGGGCATTTCAATTCAGTGTGAAGTTTTCATTCCATTTTCTTGGTTATTTGTGATTCATTTCATTTCATTGCATTTAATTTTGATTTGCAACCAGCAAATTTGAGGGTTCTGGTTCGGTTTTCCATTGAGGAAAGAGAACCTATCAGCCACCTGATTTCTTGAATAGGTAGGTTGGTTCATTAGTTTGGGTCGCTGAAATTATTTTATATATAATTTCAATGGAAACAGAGCCTGATTGTTCTCCATCTTTGTTCTCAGTTACTGCGGAGACAAATGGCGCGCGGGAAAAGGAGAGATAACAAAGAATGCACCGAGTCCGAATAAGGTAATTCTAGCTCGTTTGAGTTTCATTTCTTTGGCCGTTCTTGGTTATGGGTTGTTAACGATTTGCAATAGGTTAAAAAAGAGCTTGTCATTGTCATTGAGGAAGAAGATAAGATCAGGGATATTTTTGTTTCAACCTATGATCCCCTTATTTCTTCCACAAGTAGGTTGGTTTATTTGTTTGCTTTGCTAAATTCATTTATAAATAATCAGAATGGAAACAGAGCTTAGTTCCTTTTCAAATCCTTGTTTGCAGTTATTAAGGAGATGGATGCCACGCGGTAGAAGGAGAAACTATGAAAAATGTGACCAGTCCCAATCAGGCATTTCCAATCCAGTGGTAATTCCAGGTAAAACTAGTTTGAATTTCATTTCTTTGGCATTTCTTGGTTAGTGGTGTTGACCTAGCAATGATAATGATTTGAAATTCTGATTTCCAACAAGTTAAAAAGAGACTGGCCATTGAGAAAGAATATGAGATAATGGATATTTGAACATGATTATTTTCAATGTTTGTCTCTAGTCATTGCAGAGAGATACTTTGTGGAGATAGAATGACACCCCGGGCCAGACCAGGAGAGACGAGAGAATCAGGTTCTTTCATTTTCTTTATTAAATAAGGTTCTTTCATTTTATTTATTAAATAGTTATTTTATAGAAATTAGCTAACCCTTGTCAAGTTTAAATTATATATTGTTATTTTATTAAACATGTTTATTTTGTAAGTTGTTAGCTTTCATTAAACGAACTCATGATTATTCTATATATATATTCGTTGTTAGTTTTTCATTAAATTTATTTTAAATTAAGGTTTTATGTTATTTAATATAAAATAGTTTATATATAATTATTTATTCAATATGTTTATTTTATGTATGGTTTTAAATTTGGTTTTTTATTTTTGTTAATTTTCTATTAAATTAATTTGTTATAAAAATTGTTTTTTAAAAATCTACTAGAAATTTTGCCCAATGAATTGGAAACTAAGTTATTCTAGAAATCATAGATTGTTTTAGATGATTATATGGATAACCATTGTGTAGGTTATTTTGGAGAAACCTTTTTTTGCAAATATTCCTTCCTCTTGTTAGCGTTAATGGCTTTTTTTCGCAACCTCGTGATAGTGTGGATGGTTTTTTTTATCGTGGCAAAATAAATTTGGTTTCTACTTGCTTTCATTTGTAAACCTTTGGGGATTGATATACATCGTTATAAAGGGACAAATTGAGCAATCCCGAATTGTATTCTAGACTTACTAAAACACTACACTATTGCTATGTAATTAGGAATGGGATAATGATAATTAACCCTACTTTGTTAATGAATTTAGACTATATTTGAATTCCATACTTAACTATTGCAATTATGTATGGGATAACGCCAATCAATCCTGCCTTGTTGATGAAGTTAGATTATATGTTGAGTCATCTTTATTTAAATTTATTTAAATGAGGAGAATTAGGTGCTATAGGAAGTCCTCACAAATACTTTCTTAATGAATTTAGATTATATTTGAATTCCATACTCAACTATTGCAATTATGTATGGGATAATGCCAATCAACTCTACCTTGTTGATGAAGTTAGCTTATATGTTGAGTCATCTTTATATAAATTTATTTAAATGAGGAGAATTAGGTGCTATAGGAAGTCCTCAAAAATACCAACCTTCTAAATTTGTTCTTACCTTTTTGGTTAAGTCAAACAAGTCTATGTTCACCATTCACATAGTTAAGCATTTTAATCAAATACAAATATTGTGTATACTCAATCTGATAAATAGTTTTCATTATCATTTATAATGTTGAGAAACTATTAGGATTTGACTTCAAATGTTTTTAAATCATTGGTGTTCAAAAGTATTGTCAAAAAGTGTTTATTAAATTATTATTATTAATAATAATGGTCTATTTTTATAAAATTTTTTTTTATTAATAATTATTTTTTTAATGAAAAAATATTTCAACTTTTGCTATGTTTATAGTGTTTATTTAATCTTAAAAGTTAAATAGATGAATTATGAACATCAAATATAAAATTATTTAAAATCATTTATTCATTTATTTCCTTTCATATTTTGATTTGTGGACATCAATTGTAAAAATTCTACCGAACCATTCTCATCTCATATTTTAATTTAGTGATAAATGTAAAAATATTATTTAAATTCATTTTCTTTTTTTTTCCCCACGTACAAGTGTAGATATGCTAAGTGCATATTTAGATCAGCAGTGAAACTGTCTATAGATAGCAGTAAAATGGCAAGAATAAATACATCTGATAAGAACCTCATAAATACATGTTGTGTATCAGCGATTAATAGTCTGTGTATAAAAATAATATAAGTATTCGGAAACAAAAAACAGCATCAATCTCTGATGGGGTTTCACCCCATCCAATGATCAGGTACAAAAGGACGATGAAAGTACTGATAGAATGCATGATCATTTTGCTACTGTATCTCCATGTGTGCGATCAGTAGGTGCGTCGCCTCCTTGGATAGGAGATCAGAAATCGTGTTCCTCTCCTTGTAAATATGTTGACAAGAAATGTGATCAAAATATGTTTTGTGCCGAAGAACTTCATCCAAAATGTTCTGCAGTGTGTGCACGTGACAGGTTGATTGTTGATTGAACCAATCAATGACGATTTTGGAGTCGCCAAATATTTGAAGATCATGACAATTTTTTGTGATGGCGAGTTGAAGGAGGTATAGTAGACATGAGAGTTCAACAAAGTTGTTGGGGCCATGTCCAAGTCCAATCTTGACTTTGTAAAAATGGTGAGGTGTGTGATGAAGTAGGAATCCACCACCACATCCATGTGCTTGTGTAGATCCGTCGAAGTAAGCCCAAGGAAGGGATATATCAATAATCTCAGGGGTGATAACTCGGGGCTGTGGAGGTGGTGGATCATCAGGTATCAAATGGTAAATGGAAATGATGCATGCAGCAGATGAGGGCTAGTGATGTGGTGTATTATGGAAGATGGTCTGGTTGCGGGCCATCCAGATGCTCCAACAAATTAAGATAGGCAAGTTATGCAGCTTGTGGGGTTGTGCAGATATCCACCAAGTCTCCCATGCATTTGAAAGAGATAGCCCCTCCCAACAAAGATTATGATTAATAGAGGAGTTGATAAGGTGCCAGAGTTCATGTAAAGAGATGTAATGTGTCTTCAATAGCTGCATTACATAGTGGGCATCTATGGGGACCAATATGTGATCTTTTCTGAGGTTGGCCCTCGTGGGTATTTAATCAGTGAGAATGCACCACACGAGGAGCCTAGCTTTTGCAGGTCCCTTTAATTTCCACATATTGTGCCACCATGGGAGTAAGGAGTCAGGCCTATGAGATCTATAAATGTGAATATACCCCTCTTTGGGAGTGTATAAACCCTGTTTTGAGATGGTCCATATGAGTTCATTATCCCGGTCAACAATTCTGACTCGCTAATCTCTTAATGCATCCAGATAGGCAGTCCAAATCTTTACCCATTGTGGTTGGAGTTGTAATTCCCGGTGGTCTAACCAACTTTGTGTGAATAAAGTGGAGCAGTTTCTGTCAGCAATGTGATTCAGTGTGTGATATCCAACACGATTGAGGGAGTCAATAAGTGCAGGCGGGAGGAGGTGTGCATTTCCGCATCCCGACCAAGGATCCCATCCAATACGAACCTTGGAGCCATCACTGATTTTCCTATGAAAATTCTATAATGGAGAATTCTACTACAACTACTTATTAAATTTCTTCTATTGCATTATCAAACACAATTATTTAACATTTCTCTTGTGTTAAATAACAAAATAAAATATGTTGCAGACTTCATGATTCACAAATAACATATAAAAATAGCACAAGTAATCACACATAGACACCGTTATTTTTGGACAATTGTCCCTGGAAAAACCCAACTTGGGAAAACCGGTGTAGCAGATCTGAGGGTTTCTTTATTATGCAGAAATTCTGAGTACAAATGTGTGATTGTAAATGTCAATTAATCACTTGAAGAATTCTGATGAGAAAATACTGAGTGAGACAATTCTCACTTCACCATTTGAGTTCCAGCATTGACCTGCACCCACACTGATTGGCTCTGCGTGATTTCTGCGCAGTGACTGCGTCACTCACGTTGTCATTGCTTCTGCTACTTGTCGTGGTTGCTTCTGTGCTTGCTATTGTATGAGACTAGAGTGCTTCTTTCTTCCCGAAATGTCCTCCTAACACTGGATGAAACCTTAGCTGCCTCTTGATGAAGAGAGATCGTGGGTATTAGCCAAAATCCCCTTTCATATATAAAATTTCGGTCCTGGGCCTGTGGGTTATGGGCCCCCTAAGTCTTATCGGAAGCGTTTTAACCTTTTAAACCTTTTTATTTATTAAACGTGGACCTTTATAATGAAACATCGTTTGAACGCCTTTTAGTTAACCACCGCAAGCATACAATATACGGATTAAAACTCCGCGGCAAACCATAATACAAACACACGGAAACCTTTGTTAAATCCATTTTAACTCACATATACGAATCTCCAAAATTAATACATCCGCCTCTATAAATATCGGTGGTTACATTTCACACAACTCCGATTTGATTCCAGTCGCCGTTGCTCCGATCCGATTCGATCTCTAATTTCCGATCCGATCCACTTTCCACAGCTCCGATGCGAACAATCGGAAATCGCAAAACGGATTATTTAAATGCCCAACCCTTGACAGTGCTACAGCTCCGATGTAATTCAAAACTGAAATGTAATTTAATTCGACTCCGTTAAAAAGGGTCCACGAAGTCTTTTTAAGCCATTTGTCTGTGTTTTCAGCTTATAAACTTCGACAGAGCCAGGATTGCATTAACACAGAATTCTTACGATTTAAATAGAACACTGATCGAAACCAAGGAAACAATACATCAATCCTTACGAACTCTTCATACGTAACGTTTAAGTGATTACTTAGATCGCCATCGATCCACGGGTGATCAATGTCGATCAACAAGCTCGCACACAGGATTAACACAATTGTAAAACACACACAGGTGTACACAACACTAAAACACGCTTTCATATATTATACAAAATAGTTGCAGACTAAGGCATTTCAGCCTTAGGAACAAGCTCACTCTCGCTACATGTCACTCACTCAGTTTGTCTCACAAACGTTTATTTATCACACTACCCATTTTGCTCTCCATCTCTGTCTCATTATATACATATAAGAAGCATTAGATTAGAAGGATCGATTAGATCCTCTCCTTGTTTTCCTCCAACAGAACGCTCCATAATTCATGCACGGCTGTTAATAATAGTAAGTCTTCTTGAGACATATCCGCTTTAATCCACTTTAAATCTGTTTTAAATAGATTTCTCCTATTTTCTCCTTCAATTCAGCTCCTCTGATCCACGTACTCTTCGCCCTTCTTTGGATTCCGCTTTAATTAAGGAAAGGGTCAGATGCTCCTGCATCAGACTCCCGAGGTAAAAAAAATTTATGACCTCCTGGTCATATACTTCTCCTTGTCCTTAGCAATTCTACTCACTGCATTTCTTCAGTGGAACTGCTTTCATGATCTTCTGTGAGCTGCAACCAACCTCTGCAGTAACAGTCTCCTCTGTTACACGATACCTCACCAAGCCCTCCTCACTCTGTCTTTTGGCATCCTTCTGGTTCTCTCCTCTGGAACCAATTGAGCACACCTTGCTCTAGGTTGCTGCAAATCTTCTCACCTTCCGCTGCCGCCATCTGCACGACGGTAAGACCATAAACTCTCCAGCTTTAACACAACTGTACCTCTTTCCCCTTCTGCTTGCATTCTTCTTTCTTCTCGCAGGAAATCCTTTCCCTGCTCTGATACCACTTGATGAAGAGAGATCGTGAGTATTAGCCAAAATCCCCTTTCATATATAAAATTTCGGTCCTGGGCCTGTGGGTTATGGGCCCCCTAAGTCTTATCGGAAGCGTTTTAACCTTTTAAACCTTTTTATTTATTAAACGTGGACCTTTATAATGAAGCAGCGTTTGAACGCCTTTTAGTTAACCACCGCAAGCATACAATATACGGATTAAAACTCCGCGGCAAACCATAATACAAACACACGGAAACCTTTGTTAAATCCATTTTAACTCACATATACGAATCTCCAAAATTAATACATCCGCCTCTATAAATATCGGTGGTTTCATTTCACACAACTCCGATTTGATTCCAGTCGCCGCTGCTCCGATCCGATTCGATCTCTAATTTCCGATCCGATCCACTTTCCACAGCTCCGATGCGAACAATCGGAAATCGCAAAACGGATTATTTAAATGCCCAACCCTTGACAGTGCTACAACTCCGATGTAATTCAAAACTGAAATGTAATTTAATTCGACTCCGTTAAAAAGGGTCCACGAAGTCTTTTTAAGCCATTTGTCTGTGTTTTCAGCTTATAAACTTCGACAGAGCCAGGATTGCATTAACACATAATTCTTACGATTTAAATAGAACACTGATCGAAACCAAGGAAACAATACATCAATCCTTACGAACTCTTCATACATAACGTTTAAGTGATTACTTAGATCGCCATCGATCCACAAGTGATCAATGTCGATCAACAAGCTCGCACACAGGATTAACACAATTGTAAAACACACACAGGTGTACACAGCACTAAAACACGCTTTCATATATTATACAAAATAGTTGCAGACTAAGGCATTTCAGCCTTAGGAACAAGCTCACTCTCGCTACATGTCACTCACTCAGTTTGTCTCACAAACGTCTATTTGTCACACTACCCATTTTGCTCTCCATCTCTGTCTCATTATATACATATAAGAAGCATTAGATTAGAAGGATCGATTAGATCCTCTCCTTGTTTTCCTCCAACAGAACGCTCCATAATTCATGCACGGCTGTTAATAATAGTAAGTCTTCTTGAGACATATCCGCTTTAATCCACTTTAAATCTGTTTTAAACAGATTTCTCCTATTTTCTCCTTCAATTCAGCTCCTCTGATCCACGTACTCTTCGCCCTTCTTTGGATTCCGCTTTAATTAAGGAAAGGGTCAGATGCTCCTGCATCACCT
>CM076569.1:551421489-551522685 GCA_034641835.2 Pinus albicaulis
TAGTAAAGAAGCATGTGTCGAACCTGTGCATGATGTTGGATGCTTGCAGGAAACACCAGATTTCGCTAAACATAAAGAAATGCATATTCTGCATGCCATTTGGGATTTTGTTGGGGCACGTTGTATGTCAGCAGTGATTGATGGTTGACCCAGCCAATATTGCAGTTATCATCAATTTAGCAGTCCCCATCAATGAGAAAAAAATGCGCTCCATCCTAGGGAACACCAGCTACTATAGAAATTTTATTCAAGGGTACGCCTTGATCACTGCACCAATGGAGAATTTGCTAAAAAAGGATGTGTCCTTTTTCTGGGATGAAGAGTGCCAAAAGAGTTTTGAGCTACTGAAGGAGAAGATGGTCACTGCACCTATCCTCATATTTCTAGATTGGGTGAAGGTCTTTCATGTGCATGTGGATGCATCAGGGATAGCCCTGGGAGTTGTCTTAGCGCAACCAGGAGAAGGAGACATTGATCACTTGGTCGCATTCCTAGCATAAAATTCTCTAGCGTAGAGAGGAACTATTGGACTACTGAGCGAGAAGGATTGGCAATGGTGTATGCCCTGCAGAAATACAGGCATTATCTATTGGGCGGACACTTCAATATGCACACTAATAATTCAGCTTTAAAATACCAGGTCAATAAGCCTGTGATGGGGGGAAGATTTGTAGATGGTTACTGTTATTCCAGGAGTATGATTTTGAAATCATTGTGAAGCCTGGGAGACTGAATGTCTGACCTGATCACTTGTCTCGGATTGAGAGTGGAGAAGAGCCAACTAATCTAGAAGAAGGATTACCCGATGCACAACTTATTTCTATCAAGGTGGTTGACGAGTACTTTGCAAATATTATTCATTTCTTGACCACTGGGATGGCACCTACAGACTATTCAGTGCAGCAGAAAAAGGAGTTGGTGGCCCGCACAGCTGATTTCACAATAATTGCCAGTCAATTATACAAGTTGGGAGCATATGAGGTATTGTGGAGGTATGTATTAGAACATGAAAGAGAATCTATCTTGGCTGAAGCCCACAGAGGGGTAGACAGAGGTCACAATGCAGGAAAAGCGACTGCGCAGAAAGTGTTGAGGGCTGGGTTGTGGTGGCCCACATTGCATAGCGACGCCCACACATACTGTCGAGCCTACGATGCATGTCAACAGAAAGGGAAATCTTTGCGCTGAGATGAGATTCCCTACAATTGCTGATTGCCTTGCAGGTGTTCGAAAAATGGGCCATAGACTTTGTAGGACCCTTCAATCCCCCAAGAAAGAAGACAGGTGCACATTACATCATTATTGCAACTTATTATGTCACAAGATGGGCAGAAGCGAAGGCTGTGAAGGACTGTACCGTGAATGCCGCTGATCACTACATATTTGAGTATATTTTGACCAGGTTTGGCTGCCTGAAGATCTTAATGAGCGATAGAGGTATGCATTTTTTTAATGAAACTATTGAAGCTCTGACTGAAGAATTTCAAATCCACCATGCAAAGAGTACCCCATATCACCCACAGGCGAATGGGGCAGTAGAAGCCTTCAACAAAATTTTGGAACATGCACTAATTAAGGTCTGTAATGCTGGTCAAAGTGATTGGGATGTGCGTATCCCCTCAATGCTCAGGGCCTATAGGACCAAATGCAAGAAACTAACCGGAAAAACGCCTTTCAGGATGGTCTACAGGAAGGAGCCCATCATGCCCATGGAATAAATCGTCCCCAGCCTACACATTGTTGCTTTTACAAACATGGAAGAACTTGACATCATGGAGGAACTCTTGGAATAGATGGTTGCCTTGGAAGAGGATTGGTTCATTGCTAATTTTCATCAGCAGGTTCAAAAGACTCGCAAAAAAGCTTGGCATGATCGACATATCCGACAGAAGGTATTCAAGGAAGACGAATTGGTGTTGCTATATGACAGCCAGTTTGCGTGCCACCCAGGGAAATTTCGTAAGCATTGGTTGGGCCCATATATAGTGAAAGAAATTACAAATGGCAATGCAGTTAGGTTGGCTACGCTGTGCAGAGACTACTTGCCTGGGTACGTTAATGGAAGCCGTCAAAGACATTACAGGGACAACTCGGCACCTACCAAATGATTATATGGCCAGAGTATTGATATAAGGAAGGTTGTGCACACAGGGAAGGAAAAGCAAAGGGAGGTACGACGAGTGCGCAGGGGTAGTGTGCAGGTAAGGAGGCATTAAGGGTGTGATGAAGGCGCAGGGGTAGTGCACAGCTGGAAAAACTGGCTGTTGGAACAGTAGAACTCGGTGAAAAGGCGATTTTACCATTGTATGGAGCGGGATTTTGGCAATTAATGCAGCACTCTGGGAGTATTTTTTACCATTTCCTTGATGGTAAGTCACATTTAAGACTAATCTGACCATTTTTACCCTTGGGAGGCTATAAAAAGGGGGGTGCAGGTCATATTCGATTCCTTTTCTTTCCAAAACTCTTACGCCCTGTGCTTTGCTGTGAACTCTATGTGTTGTGTGACATCACCATCTGTATGTTTGGGCAAGCTACCCCCTTTTACAACAACAACCTTGAATTTATCTTTCGAGCAAGAATGACTGCTTCTGATCCCGCCAAGTTATCGCCTATTATGGCCTCTGTTGAAATTGGGTCTGAAGATGTATTTGATGTAACCCCCGATGTTGAAGAGGTCGTGTCTACGTCGTCCAAGGGAAATGGAAAGGGGAAGGAAAAGAGAAAGCAGCCAGGAAAAGGAGAAAGGGATGGGGAAATCCATGAAGTGGGCTACTATGAAGCCACACACATCCCCCTGGATTGTGCATTCCTCTCGAAAAGTGCCCCAGGCATGCTCGCCCAATCCATCGAAGCGCCCCATGACAACCTAGAAGGAAGCTCTGCTAGTGGCTTTGCTCTCCTGGTTGCCATCATATGTTAAGCCATGAAAACCAACGGTGTGCACCCCAAGAATGTTGATGTTGTCCGAGAATACCTGCAAATGCCACTAGTCCTAGAGGAGGTCCCCTTGTTTGATGACATGTTCAGGAGCCTCCCCTCCATTAAATTTGATGATCACGATTTAGAAAATGCATATGCCTTCCTAGACCTGGCCTCAGAATTGTATCTTGAAAGGGTGATGTACGATAATGTGCCGAAGGTGGAACCGATGTCGTGGGCATGCGAGTTAGAGGCCTCGAGGATATTGAATTTGTTGTGCATCCCCTACTTTAGTCGATATTCCATCACCAGCCTAGTTGTGGGCCAGCTGCTAGCGCTGATCCACGATGGATGCTTATGGATCCAAGGTCGCATCCCGATCGACGCCGCATTAATTCACTGAATCATTGGCTTACCCATGCAGGGGCCCTATCCCATGAAGGGATTCGGAAAAAAATATGAGCAGAAGGTAGCCGACGAAGTATGAGAGAAATATAAAGTCGAACGCGAAAAGAGGGGGTTCATTGTAGAAACCATCGCTGACCCATGAGTGCGCATGGGTACTCTACTTCTCACCTGTAAAATGATGCGTAAGTGTCGGGCATCAGCCCTCCCTGCCTTTGTAATTCAGCTAGCCGAATGGTGCGAGAAAGGGGTTTGCTACAACTGGTCGCAGTACCTCTGCAAAGAATTTTTAGACAATGTGTGCAAGGCGCAGGACCAGGGAAAGGCATTTTGCTATTCCTGGATTTTGATGTTGATTTCCTTGATTGTGTGGGAGACTCATGATGATGCGGTGCTCCCTGAGCTCGAGCCGGATGTTTGTGAAGGTGCACGGTATGCGAACCTTTGGGATTTGAAGGATTCAAAACGCACTGAGGAGAACAAGGTGTTCTCGGTATTTTTTGACCATGCACTGGCAGCAGAAATTCATTCCAGGCTGCACTTGTCGCCCGTGGTTTATGAAAAATACAAAGGCATTGAAGAATTCCATGTCACCATGCACAATGTGCAGATTCAAGCCCGCAAGGATCAAGCGTGGTACAACCTTCCATACATGGCCACGAAGGTAGAGAGTGATCAAATTGTCTCAACTTGGCCACTGGCATGGAAGCTTGGTTTCAAGTCATCTGCCCCGGTCACCACAAGCACCTCAGGGAGGGGCGCAGCCCTAAAAGATATTGTCCCACCTAGTACAGCAAAAGAAACTAAGGTGCACTCCACGGAGAAAACCATGACCAAGGAAACCCCCAAGGATGCCACCAAGGGGGTGGAGAAAGAATCTCAGCAAGATGTAGAGGCCAAAGGGCTTGGTGGGGAAGGCACGGAGTCCCTACGCGGAACGAAGCGCACAGGCGAGCCTCCCAAAGGGAAGCGGAAGAAGTGCAAGGCCACTAATACCAGTGGGGAAGCAGAGGTCACTTTAACGGAGGAGGACTTGGAGAAGATCGCGGACATTTTCACTATTGCCTTCGAAGACTAATGGGCTGCCCTCGAAGATCAGCAGAAGGCCACGGTGGAAGCCTTGCATTCTAGGCTGTAGGTCCTTCAGTTAAAAGTCGATACGCTTCAGGAGAGCATGAGTCAGGCGAGGCAAAATCAAGTGAGCCAACCAGCCATAGTTACAGCCTTGGCCACAGTAACAAAGAGTCGGATCCACCCCCTCTCGACTGCGACATTCACTGTAGTACCTCCGATCCTCTGCAAGCAAGTTTGCACATGTTCCGCAGTTGATCTTGACGTAGCAAGATTAACGGGTGAGAAGCTACACGCTCTCTACATATTCATATATGGTGAGCTCTAGCACAGAGAGATGCGGGCGCAACAACAATTATGTGAGACCGAGCAAACCATTGTAACCAAAGCTGCCAAATATGCCCAAACTCAAGCAACACACATCGCAGCAGGCTGAATTAGAGCATCTGATAGAATGGATCTATGAGGATATGCCGGAAGTAATTCCTGTCTCCACTGCGCCACAGGACAAGGTTGAAGACTTGGTAGCTACATTGAAAGCATCCAAGACTGAAGTACAGTTTGTTAAAGAAAATCTGAAGCAAAAATAGCTGCACTACAAGACAAACTACGACCCGAGACCCCTCTTGCGGCACGCCCAGTGAGCCGCGTTGGTGCATGGTGCAATGCGATCCCCTCCTCTGCCAATTCAATCATGAGCTGCGCCAGAAGGAGCAATATTTTGAGCAGATGGAAACTACCATGCCTACCCTCATGGCAGCACAATGCTTAGCGTGTCTTTAGACCAGCCACATGCTCAAAGATGAAATTGAGGAGCTCTGCCACAAGAAGCAGGTCCTCAGCGACCACCTGAAACCATGGGCCGATGAATCTCTCAAACTTTTGCAGGACTTAGATGTGGCAGTAAAGCAATTGAACCAGACCTTAGAGAGCGTCATCACAGCTACTAAAGGATCGACTTCACAAAAGTTGGTCAACATCGCGTAGAATGCAGCCACGCAGAGTGAAGGCATCCTGACCCCATTTTTCGCCGCTGTCAAACAACTCCAAGAGAAGATGAAGACCCCACTTCCGCTGTGACTCGGGATGATTCACAAGATTGTGTTGGGGGCCTGTTGGAGTAGGGTCCTCTAGCAGAAATTTTGGAACAATTTTGTAATATTTTGTAATAGTCTAGTTTAGCACAGGGACTTTGGGGTGGGTCAAAGCCCCCAATGAATTGTAATGGGTCAAAGGGTAGACCAAGAGTCTGCAAACCACGGTTTGCTGACCATAGAGTAGTGCAGGCTAATATGATATAAATAGATGAATAAATTGAGTCTAGAGGTAGGCTAATTTTTGGATTAAGCTTGGATACGAATCTGTGGATCTATTGTGTGGATGACTGGGTAAGGGCTCCTGCTAGCTATGTGCGTGGAGACCCTGATTCCTGATGTGTGCGGACCCCGCTAGCTGTGTGTGCGGGCTGGTAAATAGAGTCTATAAGGTGGATCTGGATGTGAATGAATGAGGAGACTGTTTTGTGATATCTGAGTGTCTCTGTGTTATGGTTATTGGCTGTGCTTTATGTTATTTTTGTGATTATATATGTTCGCTAAATACTATTTATTTATGAAGGCGCACGTGGATGCGATACTGTAAGAAGGAATGAATGCATAGATCTGGTTATGATTAGTCACCTTGCTTTTGTTAACTTATTATCTGATGATTGATGAGCTTCGTTTAAGTTACTCTGCCAATATACTGTTAAGGGTTTTTGTGTTAGGGCTTCTCCAGCACAGATCTGTTAGGACAGAAGGGACCTACTTTAATTAAATTTATCTCTCTCAGGGTGCGGAAACTTGGTTCCATCACCCTCCCATACTACTTCGGGTGAGAGCTTGGCCTGCGCTAGCAGGCCATTGCCGAAAGGGCGAGTAGTATAGGGGTTTGTTGGTAAACCTTAAAACCGAACCTCGGTCAAGACCCCTCAAACCAATAGTAATCCATTTACCAAGTTCCACATGACCAATACCATATATATTTTATATTCAAAGGTATGCAGGGTGTGGAAACTTAATGGCCATGTCACCCTAGGAATAAAATCTTGGAAAAACTCCTTGTGTTTCATCATTGAAACTTTTGGGGACAACCCTTTTGGGGTTGCGTAGATACCCCTATGGACCCTCCTCCACACGTATTTCTTGTCATTCGCTATGGATGTGTACTCGAGATCCACCATGGCCACGTCGTCTCAGTTCACATTAACTCTACCTCCATTCATATCTATCGAGGTTATGTGGAATATTTCCACATCTTGTCGCCATGTATACTTCCACCTCAACATTATTCAATCAATCAAGTTTGTCACATTCACTCACACCTATGCATGTGGCATTCACCTCACCACATCACCCTAGGAAATAATTACCAACAAGGTTTCACCTATATCTATTGGAAATTTATGGGCTACAGGGCATCATGGTGATGTCATCGACCCTTTCTGTTGAGGTGATGTCACCCTCCATGTGGCTCCACTTAAAGGGTGCCACGTATTGCTTGATTCCAGGTCACTTGGGCCCTCCAAACCTTCAAAACTGGCTAACATGTGTCCTATTGTTTAGACGCCATGTGGCACCAAGGCCACATTACCTGCCATGTTGGCATTGGTCCTACCTGGTCCTTCGCATAGTAAAATAAAGTTTCCATGTTGTAAGTTTTCATGTTCGAAATCTTCAGGGATATGAATTCAGTACATGTGGATGATTCTGATGTTTGTATCATTCCATCACTAGGATCTCTCCTGCCTACTCCCTTGGACATGAATCATGGCCATATGGCTCAACATAGAGCCATTCCTTTAACCCTTGGCAACAATTCTTGACCTCCATGATCAACGCTTGGGAGTGGGGCTTGGTCTCACGATGCTTAAGATTGAGACCATTTTTACTCCTTCGAACCCTACTTCTAACCCGGTGACACTTGTTCATATGTGCACATTTGGGGATCTTTCCACGCTTGATGCTTTGAAAATTGTTAATGAATGTAAGAGGAGCCTTTTCCCAAGCCTCCGATGCACAATTTGGAAATACATTTAAGGGTTTATGAAAGCCCCTATGGGCTATCCCTCCTGAGCTTACCAAGGCCTCAACCCAACCTACAAATATGTAGATAGTTAGACATAAATATATATCCCTTGTATATTCCAATTTTTATGGCTCCTTGCAGTCTCCTTTGTGATTTATGTTTCTCACCCTGATATCTTCAAGTTGTTGCTTGTTTTGTCCTACAACCAGTTTCATTCACCTAGGTTGGGAAATTCCTATGCTTTCCTCTAGCCTCAATCAATGACAAGGAAATATAGAGGTTGATACCTCCACCCTCAAGGGAATCCAAAGGCTTATGTCTCCACCCTCAAATCAACAAGGGAATCTAGAAGTTGATACCTCCACCCTCAAGGGAATCCAAAGGCTTATGCCTCCACCCTCAAATAAACAAGGGAATCTAGAGGTTGATACCTCCACTATCAAGGGAAGCTACTGGCTTATGCCTCCACCCTCAAATCAGAAAGGGAATCCAGATTTTGATACCTCCACTTTCAATGGAATCTAGAGGCTTATGCCTCCACCCTCAAATTAATTTTTTTACACGACACATAGGCCCAGAAAGTCCCATACCTGCCTACTGTAACACATTACACAACACATATACACATACACGGGGTACGATACAACACACACGTGGCACAATACAACATATACACATATACAACATGACATGTACACATGGAACAACACAACATGTCACAAATCACATTGTTCTCGTTCTATTGATATGTCCGTCAACATTCCCTATTCATAATGCAACACAGACACAATATAAGAATTACATTCACATTATATTAAAATCATAGATCAACGAGGGATACCTTTTCCCAATTTTTTCCTCATGCTACTGAAAATCATACATGCCATCCACAATTGCATTAAATAAACATAACCCATCATTCTTCCACAAGAAAGACTCCTTTGAAAACCTGTAAGTCACAATGGTATTCATATATGTATATAAAATTTGCATGATCATGAACATGTCATAGATTTACATATGTAAATTAATTTAAGGTCAAAAGAACCTCCATCGTGTCATTTTCATGGTTTCCATCTCAATATCCCTTATTTTACCTCGACTGGATCAACCTTCTTGGTTGGCATACTACTATTCTCTTGATCATGAACCTATGACACATTAACATATGTTAAATAAAACCAGAGTTTTAGAGAACTCCTTTAGTGTCATTATCTTTCACAAAAACAATTTTTATTTTGTACAAATTTTCATCTCTACCTGTTGTCATATTTAGGAGTGATTTTCCAACATACACTAGCGATAGTATTTCCTGACCCATTTCCCAATCCCAACATTTCCCATTTGTTTTTTCATGCTCTTTATTTATCAGTTGGGCCTTCTTGAATCTCTTAGTAGATCTCTGTGGCTTCTCTGCCATATCCAAGAAAATTTTCCTAAGATCCCAAGCATGAAAGTTTCAATGCAAATTCACAACGAAACGAAGGGAAACAATACAAGAATGGAATTCACAATAACATCATAAAATTTCCAAATAAAGCAATATGGCCATGTGTAAATCAACAATCATGGCAATAAACAATTCATGAGACCAACAAATTAAAATAAGACACAACACGTAATAATTAAAATAAATAAGTCCCAAAATTTTGGCTTTATTCCCACGAGTATTAGAGTTCAATGTGTCCTTAATTTTTACACACACACATTTTAGTCCGAGACTTTTCTCAAGGTTCTCATCAGCCTTGAAGTCTCAATTCCCTTCAATTAACTTGAATGGGAATCATTTTTGGTATATGTATCCATATATTACAGAGCTTAAGGGGATTCCCTCTCCTCTTTTCGGCATATTGCATCACAAATTCATGTCCCAGAGGCTTGCAAGGGTAGTCCTCATCCTTTTCCTTCATGTGGGGAAAATCATTTCTCAAGTGCTCCTGCCCACAGAACCAACATGTGATGGAATTATTTTTCTTTTCATACTCACATGGGCCTCTTATGGGCCTTGCCAGCATGAATTCTTTCCACATCTCGGAGACTGAGAATGCACTTCAGTAGCCCTTGAAGGCAAAACAAGTTCTACCTTGGTATGGAAATCAACTCTGCTTGATCCTTTTGCCTCTTAGCAAGCCTATAATTCCTTAAATTTCATATTTTAACCTCAACCTTCACATCCCTAAGCTCAGGCTCAAAATTCCTAAAGGTTCGTTTCCTTTGGAGGAATTTCCCTCTTTCTCATTCTTGGTGGAATTGGTCCATATCTTGTTGCACAATGGTTGGATATATACTTACTTTTACTGCCACTCAAGTCTTTCTATGTACTACCACACACACTAAACTATTAGTTCATTAAGGAAATAATATAAATAAGTATACCAATTTCCATTTTTTCGTGCTTAGCCAAGCACAAACCCTGTTGTTGTTCACACATCTCTAAAATTCTCGTTAGCCACATGTCTCAAGATCCAAAACATGATTAGGCATTCTTTTTCAAAAAAGTAGAATTCCACATATGCATGCATATACCAGCTAAATTGCAATCATGATTTCTCTGATTTAAAATATCAATCTTTTACCAAACTCTCAACACAATCAACCTCTTAGCCAATACTATTATTATGAGTTTAAGAATCAACCCTTTTTTTTCAACCAACATTATAAATTTTAAAATATTAGTCTTCTTTCCAAGGCTAGTAATAGTCATTAGGTTGAACCTCTTCACCAAGGGCAAAGATCAATGGTGTTTTTAGTCTTAAAATGTCAGATAAAAACCATTTAACACATAAGTCTTTTCCATTTTTATAGTTTATAATTTTGACATTTATGAAATGTATCATGTAAATGCAGATAATCTTACAATCAGTACATAGCCATTCAATCACAATGCTACACCCAACACCCACTTGCATAAGCAAGAAAACAACATACCATCAATGATCGTAGTGCTACAATTGACACAAGCAAGTAGTCCATACACAATCCATGATTATAGAACCTACACCTAGAACAATAATTTATCATAACACCTGACTTTTTAATAAAATCACAAACATTATGCCTCTAATTCATCGAGGCTCTCTATTATATAACATATTGCCCATGGGATTCACCCCTCCCATCAACATATATACACATATATATTTAAACAACAGAACAACCATGTTATGCAACATAAGAAACACGAGGATTTCCCTAATCCCTCATACCATATGAGGGATTCACATGCACAACTATCCCAAGTGTGTAAGAACACACTACTTAACTAGTAGTTTTATTACTCTTCAAAAAATTATACATAAAACCATGTGGTTAACTCTTCGAATAATGAAGAATCAACATGCATCCATAGACACGGAGATAGATTGTCCAAACCTTCAAGATGCCTAATAGAAACCACATGCAATATCATTGCATTTATCAATAAATCAAACATCCTTTTCATTAACCTGCAATCCTCAAATCAATGTTATGAATAACACACCAATATGTTCACATCCCATTATAATCCTTGGATTTAGAGCTACACTCAGTTGTAGAGATGCATGCATTGAATCTACTGCTCTTTTAATTCTATAATAAGGAACCAATCTATTCCCAAAGGTCTAGATTTGAACCTTTTCTCCACATTTCTTTTGTGATAGAGCCCATCCAATCCAAGTGATGAACCTAGAATCTCTAATACCACTCTGTAAAAAACCCCCTACTATCCCTATCCCCAACTAAGGGTAGAAGGAGGCAACTACTAAGATGACCCAACCTCCAAAGCCCAGTTATGGAAATGGAGTTTACATTTTTTTACCTTTTTTCAGTTTTCTCAAAACCCAACATGGATGACATAGTGTTGTTCATCTCATTGAGACCTTTCCAATGATATACAAATTTTCAAATTCGATTCCGAGATCAAAATATATGGCCTTTCAAAGATTATCCTATCAGATAGTGCCATCTTCTCCTGACCTTCCAAGTGGCACCCATGTGGCTGCCCTAGTTGTGCACCATGTCACCACCCATGTGGTAGTTACAGACAACTACTCACATGTTCATATCATGTCTTAGGTAATCTATTTACGTGGGTGCAGACCCTCAATGGCCACATCACCCCAAGAATAAAATTTCGATGGAATTCTTCACGATCCCCCATTGAAACTCCTAGGGACAACCCTGCGAAACATGTTCATATGTGCACATTTAGGGATTTTTTTGCCCTTGGTGCCTTAAAAATTGTTAATGCATGTATCAAGGAGCCTTTTCATAGGCCTTTTATTCACACTTTGTAAATACATATAGGGATATATTGAAGCTCCTCTGAGCCATCCCTCCTATAATTACCAAGGCCTCAACCTGACCTGTGAATATTTAGATAGTTAGACATACATGTGTGTGTGTGTGTGTGTGTGTGTGCGCCTAAACTCTATCCCTCCTAAGATATATATATATATATATATATATATATATATATATATCTTGATCTTTAAACAAGGCTTGGCCTAAACCATGCTATATATACCTCCTGATCTTAGTAGTATTTAAAATAGAGTGTAATGACCAATTATTTTTGATTTCACAACTCATACAAAAAGGTATGCTCGTTCATTTTCATTGTGGCCCATTAGATGAATTTCAAGATCATGGCAGTCCAGAAATATACAGGCCTCTTAGACCACTGAGAAGAAGAAAAAAAATCCTATGGAAACCTTAAATAATCCCTTTCATTTACTCAAGAAATATACAGGGAATTAACCTTCCTTAAGCAAACATAAAATCACACTTCATGACATATCACATGCATTGAACTAACACATTGAAACCATATCAATATAGGCATTAGGTCAACATGGAGACTTAAACCATTCCATTCATCCAGGTGGATATTGATGGCCAACCACCTATTCCACTTGATTGTTTCTTTCAGTTTCCTTAATTGTAGCAATTTACTATTTTTGGTAATATTTCGGGTCCTGAACTTCTAGAGCCGTTTTGAGACCATAAACAACGTTTTTTTGTAAAACATATAAATTAACAACTTAGGGAAATTTTTTTGGGTCAAAATTGTAGTCCTCAGATATATATTTTTAACGAGGTATCGTACACGTCAAACAAAGATCGTATGCCAAAGTTACGACCTCAGGAAGTTGATGTACCGATTCACCCCAACGGGGCCCACAGACTTTTGGCGCTTCATCTCCTAGGGTTAGTTTTTTTGATGTTTAGGGTTTCCCATTGCTTCTCAATAATAAATATACATTCGTGCCTCATTATAACATAGTTCAAAATGCATGTAGCCACCACATCCCTTCTTAGAGATAAGCTACCATTGCTTGAGATAATTTATTTCCATTCTGCATGTAAATAGTTTTTAGTACTTTTTTATTAATAAATTGAAGTTCTATTTTTATTGTATATTTTTGTTTCTATTCATATTTGTATTTCATTTCATTCCTTCATAAATATGGATTAGTGGTATCATAACAGTCTGCTCTTTCTCTGTTTTTAAGTGCATGTCCCCAACGAGGTCAAGGTATAAGGAGTTAGGGTTCAAACTGGTTGAACCTTTGCAAGACCGAACTCGCCAACCCTGATGGCCTCCCATGGCAGAAGAAAATAAATACGAAGGAGCAGGAGACCCTTTCAAAATATTTCTCAAAGAAACTCTCGACTGACAAAGGAATGCAAGGATAGACAACTACCACCCTGGAGGCGCCACTCCCTTTAAGTTACAAGTCAACTTTGACATTCTCATATTTGAAGGCCAGATAGATGTAGATGTCATAGATAAATGGTTAAATCTATTGGAAGGATATATTTCAGTTCATGATTTTTTCAATAGGGAAAAAATTACTTTTTTACTCTTTAAAGCCATCCCCCATGTCAAGGACTGGTGGGAAACCTACTGTGAGCAAAGGGCTGAGAGGGAATCCTCACTATTTTTAGCCACACTCACCTGAAATTATATTTGAGATGCCATCAAGGAACAACATTACCCTGCTGGGAGCTATGAATATAAGTACATAAAGTGGATGACACTAATGTAAGGAAGGAACCAAGATGTGTTAGAGTTCATAAAAAAAATTCATACCCTTCGCACGAAGTTGGGTATCAAGGATTCTGAGTGGAATTTGGTACTCAAGTACCGCGATTGTCTACAAAAACACATTTGGGATTATATGGAGTTCCTAGAAATCTCCTCACTTGGCATCATCTACTGATACAATGTCAATATCGAGCATAAATTTAAACATAAAAAGTGAGACTTTGGATTTGCGAATCTGAAACAAGGGAAAGATTCCCCCAAACCACAAAAAAAGGAAATATCCAAGGAGGGGTGACTTAGGACAACCCGTCGAAGCCAAAATCAAATAAAAACACCATGAATGCAAAGAAGGACGCAAGAAAGTGGTGTGATTTCCACAAGAGCCCCACTCACAACACAAGTGAGTGTTGACCCAAGCAGTCACTAGTATCCGAGTTGAAGGCTTCATAGTCAAATGCATGTTCTGAATCTGAGTTGGAACCAGAAAAAGAGAAGGAAAAAGGGAAGTAGATTATTTATGTGGAGCCTAATGCCATCGTTTCCACCACAAAGATCCAAAATATTGATCCCGAAAATCCAAAGGAGGGGGAGCATCTCTTACATTCACAGATGTGAGTGAAGGGTTGTCTGCTACAGTTCATTGTCAATAGTGGGAACCAAAAGAAACCAATTTTAGCAGAGGTCGTGAAGTAGTTGTTCCTACCTACCACACCACACCCGTAGTCGTACACCATCAAGTGGCTTCTCCAAGGATGAGATATTTGTGTCAGCCAACAATTTTTCCTTCCCTACATCATTAAGCCCTTCACGGATGAGGTATTGTGTGATGTTTCTTCTCTTGAAGTTTGTGATGTATTATTATTCCAACCATACTTGTGGAAGTGTCATGTTGTGTATGAGTCTAGGCCTCGCACTATTATTATTACTTTATGCAATAATTTATAAAGGATACCGAAGGTATCCTTACCTTCCACCATCTCTCTGATCTCTAATAAGAAATGTAGTAAGATCATATCCTAGGTTGCAAAGTTTGTTTTATTTTTTGTTCTCTCTCAAAGTAAGGGGAAGATCGTGGACACATCCATGGCCCTTAAGAAGGATTCCTCCACGCAGCAGGAGCAGGTGGATAAGGTCATGGATGAATACAGAGAGATCTTCTCCTCCCCCACAAGGGTACACTTACACAGTCAGTTCAAGCATTCAATCGATCTTAATCCTGGAGCGCCTCTACCCAATGGAACAATATATTGCCACTCCATTATGAAAAATGAAGAGATTAAGGGACATATCTAGGAGTTTTTGTAAAAATGTAGCATTTGACCAAGTTCCTCACCTTGTAGGAGCGTGATTGTACTTGTATAGAAGAAGGATAGGACCTAGAGGCTCTGCATTGATTATCAAACACTAAACAAAATCATTGTCAATAATAGGTATCCAATCCCACAGATTGATGACCTTTTGGACCAGCTCAAGGGAGACAAGGATTTTAGTAAGATTGATCTGAATTTTGGCTATCTCCAAGTTCTAATAGAGCCCACAACTATATGGAAGATCACCTTAAAATTTAAGGAAGGAATTTTTTAATGGTTTTTTATGCCCTTTGGGTTGACAAATTCCCCTGGTACTTTTATGAGGCTGATGGATGACATCTTGAAAACCTTCACTAAATTTTTTGTGGTTGTTTATCTGAATGAAATGCTCATATTCATCAAGAGTTGGGAAGATCACTTACAACACATTCGACAAGTCCTTCAAATCTTGAAACAACACAAATTGTGTGCCAAATTGGAGAAATGCACCTTTGGCATGAGCCAGGTTCAATATCTGGATTCCATAATATATGAGCAAGGCGTGCATTTGGATCTGGATAAGATCAAAGTCATTCAATATTGGTCAGCCCTGACCACTCTAATAGAGCTTCGCAACTTTTTTTACCTTGCAAATTTTTATCGGAGGTTCGTGTTGGGATTCTCCCATGTCACTTGGCCCTTGAGTCAGATTACCAAGTGCGAAGTGAAAGAAATTTTTTCCTGGTCTGAGTCCCAACAAAATGAATTCATTAAGTTGAAGCATCACCTCTGCTTTGCACCTGTACTCACATTGACATACCTACAACAACCATTTGAAATTGAGACAAACACTTATGGCTATGCTATTGGTGCAGTCCTCACCCTACATGAGCATCTGAGCATCTGGCGGGCTATCATAATGAGACGTGACTATCATAATGAGATGCTTTTTGATACAATTAAAATTACCCCACCTATAATAAATATATTTATTCTATCATGCAGACTTGTCGACATTGGAAATATTACATTCTAGGGAAGGAGACAATCATTCACACTGATCATCGACCTCTTCAATGTATATAGACACAAGGGAACTTATAGAATGATACCATCAAAAGTGGTCTACATATCTGCAGCAATTCCACTTAAACGTCAAATACAAAAAGCGAAGCACCAATCATGTTGCATATTGCCTCATCCAGACCCTAGTTGTGGCATTGACTATTGTTCTCAGCTATTGTGGCCAAGAGACCTCTAGATGTTTGCAACTATATAAAAATGATCCAGAGTTCCCCACCACATACCAGATGTTAGTGAATGGCATGAAAGTTCCTAATTACCACATCCAAGACGCATTATTATGTTACTTGTTCCCCCTTTTTGTTCCTTCAAGCGAGCGTTCCAAGCGGATTTGGGAGGCGCACTACAGTTGGGTCACAAGGCACTTTAGTGTGGAGAAAATTGCGGTCATACTACAGAAGTAATTTTATTTTCCAAAACACTGATAGAATGTTGGAAAAATATATCAGATCTTGCACTAAATGTCCCATCGCTAAGCCAACCATCAAGAAGAGGGGCATGTACACTCCTCTTCCTACTTCCAGCTAGCCCTGGGAATCCATCTCCATGGACTATCTATCTAGCGCCCCTTCTACCGAGCACAGTAACGACTATGTATTTGTGTTGTGGACAAATTTTCGGAGATGGCTATATTGGCAACCTTCAAGAAAAGTATCACAGCAAAGGACTTGCCAAAATCTTATTTAAACGATTGTGGGTACATTTTGGGATCTCAGAGACCATTCTGGTTGAGCTTCTAGATACTATTGGACACAAATCTCACCAAGTCGACTGCATTCCATCTGTAGAATTATGGCCAGATAGAGGTCATCAAAAGTATGATAGTACACATACTTTCCTTGTACAACTCCAAGCATCCACGAACCTAGGATGAGATCCTTCCCTATGTGTTGCATAGCTATAAAAAATCTCTCCATGGCTCAACTGGTTGCAGTCCATTTCAAGTGGATCTAGGATTTCAACCATTATTTCCAATTGATGTTGTCATGCCTCATGCGACTACATAGACAAAATCCACACATGTAAAATATGATACTAATTAAATAACTAGTTTTATTAAACATATCAAGCACATCCACTAGCAGGTTTATGAAATCTTGTAGAAACAAAGTAGCGACATGATCAAAATTGGGTACCACAAAAGTTCCAGGTGGGAAACAAAGTTTGCATGCATTTGCAGAAAGAACACCTTACTAGAGCCCACCAAAAGCTCATACCACACAAATATGGGCTTTACACAATCAAAAAGGTTGAGGGAGACAATGATTTTGAGCTCAACATTCCTCCATTCATTGGCCTGCAACCAATGTTCAACGTGGATCACCTTAGGCCATACTTTCCAATGATTACTAGATACATCAGACATTGCATAACAACTAACACTAACAGATTTAAACCCAAAATGCATGGAATAGGCCACAACTAATCAGATCAAGAACACTCATAAGTAGAAGATCCAATTGTATTGGGTTATCAAAGTTGGCCAACTCCTGCACCAAGGCAAGTGGCTCACCAGGGACCAAGTTCGCCAAAAGTTTCCCCATCTCATGGAGGCACTAAACACAATGGGGGCCATCACTTCCTAAGGGGGAGAACAGATCCATGTGGATATTGGCAGCAACCCACCTATTCCACTTGATTTTTTCTTTTAGATTCCTTAATTGTAGCACAATTTACTATTTTTGGTAGTTCTTCAGGTCATGAACCTCTGGAGTCATTTTGAGGCCCTAAACGACAATCTTGTGGCCTACAATAACAGTTTGCAGTAAAAATTTGTAGTCCTTAGATATATATTTCTAACAATCATATGCGTCAAATGAAGATCGTATGCCAAAGTTACGACCTCTGGAAGTTGATGTACCAATTTACACAAACGGGGCCCACCAACTTTTGGTGCTTCATCTCCTAGGGTTAGGTTTTTGGATTTTTAGGGTTTTCCATTACTTATAAATAATAAATAGGCCTTTTATCCTCATTTTAAGACAATTAAAAATGCATGTAACTACCAAATATCCTCTTAGATATAAGCTACCATCACTTGAGCTAGTTTATTTCCATTCTGCATGTAAACAATTTTCAGTACTTTGTTATTAATGAATTGAGGTTCTATTTTCATTGTATCTTTGTGTTTCTATTCATATCTATATTTAATTTCATTCCTTTATAAATATGGATCAGTGGTATCATAGTGGTACTTCAGCAAGATCAATTTGAGGTCTGGTTATCACCAGTTTCCAATAGAGCCCACAAATGTATGGAAGACTGCATTCAAATCCAAGGAAGGCCTTTTTTAATGGTTTGTCATGCCCTTCGGGTTGAAAAATTCCCATGCTAATTTTATGAGGTTGATGGATGACATCTTACGACCATTCATGAACTCGTTCATGGTTGTTTATTTGGATGACATCCTCATATTTAGCAAGAGTTGGGAAGAGCACTTGCAACATATTCAACATGTCCTTCAAACCCTGCGACAACACAAACTGTGTGCCAACTTGGAGAGATGTACCTTTGGCAGGAAAACTATTTAATATCTAGGTTACAACATAGATGAGCATGGAATGCATGTGGATCCGACTAAGATCCAAGTCATTCAAGATTGGCCAACCCCGACCACTATGATAAAGCTTTCCAACTTTTTTGGCCTTGCAAATTTTCATTGGAGGTTCATGTTGGGATTCACCCATATCACTTAGCCTTTGAGTCATATTACCAAGAGAGATAGAAAAATTTTCCCAGTTTGAGTCCCAATAGGAGGCATTTGTTGAGATGAAGTACCGCCTCTGCTATGCACTTGTGCTCACATTTCCAAACTTGCAGTAGTCATTTGAAATTGAGACAAATGAATCTGACTATGTTATTGGTGCAGTCCCTACCCAACACGGGCATCCAATGGCCTATCATAGTGAGACACTTCACGATACAATTCAAAATCACCCCACCTATGATAAAGAGATGTATTATATTAGGCAAGCTTGCTGAAAATGGAAACATTACGTTATGGGGAAGGAGACGATCACCAACCTCTTTAGTTTACACACACACAAGGGAATTTGCAGAATGATCACCATCAGAAGAAATCTATATATCTACAAAAATTCCACTTGAAATTAAATATAAAAAGGGTAGCACCAATCTTGTTGCAAGTTGCCTCCATCGACCCCCAGTTGCAGTATTGACTACTGTTCTAAACTCTTGTGGCCACGAGACCTCTCGATGGTCACAATTGTACAAAAATTATCCATAGTTTTCTACCGCATACAAGATGGTAGTGGATTCCAAGAAAGTTCCCATATTCCACCTCCAAGATGCACTATTATGCTACCCGAGCCACCTTTGTGTTCCTTTAAGTGAATGTGCCAATATTATTTGGGAGGTGCACTACAGTCAGGTCGCAAGAAACTTTGGTGTGGAGAAAACTATGGTCATACTACAAAAGTACTTTTATTGGCCAAAACTCCGAAAACAAGGCTTTTACGCTCAACTTCCTACTCCCATCCAGTGCTAGGAATCCATATCCATGGACTATTTGTCTGGGCTCCCTTCTACCATGCATGGTAATGACTGTGCATTTGTGGTCGTGGGGAAATTTTCTAAGATGGCTATATTGGCAGCCTGCAATAAGAGTATCACATCAGAGGAAACGTCCAAGCTCTTATTTAACGAGTGAGGGTACATTTTGGGATGTCATACACCATTATATTACATCGGGATAGTAGGTTCCTGAGCACATTTTGGTTAAACCACTAGGCACTGTTGGGCATCAAGCTCACCAAGTCGACTGCATTCCATCCCAAAATTGATGACCAGACAGAGGTCGTCAATAGGATGATAGTACACATGCTACTTATGTATAACTCTAAGCATCCATGGACTCAGTATGAGAGCTATAAAAAATATCCATAGCTTGACTGGTCACAATCCCTTTCAAGTGGGTATCATATTTCAACCATTGTGTCTAATTGATGTTTCCATGCCTCATGTGACTACACAAAAAAAATCCAAACATGTATAGTTTGAGGCTGATAAAGAAACCAAGTTTATTGAACACATCCAACACACCCTCCAACTAGTTCACATCTTAGAGAAGTCTAATGCCAAATACAAGCAACGACATGATCAACATCAAGTGCCACACAAGTTTCAAGTGGGTGACAAATTTTGGTTGAATTTGTAGAAAGAATGTCTTATTAGAGCCCATTAGAAGCTCATACCACTTTGATATGAGCCATACACCATCACCAAGATTGTGGGATGCAATGCATTTAAGCTTAGAATTTCCCCATTCATTGTCCTGCACCCAGAGTTCAATGTGGACCACCTTCGACCATACTTTCCACCATTACTGGACACATCAGACATTGCAGAAAATCTCACACCAATATAGCTAAACCCAAACTGCATGGAGTAGACCAGAACTGATTGGCTCATCGACATGTAGGTGAAGAACACTCGATAGTAGAAAATATAATTTTATTGGGTTGTCTAAGTTGGCCAACTCCTGCACTGAGGCAAGTGGCTCATTAGGGACCAAGTTCAATAGAAGTTTCCCCTTGTCATGGAGGCACTCTACGCAATGGGAATCATTGCTTCCTAAGGGGGGAGGAATAATCCAGGTGGATATTCATGGCCACCTATCTATTCCACTTGATTGATTCTTTCAGTTTCCTTAATTATAGCATAGTTTACTATTTTTAGCAGTTTTTCTGGTCCTGAAATTTTGGAGTCATTTTTAGGCCCTAAAGGAAATTTTTTCTGGAAAAAGGACGAACCAATAATATGTAGCAAGGGTTTGCAATCAAAATATGTAGTCCTAAAATAGATATTTGTAATGAGGTATCATACATGTCAAACATAGATCATATGCCAAAATTATGACTCCACGAAGTTGATCTACCAATTTACCCCAATGGGGCCCACAAAATTTTGATGTTTCATCTCCCAGGGTTAGGTTTTTGGATGTTTAGGGTTTTCCATTGTTTCTAAATAATAGATAGGCCATCAAGCTTCATTTTAACATAGTTCAGAAGGCATGTAGCCACCACATCTCTTCTCATAGATAGGCTACCATCACCTAAGCTAGTTTATTTTCATTCTGCATGTAAACAACTTTCAATAATTTGTTATTAATGAATTGAAGTTATGCTTTTGTTGTGTCTTTGTGTTTCTATTCATATATGTATTTCATTTCATTCATTCATAATTTTGGATCAGTGGTATCACAACGGTCTTGTCTTTCTCTATTTTTTTGTGCATGTCCCCAACGAGGTTGGGATATAAGGAGTTAGGGCTCGAACTGGTTGATCATTTGCAAGACCAACCTTGTCAACCCTTACGACCTCCCATGGAAAAAGAAAAGAAAGACAAGGGAGCAAGATATCCTTTCAGAATATTGCTCGAACCAACCTTCGAGTGACAAAGGAATGCAATGATGTACAAATTTTCTCATATCCTTCGATGGATGCCCATCAGCGATGCATCTTCATCCATGAGTCACTTGGAGGCGCCACCCCTTCAAGGCATAAGTAAAATTTTATATCCCTACATTAGAAGGTCAAATAGATGCAGATGTTATTGATAAATGGTTGAATCTATTGAAAGGATACCTTTCGATCCATAGTTTCTCTGATAGGGAGAAGACTACTTTGCATTGCTTAAGGCTACTCCCTTTATCAAGGACTGGTGGGAAACTTACTATGAGAAAAGGGTCGAGGAACCCTCTCTATTTACAATTTCCCCCTCTTAGAACTATTTCTGAGGCAATTTCAAGGAACAGTAATACCCCATGGGGAGCTATGAATACAAGTACATGCAATGGACCATTGTACGACAATAAAGGGGGCCAAGTATTTCAACAAGATCAATTTGAAGTTTGGATATCACTAGGTTCCAATAGAGCCCACACATGTATGGAAGAATTCCTTTATATCCAAGGAAGTCCTTTTTGAATGGTTAGTCATGTCGTTCAATTGAAAAATTCCCCTGCTTTTATGAGGTTGATGGATGACATCTTGTGGCCCTTCACCAACTCGTTCGTGGTTGTTTATCTGGATGACATCCTCATCTTTAGCAAGAGTTAGGAAGAGCAATTGTAACACATTCGGCAAGTCCTTCAAACCCCGCGATAGCACAAATTGTGTCCCAAAATGGAGAAATATACCTTTGGCATGAGCCTAGTCCAATATATCAGTTACATCATAGATGGGTAAGGTGTGCATGTGGATCCAACTAAGATCAAAATAGTTCGAGATTGTTTAGCCCTGACCATTCTAATAGAGCTTTACGGCTTTTTGGGCCTCAAATTTTTTTATCAGAGGCTTCTGTTGGGATTCTCCCATATCACTTGGCCTTTAAGTAATATTACCAAGGGTTGAGTGAAAGCATATTTTCTTGGTCCATGTCCCAATAGAAGGCGTATGTTGAGTTGAAGCACTACCTCTGCTCTGCACCTGCACTCACATTGCAAGACTTGCAGAAACCATTTGAAATTGAGATAGATGCCTCCGACTATGCTATTGGCGCAGTCCTCACCCAACATGGGCATCCAGTGGCCTATCATAGTGAGACACTTTCTAATGCAACTAATAAGTATCCCACCTCTATTAAAGAGATTTCTTCTATCGTGTAGGCTTGCTGACAATGGAAACATTACATTATGGGGAAGGAGACGGTCATCCACACCTATCACCAACCTCTTTAGTTTATATAGACATAAAGGAAGTTGCAGAACGACTTCCATCTTAAGTGGTTTACATATTTGAAAAAATTCCACTTGAGCATTAAATATAAAAAGAGCATCATCAATCATGTTGCAGATTTCCTTTTTCGGCCCGTAGTTGCAGCCCTGACTATTGTTCTCAACTCTTGCAACCACAAGACCTTTGAATGGTCGCAACTATACAAAAATGATCCATAGTTCCCCACCACATACCATATGCTGATGGATGGCAAGCAAGTTCTTGATTTCCAACTCCAGGATGAATTATTATACTACTTGGTCCACCTTTTTGTTCCTTCAAGCAAGCATGCCAAGGTGATTTGAGAGGCACACTATAGTTGGGTCCTAAGACCCTTTTGTGTGTAGAAAATTGTGGGCATACTACAAAAGTACTTTTATTGACAAAAATATGATTGATGTTGGAAAATATATCATATCCTAAATAGTCCATGCTATCGCCAAGCCAACCATCAAGAAGCAAGGTTTGTACACTCCTCTTCATACTCCTAGCTAGACCTGGGAATCCATCTCCATGTACTATATGTCTAACCTCCCTTCTACTAAGCATGGTAATGACTATGTATTTTTTGTCATGGACACATTTTCTAAGATGGCTATATTAGTGGTATGCAAGAAGAGTATCACAACAAAGGACACTACCAAGCTCTTCTTTGAACGAGTATGGGTACATTTTGGGATCCCATATGCCATCATATCATATCAAGATAGCAGGTTCCCAAGAATATTTTGGTCGAGCCTATGGACACTCTTGGACACAACGCTCATCAAGTCGATTGCATTCCATCCCCAGACTGATGTCCAGACAGAGGTTGTCAACGGGATGATAGTACACATACTTCGCATGTACAACTCCAACCATCCATAAATATAGGATAATATCCTTCACTATGTGTATCATAGCTATAACAAAGCTCTCCATAGCTCGATTGGTCGTAATCCCTTTCAAGTGGGTTTGGGATTTCAACCATTGTGTCTAATAGATGTTGCCATGCCTCATACGACTACACAAACATAATACACACATGTACAGTTTGAGGTTATAAAGAAACTAGGTTTATTGAATTCATACAACATATCTGCCAGTAGGTTCATGACATCTTGGAGAAGTTTAATGCCAAATAGAATCAACAACATGATCAACATCTAGTGCCACACAAGTTTCCGGTGGGAGACAAAGTTTGGTTGCATTTGCAGAAAGAATGTCTTACCAAAGCCCATCATAACCTCATACCACTCTAATATGGGATTTACACCATCACCAAGCTTGTGGGAGACAATTAATCCCCCCATTCCTTGGCCTACACCCAGTGTTCAATGTGGACCGCCTTTAGCCATACTTTCTACCATTATAGGACACATTGGACATTACAAAACAACTCACACCAACATAGATAAATCGAGACTGCATGGAACATGCCACAACTGATCATATCATGGACACGCAGGTCAAGAAAACCCCCCAATAGAAAATATCATTGCATCGGGTTGTCAAAGTTTTCCAACTCCTACACCAAGGCAAGTGGCTCACTAGAGACCAAGTTCGGCAGAAGTTTCCCCATTTCATGGAGGCACACAATGCAATGGGGACCATTGCTTCCTAACAGGGGTGGATTGATCCAGGTGGATATTGGTGGCTACCCACCTATTCCACTTGATTTTTTCTTTCATTTTCCTTAATTGTAGCACAATTTACCATTTTTGGCAGTTTTTCAGGTCTTGAACTTTCAAAGTTGTTTTGAGGACCTAAACGATGTTTTTTTGGAAAAGGGAGAACCTGTAGCATTTTTCAAGGGTTTGAAGTAGAAAGTTGTAGTAGTAAAATAGATATTTATAATGAGGTGTCGTATGCTTCAAGCATATATTATATGCCAAAGTTACGACCCTGGGAAGTTGATGTACTAATTTACCCCAACGGGGCCCATAAACTTTCAGTGCTTCATCTCCTAGGGTTAAGTTTTCTGATGTTTATGGTTTTCCATTTTTTCAATAATAAGTAGGCCTTCGAGCCTCATTGTAACACACTTAAGAAGACATGCAGTTGTCACATATCTTCTTAGAGATAAGCTACCATTGCCTTAGCTAGTTTATTTCCATTTCGCAAGTAAACAAGTTCCAATAATTTGTTATTAATGAATTGAAGCTTTGTTTTCACTGTATCGTTTTGTTTATGTTCATATCTATATTTCATTTCATTTCTTCATAAATTTGGATCAGTGGTATCAGAGTAGTCTTCTCTTCCTTTGTTTTTCTATGTGTGTCCCCAGGGAGGTCTGGGTATAAGGAGTTAGGGCTCGAACTGGTTGAACCTTTACAAGACTGGCCTTGCCGACCCTAATGACCTACCATGGTGGAAAAAAAGAAATACAAGGGAGCAGGAGATCCTTTCAAATTATTTCTTGAAGATGCCCTCAAGCACTAAAGTAACACAATGATGGACAACTTTTTCCAGATCCTTTGGCAGATGCCCACCGATGACACATCTTCATCTAACAATCACTTTGGAGGCACCACCCCCTTCAAGGTACATGTAACCTTTTATATGCTTATATTTGAAGGTCAAATAGATGCAGATGTTGTAGATAAATGATTGATTCTCTTGGAAGGATACCTTTTGGTCCATAATTTCTCTGATAGGGAGAAGATTACTTTGGCACTTCTTAAGGTTACTCCCCGTGTCAAGGGCTGGTGGGAAACTTACTATGAGAAAAGGGTCGAGGAACCCTCTATATTTACAACCACTCCCTCTTGGAACTCTTTCTAAGATGCTGTCAAGGAACAATATTACCTTGTAGGGAGCTCTGAAGACAAGTACATACAATGGACCACACTATGACAGCAAAGGGGGCCAAGTATTTTAGCAAGATCGATTTGAAGTCTAGCTATCACCAAGTTCCAATAGATCCAATAGATGTATGGAACACTACCTTCAAATCCAAGGATGGCCTTTATGAATGGTTGGTCATGCCCTTCGGGTTGAAAAATTCACCTACAACTTTTATGAGGTTGATGAATGACATCTTGTGGCCCTTCACTAACTTGTTCGTGGTTGTTTATCTAGAATCCCATAGCACCTCTACCTAATGGAACAATATATCACCACTTCATTATGGAAAATGAATAGATTAAGCAACATATCCAGGAGTTTTTGTAAAAAGGGCACATTCGAACAATTTCCTCACCTTGTAGGAGTGTGATTGTACTTGTATAGAAGAAGGATGGGACCTAGAGGCTCTGCATTGAATATCGAGCACTAAACAAAATCATTGTCAAGAACAAGTATCAAATCCCACAGATTAATGACCTTTTGGACTGGCTCAAGGGAGCCAAATATTTCAGCAAGATCGATCTGAAGTCTAGCTATCACCAAGTTCTAGTAGAGCCTACATATGTATGGAAGATTGCCTTAAAATTTAAGGAAGGAGTTTTTGAATGGTTTGTTATGCCCTTTGGGTTGACAAATGCCCTTGCTACTTTTATGAGGTTGATGGATGACATATTGCGAACCTTCACTAAATTTTTTGTGGTTGTTTATCTGGACGACATCCTCATCTTCAGCAAGAGCTTGGAAGATAATTTACAACACATTCGACAAGTCCTTCAAACCTTGCGACAACAAAAACTGTGTGCCAACTTGGAGAAATTCACCTTTGGCATGAGTCAGGTCCAATATCTGTTACATCATAGATAAGCAAGGTGTGCATGTGGATCCATCTAAGATCAAATTCAGTCAATATTGGTCAGCTCTGACCACTCTAATAGAGCTTCACAAATTTTTTGACCTTGCAATTTTTTGTCGGAGGTTCGTGTTGGGATTATCCCATGTCACTTGGCCCTTGAGTTAGATTACCAAGAGCGAAGTAAAAGAAAATTTTTCCTTGTCTGAGTCCCAAAAAAAGGCATTAGTTGAGTTGAGACATTTCCTCTGCTTTGCACCTGTACTCAAATTGACAAACCTACAACAACCATTTGAAATTGAAACAGACACCTCTGACTATGCTATTGGTTCAGTCCTCACCCAACACGAGCATCTGGTGGCCTATCATAATGATAGGCACCTATCATAATGAGACACTTTCTAATACAATTAAAAATTACCCCACCTATAATAAAGAGATTTATTCTATCATTGAGACTTACTGACAATGGCTGGGGAAGGAGACAGTCATCTACACTGACCTCTTCAGTGTATAAAGACATAAGGGAAGTTGTACAATTATATTCATCAAAATTGGTCTACATATATGAAAAAATTACACTTTAACATCAAATACAAAAATGGAAGCACCAGTCATGTTGCAGATTGCCTCATCCAGCCCCCAGTTGTGGCACTGGCTATTGTTCTCAACTCTTGTGGAAACGAGGCCTCTAGATGGTTGCAATTGTACAAAAATTATCCAGAGCTCCCCACCACATACCAGATGTTAGTGCATGGCATGCAAGTTCCTAATTTCCACATCCAAGATGCATTATTATGCTACCTGGTCCACCTTTGTGTTCCTTCAAGCGAGCATGCCAAGCTGATTTTGGAGGCGCACTACAGTTGGGTCACAAGGCACTTTAGTGTGGAGAAAATTGTGGTCATACTACAAAAATAATTTTATTTTCCAAAACTCTGATAGGATGTTGGAAAATATATCAGATCTTGCACTATATGTGCCATCACTAATCCAACCATCGAGAAGTAAGGCATCTACACTCCTTTGCCTACTCCCAGATAGCCTTGGGAATCCATCTCCATGGACTATATATTTGGCCTCCCTTTTACTGAGCACAGTAATGACTATGTCTATGTGGTCGTGGAATTTTTTTTGAAGATGGCTATATTGGCATCTTGCAAGAAGAGTATCACAACAGAGGACTTGCCAAACTCTTCTTTAAACGAGTTTGGGTACATTTTGGGATCTCAGAGACCATTCTAGTTGAGCTTCTAGATACTGTTGAAATTCAACAACAAAATGTGTGTCTAATTTATTTTTCCCTTAAATAAATTGGACAATAAATTGTAATTTCGTCTCATAACAACTTGTATCAGTTAACTAAGTCAGAAATACTGAGTTATCTCAAGAATTTCGAGTTGAGGGTCAAAGGTGAGGCATGTAGAGTGATTCTATTATTTTCTGGTTCCAGGTGCAGTTAATGCACTAGTGTAGCGTGAGTGGAATCACTTAACTCAAATTAATTGAGTTAAAATTATTTTAACTAGTTCTAATTGAGCGATGAGCTAATGAGAGGTCCAGTGAATTAAATTAAATTTATTCACAAGTAGTGATCAGTTAGATAACTGATGATTCACTATTAATAGCTGCAATCATGTCAGTTCTGATGAAGACCCATTTGAGACAGAGGTTAAAGGGAATATAACTATCAATTGTATTATTAGAAAATTCCTAGGTGCAGTTATAAAGTTAGAGGAAGGCCATGATGGATTACGCAATCAAGAAAGGTTGGAATTCCTATTTAATAGGGATTTATTTCTCTAGGAATTGTGTGAGAAAGGCAGGCTGGAGGAAGGCAAGGAATTGGCTAAGTGTTTGTCCAATTTTTCCTAGATCAATGTGAGATGATTGGTAGAGTGCAGCAGATTCTTGTGAGCAAGAATGCATTGTATTGTTTCATGATTCCTTGACTTATTATATAATAGAGATAGAGGGGTTTTGAGCAGTTTCTTTCCCAAGGAAAATCTTATATTGTGCGATTGATTTACTTCTTTCTCTTACTTGCATGTGATTGAGCGATCATGTTTTATATTCTGCAAATATTGTAGAAGGATTCAATATCTTGTTTTAGTACATTACATGATCGGATTGAATCCATTGGTATAATTTCTACAGATACTATTGGACACCAATGTCACCAAGCCGGTTTCATTCCATTCGTAGACTTATGGCCAGATAGAGGTCGTCAACAGGATGATAATGCACAAACTCCACATGTACAACTCCAAAAATCCATGAACCTACGATGAGAGCCTTCCCTATGTGTTTCATAGTTATAACAAATCTCTCCATTGCTCGACTGGTCGTTGTCCCTTTCAAGTGGATCTAAGATATCAAGCATTATGTCTAATTGATGTTGTCATGCCTCATGCGAATACATAGAAAAAATCCACACATGTACAATCTGAGACTGATACAACTACCAAATTTACTGAACGCATCAAACACATCCACTAGAAGGTTCATGACATCTTGGAGAAGTCCAATGCCAAGTACAAGTAGCGACATGATCAACATTGGGTACCACACGAGTTTTAGGTGGGAAACAAAGTTTGCATGCATTGGTAGAAATAACGCCTTACCAGAGCCCATCAGAAGCTCATACAACACAAATATGGGCCTTACAACATCACAAAGGTTGTGGGAGACAATGATTTTGAGCTCAAGATTCCCCCATTCCTTGGCTTGCAACCAATGTTCAATGTGGATCACCTTAGGCCATACTTTCCAATGATTACTAGATACATCATACATTGCAGAACAAATCACACTAATAGAGCTAAACCCAAACTGCATGGAACATACCACAACTGATGGAGTCAATAACACTCACTAGTAGAAGATCCAATTGTATTGGCTTGTCAAATTTGGCCATCTCATGGAGGCAGTAACCATAATGGGGGCCATCACTTCCTAAGGGGGGAGGACTAATCCATGTGGATATTAATGGCCACCCATCTATTCCACTTGATTTTTTCTTTAGGTTTCCTTAATTGTAGCACAATTTACTATTTTCGGTAGTTTTTCAAGTCATGAACCTCTGGAGTCATTTTTCAGGCCCTAAACGATGTTTTGTTTGGAAAATATACAATCTATTGGCCTAAAATATTTTTTTTCACTAAAAATTTGTAGTCGTCAGATATATATTTATAACAAGGTATCATATGCCTCAAACGAAGATCGTATGCCAAAGTTACGACCACAGGAAGTTGATGTATCAATTTACACAAACGGGGCCCACTGACTTTTGGTGCTTCATCTCCCAGGGTTAGGTTTTTGGATGTTTAGGGTTTTCCATTACTTATAAATAATAAATAGGCCTTCGATCCTCATTGTAACACAATTCAGAAGGCATGTAGCTACCACATCTCTTCTCGGAGATAAGCTACCATCACTTGATCTAGTTTATTTCCATTCTGCATGTAAACATTTTTCATTATTTTGTTATTAATGAACTGAAGTTCTATTTTCATTGTATCTTTGTGTTTCTGTTCATATTTGTATTTCATTTCATTCCTTCATAAATCTGGAACAATGGTATTAGAGTGGCATTTTAGCAAGATTGATTTGAAGTCTGGTTATCACTAGGTTCCAATAGAGCCCACAAATGTATGGAAGACTGCATTCAAATCCAAGGAAGGTATTTTTTAATGGTTTGTCATGCCCTTTGGGTTGATAAATTTCCCTGCTACTTTTATGAGGTTGATGGATGATATCTTACAACCCTTCACCAACTTGTTAGTTGTTTTTTATTTGGATGACATCCTCATTTTTAGCAAGAGTTGGAAAGAACTTGCAACACATTTGACATGTCCTTCAAACCCTGCGACAACACAAACTGTGTGCCAACTTGGAGAAATGCACCTTTGGCACGAAACATGTCTAATATCTAAGTTACATCATAGATGAGCATGGCGTGCATGGGGATCCAGCTAAGATCAAAGTCATTTAGGATTGGTCAGCCTTGACCACTCTAATAGAGCTTTGCAGCTTTTTGGGCCTCGCAAATTTTCATTGGAGGTTCATGTTTAGATTCTCCCATATCACTTGGCCTTTGAGTCACATTACCAAGGGCAGAGTGATAGAAAAGTTTTTCAGGTCTGAGTCCCAATAGGAGGTGTTCGTTGAGATGAAGTACCACCTCTGCTATGCATTTGTGCTCACATTGCGAGACTTGCAGCAATCGTTTGAAATTGAGACAAAATGACTCTAACTATGTTATTGGCGCAGCCTTATCCAACACGAGCATCCAGTGGCCTGTCATAGTGAGACACTTTCTGATACAAATCAAAAGCACCCCACCTATGATAAATAGATGTATTATATCGTGCAGGCTTGCCAACAATGGAAACATTACGTTATGGGGAAGGAGGCGATCATCCACACTGATCACCAACCTCTTTAGTTTATACAGACACAAGGGAATTTGCAGAATGATTGCCATCAGAAGTGATCTATATATCTACAAAAATTCCACTTGAAAATTAAATACAAAAAGGGTAGCACAAGTCATGTTTCAAATTTCCCCAATCGACCCCCAGTTGCAGTATTGACTACTGTTCTAAACTCTTGTGGCCACGAGACCTCTCGATGGCCGCAACTGTACAAAAATTATCCAGAGTTTTCTACCACATACAAGATTGTAGTGGATTGAAAGCAAGTTCCCATATTCCACCTCCAAGATGCATTATTATGATACGGGGGACACCTTTGTGTTCCTCCAGTGAATGTGCCGAGCTTATTTGGGAGGTGCACTACAGTCAAGTCGAAAGACACTTTGGTGTGGAGAAAATTGTGGCCATACTACAAAAGTACTTTTGTTGGCCAAAACTCCGATAGGATGTTGGAAAATATATCAAATCCTCCACTTCCTATGCCATCTCCAAGCCAACCATAAAAAATTAAGGCTTGTACGCTCCTCTTCCTACTCCCAGCCAGCGTTAGGAATCCATCTCCATGGACTTTCTGTCTGGCCTCCCTTCTACCACGCATGGTAATGATGGCTATATTGGTCATGGGAAATTTTTCTAAGATGGCTATATTGGCAGCCTGCAATAAGAGTATCACATCAGATGAGACTTCCAAGATCTTATTTGAACGAGTGTGGGTACATTTTTGGATCCCATAGAACATTATATTAGATCAGGATAGTAGTTTCCTGAGCACATTTTGTTTGAGCCTCTTAGCACTATTGGGCATCAAGCTCACTAAGTCAACTGCATTCCATCCCCAAGCTGAGGACCAGGCATAGGTCATCAACATGATGATAGTACACATACTCCTTATGTATAACTCCAAGCATCCACAGACCTAGTATGAGAGCTATAAAAAATCTCTCCATAGTTTGACTATTCATAGTCCCTTTCAAGTGGGTATCAGATTTCAACCATTGTGTCTAATTGATGTTTCCATGCCTCATGCGACTACACAAAAAAAATCCAAACATGTATAGTTTGAGGCTGATAAAGAAACCAGATTTATTGAACACATCTAGCACATCCTACAACAGGTTCACATCTTGGATAAGTCTAATGCCAAATACAAACAACAACATGATCAACATCGATTTCCGCACAAGTTTCAGGTGGGTGACAAATTTTGAGCATTTGTAGAAAGAACGTCTTACCAGAGCCCAATAGAAGCTCATATCACTTTGATATGGACATTACACCATCACCAAGTTTATGGGATACAATGAATTTAAGCTTATCATTCCCCCATTCGTTGTATTGCATCCAATGTTCAATGTGGATGCCTTCGACCATACTTTCCACCATTACTGGACACATCAGGCATTGCAGAAAATCTCACACCAACAGAGCTAAACCCAGACAACATGGAATAGGCCAGAACTGATTGGATCATGGACATGTAGGTCAAGAATACTCACTAGCATAAAATTAAATTGTACTGGGTTGTCAAAGTTAGCCAACTCCTGCACTAATTCAAGTTCAACAGAAGTTTCCCCTTGTCATGGAGGAACTCAACACAATGGGGGCCGTTTCTTCCTAAGGGGGGATGAATAATACGGGTGGATATTCATGTCCACCCACCTATTCCACTTTCCTTAATTATAGCATAGTTTGCTATTTTTAGCAGTTTTTCGGGTCCTAAAATTTTTGAGTTATTTTGAGGCCCTAAACGATATTTTTTTCTGGAAAACGGGCAAACCAATAATATGTAGCAAGATTTTGCAATCAAATTTTGTAGTCCTTAGATAGATATATGTGATGATGTATCATACATGTCAAACATAGATCATATTCCAAAATTACGACTCTAGGGAGTTGATCCACCAATTTACCCCAATAGGGCCCACAAAATTTTGATGCTTCATCTCCTAGGGTTAGGTTTTTGGATGTTTAGGTTTTTCCATTGTTTCTAAATAATAAATAAGCCATCAAGCTTCATCGTAACACAATCCAGAAGGCATGTATCCACCACATCTCTTCTCCTAGATAAGCTACCATCGTCTGAGCTAGTTTATTTCCATTCTGCATGTAAACCATTTTCAATACTTTGTTATTAACGAACTGAAGTTATGTTTTCGTTGTGTCTTTTTGTTTCTATTGATATATGTATTTCATTTCATTCCTTCATAATTTTGGTTTAGTGGTATCAGAGTGGTATTCTCTTTCTCTGTTTTTCTATGCATGTCCCCAACGAGGTTGGGATATAAGGAGTTAGGGCTTGAACTGCTTGATCATTTGCAATACTAACCTTGCCGACCCCGATGACCTCCCATGGTTGAAGAAAAGAAAGACAAGGGAGCAGGAGTTCCTTTCAAAATATTGCTTGAACTAGCCTTCAAGTGAAAAAGGAACGCAATGATGTACAAATTTTCTCAGATCCTTCGATGGATGCCCATCGGCGATGCATCTTCATCCTTGAGTCTCTTCGGAGGCGCCACCCCTCCAAGGTATAAGTAAAATTTAATATCCCTATATTCGAAGGTCAAATAGATGTATATGTTATAAATAAATGGTTGAATCTATTGGAAGCATACCTTTCAATCCACAGTTTCTCTGATAGGGAGAAGACTACTTTTACACTGATTAAGGCTGCTCCCTTTATCAAGGACCAGTAGGAAAATTAATATGAGAAAAGGGTCGAGGAACCCTCTCTATTTAAAGTTTCTCACTCCTAGAACTATTTCCAACACAATTTTAAGGAATAGTAATACCCCGTGGGGAGCTATGAAGACAAGTACAAACAATGGACCACTGTACAACAACAAAGGGGGCCAAGTATTTCAACAAGATCAATTTGAAGTTTGGATATCACTAGGTTCCAATAGATCCCACAAATGTATGGAAGACTGCCTTTAAATCCAAGGAAGGCCTTTTTGAATGGTTGGTCATGCCCTTCAGTTGAAAAATTCCCTGGCTACTTTTATAAGGTTGATGGATGACATCTTGTGGCCCTTCACCAACTCATTCATGGTTGTTTATATGGAAGACAACCTCATCTTTAGCAAGAGTCGGCAAGATCACTTGCAACACATTCGACAGGTCCTTCAAACCTCGCGATAGCACAAAATTTGTACCAAATTGGAGAAATGTACCTTTGGAATGAGCCTAGTCCAATATATCAATTACATCATAGATGAGTAATGCATGCATGTGGATCCAGCTAAGATCCAAGTCGTTGAGGATTGGTAAGTCGTGACCACTCTAATAGAGATTTGCAACTTTTTGGGCCTCACAAATTTTTATTAGAGTTTCGTGTTTGGATTCTCCCATATCACTTGGCGTTTGAGTAAGATTACCAAGGGTGGAGCATATCACATTACAGGAATTGCAAGAACAATTTGAAATTGAGACAGATGCCTTTGACTATGCTATTTGTGCAGTACTCAACCAACATGGGCATCCAGTGGCCTATAATAGTGAGACACTTTCCAATGCAATTAATAAGTACCCCACCTATGTTAAATATATGTATTCTATCGTGTAGGCTTGCCGATAATGGAAACATTACATTATGGGAAATGAGACAGTCATCCACACTGATCACCAACCTCTTTAGTTTATACAGACATAAGGGAAGTTGCAGAATGATTGCCATCATAAGTGGTTTACATATCTGCAACAATTCCACTTGAGCATTAAATACAAAAAGGGCATCATCAATCATGTTGCAGATTGCCTTTTTCGGTCCATATTTGCAACCCTAACTATTGTTCTCAACTATTGTGGCCATAATACCTTTGAATGGTCGCAATTGTACAAAAATGATCCATACCTTTCCACCACATACCAGATGTTGGTGGATGGCAAGCCTAATTCTTGATTTCCACCTCCAGGATGCATTATTATGCTACCTATGCCACCTTTGTGTTCATTCAAGCAAGTGTGCCAAGGTGATTTGAGAGGCACACTATAGTCGGTTCACAAGACACTTTAGTGTGTAGAAAATTGTGGCCGTACTACAGAAGTACTTTGATTGGAAAAAACTCTGGCAGGATGTTGGAAAATATATCATATCCTAAATTTCTCGTGTTATCGGCAAGCCAACCATAAAGAAGCAAGGCTTGTAAAATCCTCTTCATACTCCTAGCTAGCCCTCGGAATCCATCTCCATGTACTATTTGTATGGCCTACCTTCTACCAAGCATGGTAATGACTGTGTATTTTTTGTCATGGACACATTCTCTAAGATGGATATATTAGTGGTATGCAAGAAGAGTATCACAACAAAGGACACTACCAAGTTCTTCTTTGAATGAGTATGGGTACATTTTGGGATCCCATAGACCATTATATCAGATCAGGTTCCAAAGCACATTTTGGTCGAGTCTGCAGACACTCTTGGACACCAAGCTCATCAAGTTGATTTCATTCAATCCCTAGACTGATGGCCAGACAGAGGTTGTCAACAGGATGATAGTACACGTACTTCGCATGTAAAACTCCAACCATGCACAAAGCTAGGATAATATCCTTCCCTATGTGTAGCATAGCTATAAAAAATCTCTCCATAGCTCTACTAGTCATATTACCTTTCAAGTGGGTCTGGGATTTTTCAACCATTGTGTCTAATTGATGTCGCCATGCCTCATGCAACTACACAAACATAATCCACACATGTACAGTCTGAGTTTATAAATAAACCAAATTTATTGAATGCATCCAAAATATCCGCTAGTAGGCTCACGACATCTTGGAGAAGTCTAATGCCAAGTAGAAGCAACGACATGATCAACATTGGGTGCCACACACGTTTCTTGTGGGCGACAAAGTTTGGCTGCATTTTCAGAAAGAATGTATTACCAGAGCCCATCATAAGCTCAGACCACTCTGATATGGTCTTTACAACATCACCAAGCTTGTGGGAGACAATGCTTTTGAACTTAGAATTCCCCCATTCCTTGGCCTACACCAAGTGTTCAATGTGGATTGCCTTTGGCCATACTTTCCACCATTACTAGACACATTAGACATTACAGAACAACTCACACCAACAGAGATAAACCAAGACTACATAGACCATGCCACAATTGATCGTATCATGGAAATTCAGGTCAATAAAACTCGCCAGTAGAAAATATAACTGTTTTAGGTTGTCAAAGTTAGCCAACTCTTGCACCAAGGCAAGTGGATCACTGGAGACCAAGTTCAGCAAAATTTTCCCCATCTCATGGAGGCACTCACTGCAATAGGGACCATTGCTTCCTAAGGGGGTTGGATTGATCCAGGTGGATATTGGTGGCCACCCACCTTTTCCACTTGATTGTTTCTTTCAATTTCCTTAATTGTAGCACAATTTACCATTTTTGGCATTTTTTCGGGTCTTGAACTTTCAGAGTCGTTTTGAGGACCTAAACGATGTATTTTTGGAAAAAGTGAAAACTTGTAGCTTTTTTCAAGGGTTTGCAGTTGAAATTTATAGTCATAAAAAATATATTTGTGATGAGGTATCGTACACATCAAGCATAGATTGTATGCCAAAGTTACGACCCCGGGAAGTTGATGTACTAATTCCCCAATGAGGCCCATAAACTTTCAGCGCTTCATCTCTTAGGGTTAGGTTTTTTTATGTTTATGGTTTTCTATTGTTTTACAATAATAATTAGGCCTTCGAGCCTCATTGTAACACACTTAAGAAGACATGTAGCTACCACATATCTTCTCAGAGATAAGCTACCATCACTTGAGCTATTTTATTTCCATTCCGCAAGTAAACAATTGTCATTACTTTGTTATTGATGAATTGAAGTTTTGTTTACACTGTATCTTTTTTTATATTCATATCTATATTTCATTTCATTTCTTCATAAATTTGGATCAGTGGTATCAGAGCGTTCTTCTCTTTCTTTGTTTTTCTGTGCGTGTCCCCAACGAGGTCGAGGTATAAGGAGTTAGGGCTCGAACTGGTTGAACTTTGCAAGACTGGCCTCACCGACCCCGATGACCTACCATGGTGGAAGAAAAGAAATGCAAGGTAGTAAGAGATCCTTTCAAATTATTGCTTGAATAAGCCCTCAAGCGATAAAGTAACAAAATGATGGATAATTTTTTCTAGATCCTTTGGCAAATTCCCACCGGTGACACATCTTCATCCAACAATCACTTTGGAGGCGCCTCCCCCTTCAAGGTACAAGTAAACTTTGATATCCTTATATTTGAAGGTCAAATAGATGCAGATGTTGTAGATAAATGATTGATTCTGTTGGAAGGATACCTTTTGGTCCAAAATTTCTCTGATAGTGAGAAGATTACTTTGGCACTACTTAAGGTTGCTCCCCATGTCAAGGGCTAGTGGGAAACTTACTGTGAGAAAAGGGCTAAGGAACACTCTCTATTTACAAGCACCCCCTCTTGGAACTCTTTCTGAGATGCTATCAAGGAAAAATATTACCTCGTAGGGAGCTATGAAGACAAGTACATACAATGGACCACACTATGATAGCAAAGGGGGACAAGTATTTTAGCAAGATTGATCCGAAGTATAGGTATCACCAAATTCCAATAAATCCCACAGATGTATGGACCACTACCTTCAAATCCAAGGAAGGCCTTTATGAATGGTTGGTCATGCACTTTGGGTTGAAAAATTCCATTGCTACTTTTATGAGGCTGGTGAATGACATCTTGCGGCCCTTCACTAACTTGTTCGCGATTGTTTATTTGGACAACATCCTCATTTTTATCAATATTTGGGAAGAGCACTTGCAACACATTCGACAGGTCCTTCAAACACTGCAATAACATAAACTGTGTGCCAACTTGGAGAAATGTGCCTTTGGCATGAGACAGGTCCAATATCTGTGTTAGATCATAGATGATCAAGGTGTGGATGTGGATCCGACTAAGATCCAAGTCATTCAGGATTGACCAAATCTGACCACTCTAACAAAACTTTGAATCTTTTTGGGCCTTGCCAATTTTTATCGAAGGTTCATATTGGGATTCTCCCATATCACTTGGCCTTTGAGTTAGATTACCAAGGGTAGAGTGAAAGAAAAATTTTCCTAGTCCGAGTCACAACAACAGGCGTTTGTTGAGTTGAATCACTGTCTTTGTTCTTCACTTGTACTCACATTACTAGAGTTGAAGAAACCATTTGAAATTGAGACAAATTCCTCCAACTATGCTATTGGTGTATTCCTCGCCCAGCACGAGCATCCAGACACTTTATAGTATAATTAAAAAGTACCCCACCTATGATAAAGAGATATATTCTATCATGTAGGCTTGCCAACAATGGAAACATTACATTTTGGGAAAGGAGACAATCACATTAGAGGAAATTTCATCCTAAAAGTGCACATGAAATTTTCATGTAATTTCCATGTCATAATATATAAACCGATCAAAATCCTTTAAATTTAAAAAGAGGTATATGTAAATATTTTGGAGGGAAAAGAAGAAAAACTACTTTTTTTAATTGTATTTTTGGTTCATCTCCTTGTGGTGTTTACTCAAATTTCAAGTGTAGACACCCATTAGATGTGGAATTAAATTCCACATTTAATGAGTAACCATTATGCATACTTTTGAGAAGACCCAAGTGTGCATAATGGGTACTTATTGGAGGTGGAATTCAATTCTGCATCCAACGAGTGTCTACACTTTAAATTTGAGTAAATATATAAGGAGATAAGTCAAAGATACAATTAAAAAAAGTAGTTTTCTTCTTTTCTCTCCAAAATTCACAACTCTTATTTTATTATTTTAACTATTATTTTATCATTTTTCCTTAGGAAGCCACTTTTAGGATGAAATTTCCTCTAATTTCCACACTGATTACTGACCTCTTCAGTTTATACAGACACAAGGTAAGTTGCAGAATTATTGCCATCATAAGTGGTCTACATATCTGCAACAATTCCAATTGAACATTAAAATAAACAAATGGCATTACCAATCATGTTGCAGATTGCCTCAACAGGCCTCCAGTTGCATCCCTGTCTATGGTTCTTGAATCTTGTGGCCACGAGACCTTTGGATGGCCGCAACTATACAAAATGATCTGGATCTCACCACCACGTACCAGGTGCTAGTGGATGGCAAGCAAGTTCCTAATTTCCACCTCCAGGATGCATTATTATGCTACCTGGGCCATCTTTTTGAGTTGTCAAGCGAGTGTGCCAAGCTGATTTGGGAGGCGCACTTCATTCAGGTCACAAGACACTTTAGTGTGGAGAAAACTGTGGCCATACTACAAATTTACTTTTATTGGCCAAAGCTTTGACAAGATGTTGGAAAATATATCAAATCTTGCACTGCTTGTGCCATCACCAAGCAAACCATCGAGAAGAAAGGCCCATAGACTCCTCTTCCTACTCCCAACCAATCTTGGGAACCCATCTCCATGGACTGTCTATTTGGTGTCCCTTCTACCAAGCATGGTAATGATTGGGTACTTGTGGTCGTGGACAAATTTTCTAAGATGACTTATTGGTGGCATGCAAGAAGAATATCACAACAAAGGACAATGCCAAGCTCTTCTTTGAATGAGCGTGGGTAAATTTTGGGATATCATAGACCATTATATCAAATCAAGATAGAAGGTTCTTGAGCACATTTTGGTCAAGCCATTGGACACTATGTGACACCAAGCTCACCAAGTTGACTACTTTCTTTCCCCAGACCGATAGCCAGAGTTCATCAACAGGATGATAATACACATACTCTGCATGTACAACTCCAAGAATCCATGAAACTAGGATGAGATCCTTCCCTATGTGAAACACAACTACAACAAATATATCCATAGATCCATTGGTCGCAGTCCCTTTCAAGCGCGTCTGGGATTTCAACCATTGTGTTTGATTGATGTCACCATGCCTCATGCGACTACACAAACATAATCCACACATGTATAGTTCAAGGATGATACAGAAACCATGTTTATTGAACGCATCCAACACATCTTCCAGCAGGTTCCTAACATCTTGGAGAAGTCTAATTCCAAGTATAATCAGTGACATGATCAACATCAGGTGCCACACAAGTTTCAGGTGGACGAAAAAGCTTGGTTGCATTTGCAGAACGAACCCCTTACCGGAGTCCATCAGAAGCTCAAACCACTCTAATATGGGCCTTGCACCATCACCAATATTGTGGGAGACAATTCTTTTGAGCTCAACTTTACCCCATTTCTTGGCCTACACCCGGTGTTCAATGTGCACTACCTTCGACCATACTTTCCACCATTATTGAACACATTAGACATTTCAGAACAACTCACACTAACAAAGCTAAACCCAGACTGTATATAAAATGACACAACTGATTGGATCATGGAAATGAAGGTCAAGAACACTCGCCAATTAAAAATCTAACCATATCAGGTTGTCAAAGTTGGCCAACTCCTGCACCAAGGCAAGTGGCTCACTAGGGACCAAGTTCAACATAAGTTTCCCCATATCATGGAGACACTCAACAAAATGGGGAAAAATTATTCCTAAGGGGGGAGTATCAATCCAAGTGGATATTGGTGTCCACCCATCTATTCCACTTGATTTTTTCTTTCATTTTCCTTAATTGTAGCACAATTTACTATTTTTGGCAGTTTTTTGGGTCCTAGACATCTGAAGCCGTTTTTTGGAAAACTTGAAAATCGCTTAACCTATAGCAAGGGTTTTTAGTCAAAAGTTGTATTCATTGGATATATATTTCTAACAAGTTATTGTAGGCCTCAAATAGAGATTGTATGCCAAAGTTACGACCTGGGGAAGTTGATGTACAAATTTACCCCAACGGGGCCCACAAACGTTTGGTGCTTCATCTCCTAGGGTTAGGTTTTGGATGTTTAGGGTTTTCCATTGTTTATAAATAATAAATAGGCCTTCGAGCCTCATTGTAACATAGTTCAGAAAGCATGTAGTAGACACATTTCTTCTTAAAGATAAGATACCATCGCCTGAGCTAGTTTATTTCCATTGTGCATGTAAACAATTTTCAGTACTTTGTTACTAATGAATTGAAGTTATGTTTTCGCTATATATTTTTGTTCATGTTCATATTTGTATTTCATTTCGTTCCTTCATAAATCTAGATCATCCATATCTATGCCTTTAAAACAACAATGTTCATTCATACAAGGATGTCTCATTCCTCAAGATTGCAAGCTATGATAACTTAATACATTACATAAGCATAAAGCATTTAGAACATGAGAGTCATAGGAATACACTTATCTTTGATATATTTATCCAAACAACTAATATTGGGTCTTCAACTCTCCGCCCAACCTTACACACACTACGACCAAGTCATTCTTGCATTAGTCACCCCTAAGCCATATTCCAAAGCTTGAGGATAAATGCTTAAGGGATTAAACTATCCAGAGAACTATCCACCTCCATCCACCAACTAAATCATTTTATCAATATCTCACAGGGAATATAGAGGTCCACCACCTCCATACTTTAGCTACTCCAATAAGAATTATGGCTTTACCATATAGGCTGGAACATGGAATCCATAGGCTCACCACCTACACCATAAAATGAATGAGGGACTTTAGAGGCTTAACACCTCCACCCTCAACAAGTCCTTAACACAATGGTTCCACTTGATCCCAGGAATCTATAATCCACTGTAAAAGCTAGAAAAAAAGCAAAGGAGGGCTAAATAACTCTCCTTACTGGAATACAGGGAGTTGGCCTCCACCCAAGTTGTCAAGGGAATCCAAAGAATGACATCTCCACCCTCCAGTCTTATAGGGAATCCATAGAATACTTTCCTCACCTAGAAGATATTATTCTACCTCCCAATGGTAACTAAATGGTTTCTCTACTCCTTGCCTTCTAGCAGTGACATAAAGCTATGTGCTATTTTCCTCTTGTGATATGCTTTATTTCCTTCACTGAAACTTAACCAATGCTTCTATGAACCTCTCTTTGAGGCTTTATTTCCATTTTTCGTGTTTCCTTGAGTTTATTTATCTATTGTCTTACGTTCTCTCTATTGTTCTCCCCTCACTACATATGAATGATCTCTTCACGAATTCCTCCTCCTCTTGCAGTGCCATTCTCGATGCCCCTTCCAGTTCCTTCCTTGTGGGTATTTTCTATCGCGATGCAACTGTTTCAATTACGTGGGAAGGCACTCCTATCACCTTTTACTTATCCTCTATATCATGGTGGTTCTTATTTCTGAGTAGTGATGGGGGTGTTGTTGTGTTAGCTCGTTACCCCACTCTCCCATTGGTTGAATCCAACTGTCCCTGTTGTCAGCACAACCCATCCTTAAATGTTTTTTCCTTTCATCCCTGTGGAATTATCCAAGGCATACATGGATATTTTGTCATTCTTTCATGCTTTATTAATTTATAGAACAAATCCATTTAAGGAACACTTTCTATCCATTCAATGGATGTCATGAAACCAATCAAGGTTCCCTCAAATCCCAAACAATCTCCTTCCTCAAACAAGAGAATCCATGTCCCAATTCTCAGGCCTTCTTAATTTATAATCAAAATACATGAATGTTTACAATTGTTTGTAAGAGGGGAATTTTCCCAAAGGGGTTGTTGCAGTATTAGTTAGGGGAATTGGGTTAGTTTTATGAGATGTCTAGTTGGTCAAGGTATCTTCCAAATTCCCAAGGTTAATGTACCTTTTAAGATCCCTATGGATGAGTGCCATATGAGATGATGGGGCCAACCTTTGGAGATGGATGATAGTCAATATACCTCTTAAAATGAGCCTTATGGCCACAAATCTTGATAGATTCTCAAGGTCATCGAAATGGAGGTATTTATATTTATATTTACGTGGAGATGGTCTTTTGATTACTTTAGTCACATCATAATGGATGAATCATATGTTAGTTAGTTGTTGTTACAAAGGGACTTATGCCATGGTTGAAGATTTATGTGTCATAATGTCACAAGTGTGAATGGTGTGATTGTAGAAGAGTGTGGAAGATGAAGGGGAGAAGAAAACTACTATGAGTGACATGATTTGATACATGAATGTGTGTCCATGTTGAAAATTATGCATTTCAAGAAATATAGTCAAGAGCACATGGAAGGGAAGTGCCCTCTTATGCATATAGTTATGAGTATAAAAATAACTACATATTGTGTAAATGTTATGCTTATTAAAATTGAATTTGTATGTTGCATTGGAAAATATTACAAAATAAGTTAATATTAGGTACACAATTCAATGAAATGACATGATTTGATACATGAATGAGTGTCCATGTTGCAAATTATGCATTTCAAGAAATATAGTCAAGAGCACATGGAAGGGCAGTGGCCTCTTCTACATATTATTATGAGTATAAAAATAGTTGCATACTCATATTATTATGAGTATAATAATAGTTGCATATGTATATTATAATGAGTATAAAATAGATGCATATTGTGTAGATGTTAAGCTTATTAAAATTGATTTTGTATGTTGTATTGGAAAATATTATAAAATAAGTTAATATTAGGTACAAAATTCAATGAAAGATTAGTTAATCTAATAATGAGGACTAATCACATGGGCATGTATGAGGGATGACAAGTAGAGACTTTCATATATATATATATATATATATATATATATATATATATATTTTTATTTGTTTTTTTTGAAGTGTGTGCTTGCAGTGAAGATCATAGGGACAACATAAAGAATATTTAATGTTCCATTCTGTTGGTTTTCTGCATATTATTTGGGTAGGTCTCTTGTTGATTTAAGGCGAGTCGAGAGTGTTGTATTAACTTGGAGTTGTGATGGAAAGTAAAGGGAAACTCTTGTAGAGCTCTAGTGATTGAGAGTTCAAGGGTATTGGGAAATATGGTTGGGTGGAGAATTGTTTTTCAAATTGTTGCATTCTTTTTTGTGGTTATTATCTTTTTGTCTGTCAAGTTGTCTGTGATCCTCCAAGCTTGACTTGTAGCTTGAGGAGTCACGACCCAGGGGCATCTAAGCCGTCAAAGTCACCCGGGGATCGCACCCGGAGGCTGGGCCACACCAACCCTTTTATTGACTAGAGTTTTTAGCATGTCTCCTCCCCCTAGCACAGGGCACAACCACCCACATGAGGTTTGATCCTGGATCGCCTTGTTGACGAGACCCATCATTAACCGATTGTTCTAGCGAGACTTGACTTTTTTGTGGTTATTGATTTATAATTCAATTATTATTTTTTCTAAATTTTTCTTAATTACAAATATATTTTACTTTATTACATAAATTAAATAAATTTATTATATAAAATGTTAATAATTTTTTTTGAAAATATGTGAGAATATTTTTACTTAATTCTAAATTGTTAATTTATAAATAAATTATATTTAAGTATTTTATATAATTTAGAATTAACTAAAAATATTCTCACATATTTTCAAAAAAAATTATTAAATTATATTTAAGTTAATTTTTATAATAATAAATTGTTAATCATATTTATTGAAATTTACATTTAAAAATATACTGCGCTATTTTTATTCATTTTTATATTAATAAATTAAAATTTTATTTTAATTAGTTATTACATTTTATATAAAAATTTATTAATTTTTCATATTTTTGTATTTATTTTATTATTATTTATGAGTACTGTTAAATATTAAATCTCTACATATTTTGTATTTATTTCATTATTATTGATGGTTACGGTTGAATATTGCATTATTTTACTTAAATTTAAAATTAAGATAATATTTTGTTATCTTATTATTATTTATTTTGTATTTATTATTTTTCATATTATGTATTTATCTGATTAAAATTTATCAATTAATAATAATATTATTTATTTTATTATTATTATTATTTTGCTAAATTTAAAATTAAGATAATATTTTGCTATATTATTACTATTTATTTTATATTTATTGCTTTTTCTATTTTCTATTTATTTTATTTTTATTTATCAGTTAATAATAGTATTATTGAATATTACATTTCTAAGTACTATGAATAACCATGTTCTCTAAATTTCCTTTGTTTTAATTTCTCTTTATTCATCATTTTTAGTCTTTTTCTCTATATTTAAGATATGTAGTAGAATGAGATGTTGAATAATAGTCCTTTTCCATTGGCACAACTTATTCTCCCTATTCCCGATTGTGTCTATTTATCATTAAAGTGTTGAAATGTTGAACTTTTGTTATTTTTTTTAATAAAAAATGACATGTAAATTTACTCATCAAAGAAGAATGAAATTAAATTTTATATATGTGAAATCACATTTGAGAGTTACATAATGTAAAAAAAATAATACCATCCAAAAAAGAAACCCAAAAGGGCTTGCCCTAAGACCACACCATGAAATATTTTTGGAGGAAATAAACTACACAATTTAGACAACCATTTTTAAAACCCTATGGTATGCATAAGAAAGACAAACCCTAGGACATAAAAATGAAAACATTGCAAAAGCAAAGGTAAGGCAAAAACCCCACAAAACAAAAAGACTGTGAATACTCTCGCATATTACGAATAAGGTTCAACAACCCACAGGAAAAACACCAGAAAAAATATAGTTGCGCGCAGGTTTCCCTGAAAGCCTAAACAAACAACACAGAACTAGACATCGAATATATACGAAATAGGACAACACACCAAATAAATAATCACACGACATCATCCATGCAAACAAACACAAGCGCCAATCGAAGAGGGCACTAACAACGATAGAGAGAAGTTGGGTGACAACACTACAAATCATAACCCCAAGCATTTCCTAAATTGAACTAGAATATTGGCAGAAATAGAAGAAGGACCCTGAAGAAAGCAGAGGGTTGCAATGAAACACCCATGTGCATTAGAAAGAGTCCAATACATAAAACGACACTGTCAACACAACAAGAAGATGAAAACCCCGACAACTAAATAGATAAAGGCACAAAACAGAGAGTTGGGGTGGTTAGGGATCAACCTCTCAACCTTCCACTCCCTCAACTCCTTAAATAACAACTCATGTATACTATTTTTTTAAATGTTAAACTAGTAACATGTACAATCCTTTATTTCATTGTATCGAGAGGTGATTTACAGTTTAGAATAGAGACAAAGACACTTTACAATTTAGAATAAAAAGCACAAAGGTACTTTATAATCTAGAATAGAGAATAGATAAACACTTTACACTTTAGCAAGGGGAGCATTTCACTATAAGGGAGATGCTTTACAATTTAGAATAGGAACAAAGACACTTTACAATTTAGAATAGAAGCATAAAGGTACTTTACAATTTAGAATAAGGAGTAGATAAACACTTTATAGTTTAGTAAGGGGAGCATTTCAGTATAAGGGAGATGGTGTAATGTCTATAAATAGGTGTAAAATAAACATTTAAATATAATAAATATAATAAAAAAATAAAACATAACAAAAGTATACCCAATTAAAATTAAAAAATAAAAATATATAAAAACATAAATTAGTTTAAAACATAAACTTTAAACAATTAAAAGTGAGCAACTTAGCCATAACTTAGGAAACTAAGAAAAAGGTAAAGTAACAAATTTTTTGAAGAACCCAACATATTTAAGTAAGGTTTTGACACATATTATAAACACTATTTTATGTTTTTGTAATTATAATATCATTTCTTAAGTAATATTACTTCATATTATCCACCTATTTTATTACAAATAATAAGAAGTCAAAAATTAGTAAAGTATTTCAAAATTAGCAAAGTATTTCAATATAGAATATAGGTAGCATTTAAGATTTTTACATATCTTGATTGCATACAACTTAATGAAAAATTATCTTACTAATATTGCATTTTTTTTTTGTCAAATTCATTTTAAATTATGTTTGACTAATTTTTTTTTTATAAAAAATCTATAATTTAACATTACAACTTAAATTTTATTATATTTATTTATTTTAACCATTTAGCTGTAAAATAAAAAGCAAAACTAAACTTTCACTCTCAACCAAATTCCCAATTTCAAAAAACAAATAACTTTCACTCTCAACCAGATTCCCAATTTCTGCGCTTGTCACCCATTTTTGGATTATTTTTAATATTACATCTATAAATAAATATAAAATACTTTGTTACTAATAATGGTTTAATATGTTCACATCAAAGTTTTTAGTAATCAAACATACTTCAAGATTATTAAGTTGATTGGTCGGCCATAAAGGAAAAAAAGATAATGAATATCAACTAAGAAAGTGAACTTTGTGGATAGTATTTGATGGATACCTCTCACGGGTCAATCAACGGGAAATTAATAGTCTCTGAGACCCATTCGGAATGGTAGTTGCGTCTAATATCATTCACCCAACCAGTGCAGATGCCCAAAACACCACATACGCTAGACTATATGTGTCGGTGAGTGAGCGTGACAGTAAGTGGAGTGGCTTCAGGGAAATATCACATCAGTGGTAAAGTGCACCTTTAAACAGACGCGTCACCATCACATTATTGCTCAATGCGTCCACTGCCTCTTTTGAAAGCTTTCTTGCAGTTTTACCCTTCACAGATCCTTTCGTCCATCATCTAAATGATATTCGTCGATCCATCCATACGATTTCCATAATCCTGTGTCAATGGCAAACCTAACTATCGGCTCCCTCGACTCTGAAAATGCTTCTGCTGCTTCTTCTTGCAGGGCTTCCACTTCTGCCTCTACTTCTTGTCTCGATTACCATATCTTTATCAATCATCGCGGGCCTGATGTAAAAAAGGGCTTTGCCAGCCATCTTTACAGACGCCTTCGTGATCAAGGATTGAGCGTCTTTTTGGACAGGGAGGAATTGGAAGAGGGCCACAATATTTCTTCTCAGATTGAAAACGCTATCCGTAGTGCGTCTGTCCACGTTGCAATTTTATCTCCAACGTATGCGCAATCTAGATGGTGTTTGGATGAACTTGTCCTCATGAAGAATTCCGGGGCTTTCATTTTTCCAGTATTCTACAAGGTCGATCCTTCTGTGGTCCGTTGGACGGACAAAGACAAAGACGGAGCCTTCGCTGAAGCCCTGCGGCAACTTGAACAGAAAACAACAAATGACTCTGAAACTGGTAAAAAGAAGCCACGCTACAGCTCTGATACCATTCAGAATTGGAGAAACGCACTTTCCCATGTAGCGGATCTGAGCGGTTTCGTCCATGGGTGAGACGCATCTGTGCTAATTAATATTCATTTGTTGGATTGATGATATTGGCTGCATGATATACTTACCTACCCTTTTCTGACTTTTTTATTTTACTCCATTCAGGGCGGAGGACGATGAAGGTGAGCTCTTGGAAAACGTTGTGGAGGCCGTTTTGAAGAAGGTTCCAAAGACATTGTTGGATGTGGCAAAATATCCAACCGGGTTGGACATCAGATTAGAAGATCTTGAAAAGACAGTGCTCTCTCAGTGGCAGGAAAAGGAGCTTGGGGAGGCCAAGGTTGTGGGCATTGTGGGTGCCGGTGGACTTGGGAAAACCACCCTAGCCAAGCAATTCTTTAACCTCAGAAGTTCAGATTATAATAGTTCCTCTTTTGTATTTGATGTGAGAGAAACTGCACGTACTATGTCTCTAGCATACTTGCAGAATAAGCTCCTGGGGGACCTAATGCCAGGTAAAGATATCAAAATTCAGAGCCGTGATGAAGGGATAGGGATACTGAAAAGGTACCTCTCATCTTGTCACGTTCTCATAATTTTAGATGATGTAGATCATGTGGATCAATTGGAAGCATTTTTGCCAATTAAGAAAATCCTGAAATCAGATAGCTTGATTATGGTTACCTCTCGTGACAAGCACGTCCTAAAAACATCAGGGGTCCTTGAGTCATCCATTTATAGTCTAAAGGGGATGGATGCACCACACTCCAAAGAGCTTTTTTGTTGTTATGCCTTCCATCAGCCAGATCCTGTACCAGATTTTGCAGATCTGGCAGATCAATTCGTAAAGGCGTGTGATGGACTGCCATTATCCCTGAAAGTATTTGGGGCGCTGGTTTTTGGAAAAAATGAAAATTGCTGGCGAGAGATATTGGATAAGCTTGACAACGTGCTACTCTCTAGTGAGATATATGATAGATTAAAAATTAGTTATAAGTCTCTCGATAAAATGGGGAAGGAAATATTCTTAGATATTGCTTGTTTTTTTCTGGGAGAAGATGGAGATAAGGCAAAAAGAATATGGGGTGAGGTGGGAGTTCGAAATCTACAAGACAAGTGCTTGTTGGAGTTGGATGAAAATAATAAAATAAAAATGCATGATCACATTAGGGACATGGGAAGAAAGATTGCTGAGAAAGGATCGAAGCCCCTTCGTCTTTGGGATTGGACGATCAACACTATTGATGATTTGCTGGAGCAATCGTCAACTGTAAGTACTTCAACCATTCAAGCATTTGTCTTCCGTTCAATTAAATTTTGATCTTTAAAGCTTTGCTTTCAATTAAATTAGATCTGTTTGCTTTGTTCTTTTAAACAACGAACAGGTCATAACCAAAGTCCTTGGAATCAAAATGGTTAGTTATTCCTATGATATCTTCCGGAATGCCGAAAAAATCCCTTATATGTACTTCAACAGGGCCAAAAGCTCTGAAATGAGACACCTATTCTCGTCCAGAAGCTTAGAAATAAGGCTTAAAAATCTGAGCCTTGTTGCAGCCAAAGGAGGTTATTTAGATGACATATTGAGGAGGGTGCGATCGCCCAACCTGATCTGGCTACGCTGGTATGGATGTCCCTACTCTTCCCTGCCTTCCTGGCTTGCCATGGAGAACCTACGCGTTTTAGAAGTGGAGGGGAGCGGATTGAACATATTGTGGTCACATCAATCTCAGGTAGACAAATATATGTGTGCGTTTTTTGCTTTCATATAATTTCATTTTTTAGACCACAATCATAGATCTCTAGATCTCTTAAGTTGAAACGTCAACGTTGCAGGCGGTGCCTCTCCAGCTGCGAGAATTAAATATCTGGGCTCCCCTTTCAGACATTCCAAAGTCTATAGGGCAGCTGAAGTACCTGGAAAGGATTGCCATATGGCCGAACTCCAAATCACGTAACACAGTCGCAAGGTTGCCCGCCGAATTTTGTCATCTGCCGTCTTTGAAATACTTAGTTCTCAAAGACTTTTCAAGACTCATGTCGCTCCCTGATTCCTTTGGGGAACTAAGAAACCTTCAGTACATCGATTTGGAAGGTGCTCTAATTTACAGATGCTTCCTAATTCGTTTGGGGATTTAATTCAACTCAAACATCTATCATTGGAATGGTGCTCTAATTTGCAGATGCTTCCTAATTCGTTTGGGGATTTAATTCAACTCAAACATCTATCATTGAAAAGGTGCTCTAATTTGACCATCTCCAGCGAAGCACTTGGAAATATTACCACGCTTAAAAGCTTAGATCTTTCATATTGTAATCAGGTGAAAGACGTGCCTCCCCAAGTCACACGTCAACTGTCCTTGCAAAAATTATATTTGAATGGATCGAAGTTAAAAGAATTGCCGAGTAATATTGGAGTCCTCTGCAATTTGGAAGTTCTGCATTTAGGTAGCGATTTGTTGGAAGCGTTGCCAGATGGTCTTGGTGTCCTGAATAGTTTGAAGAGATTATTACTCTCTTCTTCGCCGCAGTTGAAATCCTTACCGGATTCCATTGGACTATTGACTCAGTTGACAGAGCTGAACATAGAGAATTGCGGACTAGAATCCTTGCCAAAAGAAATTTTCAAGATGAATAAGCTGAGAATTTTAACCGCATCTAATTGTCCGTTGCGGGAACATCCATTTAAAAAGGAGCTTGAAGAAGTAAGAGAAACACACTTATTATTGGAAGGGGAAAGTGCATTGAATAATTTGAACTCTTCCAATAACAGACGCATGTTTGGGCTCAAGTCGTTAACCCTGTCAGGCACAGAAATAAGGGAGGTATTTTTTGATGAGGCCGTTTTCCCCAGCGTTCAACAACTAGATGTTCAAGACTGCCCTGAGATACGTAAGTTGTCAGTGGAACATTTAACTTCTTTGGAGAGGTTGGTTGTTCAGCGCTGCAAGAATCTCCAGAGCATACTAGGGTTGAGGCAGCTCACACAGCTTACAAGACTACATGTTTATGGATGCCGTGAGATACGAGAGCTGCCAGGTGTGGAACAATTGGTTTCTTTGGAGAAGTTGGAAATTAGGAAATGCCCGAAGCTCCAGCGCATATCAGGGTTTGGGCAGCTCGCAAAGCTCAAAAGTTGAATGTTTGGAAATGCCCGAAGCTCCAGCGCATATCAGGGTTTGGGCAGCTCGCAAAGCTCACAGAACTACACGTTTATGAATGCCATGAGATACGAGAGCTACCAGGAGTGGAACAATTGATTTCTTTGGAGAAGTTGATTGTTCGGGAATGCCAGAAGCTGCAGAGCATACCAGGGTTGGGGCAGCTCGCAAAGCTCACAGAACTAAATGTTCGTGGATGCCATGAGATACGAGAGCTACCAGGAGTGGAACAATTGATTTCTTTGGAGAAGTTGATTGTTCGGGAATGCCAGAAGCTGCAGAGCATACCAGGGTTGGGGCAGCTCGCAAAGCTCACAGAACTAAATGTTCATGGATGCCATGAGATACGAGAGCTACCAGGAGTGGAACAATTGATTTCTTTGGAGAAGTTGATTGTTTCCAATTGCCAGAAACTCCAGGCACTTTTGAAATTTGGGGCAGCTCACACGGCTAACAGAACTAAATGTTCGTGGATACCAGATCTTGAAATGCCATGTGTGAGACATTTGACTAATCTAGAGATAGATGGATGTTGGGAATGTCATAAGCTCCAGCGCATATCAGGGTTGGGGCAGCTCGCAAAGCTCACAGAACTAAATGTTCGTGGATGCCATGAGATACGAGAGCTACCAGGAGTGGAACAATTGATTTCTTTGGAGGATTTGGGCTGTGTCATTTCTAGGTGGGTGCCAGAAACTCCAGAGCATACTGTAAAGCATACAAGCCCACGGCTAACAGAACTAAACTTACTAAATGTTCGTGGATGCCATGAGATACGAGAGCTGCAAGGTGTGGAACAATTGGTTTCTTTGGAGAAGTTGAAAATTCGGGAATGCCAGAAGCTGCAGAGCATACCAGGGTTGGGGCAGCTCACACAGCTCACAGGACTAGTTGTTAGTGGATGCCGTGAGATACTAGTGCTGCCAGGTGTCGAACATTTGACTTCTTTGGAAAATTTGAATGTTTCCAATTGCCAGAAACTCCAGAGCATACCAGAATTGGGGCAGCTCACACGGCTAACAAAACTAAATGTTCGTGGATGTCCAGAGATACGAGAGCTGCCATGTGTGAGACATTTGACTAATCTAGAGATACTGCCAGGTGTGGAACATTTGACTTCTCTGAAGAAGTTGGATGTTGGAGGATGTGAGAATCTTCGGAGCATACCAGGGTTGGGGCAGCTCACACAGCTCACAGAACTACACGTTCGTGGATGCCGTGAGATACGAGAGCTGCCAGGTGTGGAGCATTTGGATTCTCTGGAGAAGTTGGATGTTGGAGGATGCAAGAAGCTCCAGAGAATAACAGGGGCAGCTCAAACAACTCACAGAACTACATGTTCGTGGATGCTGTGAGATACAAGAGCTTCCAGGTGTGGAACATTTGATTTATCTGGAGAACTTGGATGTTGGGGGATGCGAGAAGCTCCAAAGCATACCAGGTTTGGGGCAGCTCACACAGCTCACAGAATTATATGTTCGTGGATGCCGTGAGATACTAGCACTGACAGGTGTGGAACATTTGACTTCTTTGAAGAAGTTGGATCTTTGTGGATGCCAGAAGTTCCAGAGCATCCCCGGGCTTGGGAATCTTACAAATCTTACAGAACTGGATGTTGATGGATGCCGTGAGATACTAGAGCTGCCAGACGTGGAACATTTGATGTCCTTAAAGAAACTTTCCGCTCGGGAGTGTCCCAAACTTCAGTGGAGTGAGGTTGTAGTTGAGCAGTTGAGCGAACAGTTGAAGGATGAATTCAAATATGAAAAGCAAAGAAACAGAAGCGGTTGTCTACAGTTTCCGCAATATCTGTGTGAGATGTTTAAAATTGATTATAATTCTGGTCGAGACTGAGTAGACCAGCTCATAGTAACAGGGCTTTGTTGTAAATGAAGAATTGGCAAATTTAAATCTTGGCTAGATATTTATTAGATTTAAACATCATTTACAGGAGGGGAATAAGTGAAAACATGCGAAAGTTTTTATCATTAAATCTGATTGTGGAACTTTGGAAATTTACTTTATGATTGTTCAGTTAGAGGGAAAGCATTCATTCCAGTGTCATTGGTTTTATATCAATATCAGTTTTGTTTTTATCATTAAATATGATTTGTGGAATTTTGAAAATTTACTCTATGATGCTCATTTGTTTCAGAGTTATTTCTTCTTAACAATTAATCAGTGGATTTTTTTTTTTGGCAATCATTTAAAAATTCATGTCCCAGTTTCAATTACAAACTTCTTTATGAATTGAGTATATATATGGTCCATGACTACTTTATTCTAATTTCGTAATAAAATTATAATTTTAAAAGAAAAACATAATTGCTCAATTAAAAAGCAGTTTAGATTTATCAAAATCTTGGAAAGAAAAACATAATTGCTCAATTAAAAAGCAGTTTAGATTTATCAAATTCTTGGATTTATCAAGGGTGAGAAATCAAGAAATCTTGAGGTGTAAACATGTTTTTGAGTGGGAAAAATTTATATCAATATAATTTTATTCCATATGATCTAAAGTGAAGTTTAGATGAATCTAGGCTAGTTTTAATTTATTATCTTTCCATCTCAACATCTTTTATAATAGAATTTTTATTTTAATATTTAAAAAAATTCAATTCAATTATATATATATATATATATATATATATTTTTCTTTTCAAAAATTTAATTTAATTTAATTTTTTCAATTGGTTCATTGATGCGACTTAATAGCTTTGATCAATGCAACATTATTTGACTCATGTGAAGATTCATTTTTAAATAAATGATTTGAAAAATAAAGCTATAGAAAGTTTAAATGCTTTGTTACATTTATTAAATGCTCTGTTAGATCAAGGTGTGACAACTTTGAACAATTTTGAAGTCGATGTTAGTGTAGTTGAGGCTAGTGAAGTGTACACATTGTATTGAATGTTCAATACACTGGATGCCTTTCCTTGCAATGGATGCCTTCAACGGTTATTCCCAACAATGTTCATCGAGAGCCATGCAACAAATCCTCCACAAAAGGGGAACACAAGGAAGAGGAGCTAATTGAGAGAGTTGTAAACCTTCAAAATACTTGCAAGGTTCATTCAAGTTATTATTTTTCTTGTTTTTACATTCTTGTAGGCCATGGGTGAAAAATCATAGCTACATAATCAAATTCACATATTGAGTGGGTCACATTGTACTCAACTCCGTGTGGAATTTCTTATGTCCTCAGTTGACACTCTTCAACTTCACCAAATAAGTTACACCCGAATTTTCAAACTTCTACAGTGATTTTTGATGTGTGATGTGTTTATATCAGGATTTTTGAAAGAATAAAATTTAATTATAATAGAAAACTTTTAATATAACAAAGGTGGTAAATAAAAATTAAAATTCAATTTGTAAATACTTGCTCACAATTGTGATGTTAGATTATGCATGCCATGAACAAAAATAGGTAATATGCAAACCTTTCTTACTAAAAGATCTCAAAATCAGTCCTAGCTACATAATCAAATTCACATATTAAGTGGATGAGATTGTACTCACCTCCATGTGGAATTGCTTGTCCTTGGTTGACACTCTTCAACTTCACCAAATAAGTTACACTCCTAAATTTTCTTCTACAGTGATTTGTGATGTTTTTATATCAAGAATTTTGAAAGAATATATGAATGAAATATAAGTATAATAACAAACATTCTAATATAACAATGGTATATAAAAATTAAAACTCAATTTGTAAATACTTTCTCACAATTGTGATGTTAGATTATACATGCCATGAACAAAACTAGGTAAAATTAAAACCTTTTTTACTGAAAGATCTCAAAATCAGTCATCGTATAGTAAAAAGAAGTTATCCAATAAGGAATTTATTAACCATGTCCGAAAATCTTAATAGTTTTTCAACGTTTGGATCACATACTATTTTCAATGGAAACCTAATATCTTTGTTAATGCATGACTTCTGTTAAAATTAGGATGAAATCAGTGACGTTTTTATAAATTAAGGCTAATCCAAAATAAATTATAGATATATATTTTTAATAAGAATGCAGAAACATAATCCGCTAAGTAAAGATTAGTACAACTTAAACTTGTTTTTACATATAACCTTTCTCAATACTTCTACAATGGTCAGGGCATAACTCTCCATCATCATACTTCACTAGGTATTTAGAAGCCTACCATCACATTAAAATTGGTCCCATATGAAACAATTCAAATCCACTGAAGCCATAAGAGAAATTCAAATCAACACGAGTCTCTATATAAGTGAGGTTGACTAATAAATGAATATTAAGACTCGAAAAATCAAATTCAAATTGTTTTGAAATATTCTAGTAATAACCATCGGCTATGAATTGTGGCTTTCTAATGTTTGTACATATTTGGGTTTCAAGATGAAACCAAATAAATATAGGATAAAATATTGGCAATGATTTTTAAGTAGATTTGAAAAGGAGATGGTATTGTGAAGATATAGATGGTTAACTATGGGAGGTAGGTATATTTTGGTACAATCGGTACTACAACCTATCTAATATTGGATGCAATTATTTATGCTACCTTGCAAGATTATATAGAAGATTAAGGCCATTAGTATATTGGATGCACTTATTTATGTTATCTTGCAAGATTATATAGAAGATTAAGGCCATTTTCACCAAGTTTTTATGGTTGGGAGCAAGGGGGAAGAGGGAGGGAGAGTTTCACCTAGCTCGTCTGGATTACATATCACGTGGAAAAGAAAATGGCGGATGGGACAATTTGGATCAAAATATTTGGATGGGCCTTACTGACGAAGAGTTTATGGAGAGCCTTAAATGGATGTTAGAAATTTGTTGGAGATTCTGTGAATTGAAAATGTAATTTGAAAGTGTGAATGATTTAATGTTGCTTGCACACTTGAAATGTGGAAAGAATTAGATTCCTTTATTTTATTAGTAACTTAGTTTAAAAATTTTGGATAGGAATGATGTTAGAAAAAAATAAGAAATCTTATCCACTTTTGTGGATATAGATGGAAGTATTTTTTTTATTAAGTTTAGAACATAGATTAGATTTGTAGGAGGAAAAATATGAATAAAGCTAAGACTTTTTGGAGAAAAACAAGGATCTTGGATTCCTTTTTGGAAAATTCCAACTCATCCAAATTTTAGTAATTTTAGTAATGATAAAAGAGGAATTATATATATGATTATCTATGAATGTATGTACTCAGTTTACGCAATTCAAAAGAAAAAATAAAAATATATGTTAGAAATTTGTTGGAGATTCTATGAATTGAAAATGTAATTTGAAAATGAGAATGATTTAATGTTGCTTGCACACTCTAGCCATTAATATTTTTGCAGGTCGGGTAGGATTTGGCGTCAATTTTGGTACCAAAGCTACGACACAGAGAAAAAAAAGTGTGAAATGGAATTTCATGCTTGACGGGGAAGAAAAGGTCGAAGGGGAATGCCAACAATTGATGTTGGATATAGGGAGGACATGAGAATTTTCCAAGAAAGGATAGAAGCCTTAGAGATGAATATGCAAAGAGATCTAGAGACTGGAGACATCAATGAATCTCAGGAAGAGTCTCCAGTAGAAGATGGAGAACATGTCGGAGAGCCTGCATAAATTAAATTGATGAGGTCGATGATTGGGGCTATTTTGAGGCCTAAAATGGAGATACCTACCTACCTACCTACAATGGTAGCTTGGAACTGGAAGAATTAAAAGATTAGATCAATGCTTTAGATAAGCATTTTGAGTACGAGGTAGCTGAAGACAAACATGTGAAGTTTGTTGTTACTAGATTTAAAGGACATGCATCTCTTTGGTGGGATGGAGTCCAAGAAGAAAGGAGAAGAAAGAACGAAGGCAAGATCAAAAGCTGGAGTAGAATGGTGGCGAATCTGAAAATTTATTTTTTTCCCAAAGATTACCAATTGTATTTATTTAGGAAAATGTAAAATTTGAAACATAGGTCATTGTATGTTAAGGAGTATACTGAAGAATTTTACAAGGTGAATATTATAGAAGGATACATTGAAGAAACACCTTAAAAGGATGCATGATTGTGGTTCGATATTCAAGATGAGTTTAGCCTATTTTCACCCATCAAGAGTAGGCGAATCAAGAGGAAGAAGGCCTTTCTCAAGAGGACATGGTCGAGGCAGAGGCTACCAAGTTCAATGTTACAAATATGGGAAATTGGGACATGTGTTGTGGGATTGTACAAAAAATAATCCTACAAACCAAAGAGGAGAAAATGCAGTAGAAGAACAAGAAGAAAATGTAGCTGCAGTTATCCATGAATAAACACTAGGTGTAGGAGAATCATTATTGATGAAGAGAATCTTGATTAAGTATGAAAAATAAGTTAAGAAACCATCACAAAGAAAAATATTATTTAGAACCACATGCAAATCAGGAGGCATGTGTTGTAAAGTGGTGATTGACAGTGGTAGCATAGATAACTTTGTCTCCACAGAAATGGTAGAGAAGTTGGGGCTGTAGAGAATACCACATCCCACACCTTACAAGGTGCCTTGGCTACAAAAAGGCCATCAGATATTTGTGAATGAGCAGTGTAAATTGGAGTTCGAGATTGGTAATTACAAGGATGAGGTATTATGTGATATAATGCTAATGGATGTGTGCCATGTGTTGTTGGGAAGACCATGGAAGTATGACAGGAAATCCGTTCATGATTGCAGGCGGAACACCTACAATCTTGAGAAAAATGGCCAAAAACATCTACTAGTACCTTTGGAGGATAAGCATCTGAAAGAGGAAACTAATCCTAGTGTGATACTTATGGATGAGAAGGAATTGTTGCAAGAGCTCCAAAATAAAGAAGAAATTCTTTTTTCTTTGATTGGTAAGTCCAAGGTAATTCTTACTAGCGAAAGTTTAAATGATTTTCCTAAAGAAGTCAAGGTTATGTTGGATGAGTTTGCAGATATAATTGTTGACGAGTTTTGAAATAAGTTGCCTCATTTTTGAAGTATTAGTCATCATATAGATCTAATTCTGGGGGCAAGTCTTCCGAATAAAGCAACCGCATGAATCCACAAGAAAAGGAAGAGATCGAGAAACAGGTGCAGGATTTGTTGGACAAAGGATGAATAATGGAGAGCTTAAGTCCATGTGTTGTTCCCACCGTGCTTAGCCTAGAGAAAGATGGTGGATGGAGAATGTGTACTGAATTAAGGGCCATCATAAAATTACAATTAGATACAAGTTTCCACTTCCTCACATTGAAGATCTGATTGATTGTTTGAGTGGTGCTAAGTATTTTTCTAAAATTGATCTCAAAGGTGACTATCACTAGATTATAATTAGAGAGGGGAATGAATGGAAAGAAACTTTCAAAATAAACAGTGGGTTGTATGAGTGGTCGGTAATGCCTTTTGGTCTTACCAATGCACCTAGAAATTTTATGAGTTTTATGAATGAAGTCTTGAAATAATTTACAAGTAAATTTGTAATTGTTTATTTGGATGACATTTTAGTGTATATCCAAACAAAAGAAGAGCATCTCAAGCACCTCAAAATAGTTTTGAGCACCCTGCAGCAATAGAAGTTGTTGATAAATTTAAAGAAATGTAGCTTCATGAAGAATGAGTTGGTATACCTCGGATTTGTGATTTCGGAAGAAGGATTGAAGATTGGTCTAGATAAAGTAAAGGAAATCATTAACTGACCTATTCCAAGGAATGTATTTGAGATAAGAAACTTTCACAGTCTTGCAAGTTTCTACCGATAGTTTATAAAGAATTTCAGTAGTTTATGTGCACCCATTTTTGACACAATCAAGGAGAATAAGTAGCCATTTAAGTGGATTCTAGCATCTGATAGAAATTTTAAAACACTGAAGCAAAGGATAACTATAAAACCTGTATTAGCCTTACTAGATTTGAAAAAATGTTTTCAAGTTGAGACATATGCAAGTGGACTTGTTATTAAAGTTGTCATAAGTCAAGAAGGAAGGGCAATTGCATATTTCAGTGAAAAATTAAATGAAGCAAGGAAAAAGTATTCTTGTTATGATAAAGAGTTATATTCTATAGTTCAAGCTATAAAAAAATGGAGGTATTATCTTATGCCCAAAGAATTTGTTTTTTATATTGATAACCATGCTCTATAGTTTATCAATAGTCATACCAAATTGAATCGGAGGTATGATAAATGGTTGGAGTTCTTGAAAAATTTCACATTTTTCATCAAGCATACAAGTGGTAAATCAAATAAGGTTGTTGATGCATTAAGTAGAATAAATTCGATTTTGCATGAGTTTCAAATCAACACTTTAGGATTTGATGAAATGAAGGAGATGTATAAAGAGGATGTTGATTTTAAAGATGCATATGTTGCTTGTAAAAATCCAGTTAGTGGTGATATAAATCAATGGTTGAGATTTATGTTGTAGGAAGAATTGTTATTTAAAGATATCATATTGTGCATACCCAAATGTTCTATGAGAGAAAATCTTATCAGGGAAAAGAAAATCGGAGGATTATCAGGACATTTTGGGCAAGATAAAACTTTTTCTCAATTGAATGCTTTTTATTTTTTCCAGGCATGCAAGCTGATGTGAAAAGGTTTGCTGCAAAATGTAAGATCTGCTAGCACATGAAGGGAAGAAGTCAAAATATAGGTCTATATCATCCATTACCGATTCTTGCTAGCCCATGGGATTTAGTGAGCATGGACTTTATATTGGGATTGTCAAGGACTCAAAGAGGTAATGAATCTATCCATGTTGCGGTTGATAGATTCTCTAAAATGACACATTTTATACCTTATTAAAAAACTACTGATGCCACCAATGTTTCCAATTTGTTCTTTAGATAGGTCGTAAGGTGGCATGGATTTCCTAGAAGCATTGTATCTGATTGATCCAGGTAAATTTTTTATACCCTTTAAACCAAGAACTTTTAATTCGACTGATGTGTTAGAATTGCATCAAAGCATTAATGAACATAAATGATCATCTGCATGTTGTAAAGAAGAGGAACATAACAAGCATTATCAACATAAGGCATTGATAGCGGAGTTTGTCCAAGAGGGACTACGTCTCTATGCCTTGGTGTCAAGATGGTGTAGACTGTTGCATTAAGGGTTGTATTAGTGCTCATGTACATGGATGGTGTTTTCTCCGTCATATAAGGAAAATTCCCTCACGCATGAGTGGCTAGACCTCTCCACGAGATGTTCCACTACAGGAACTCTCACTCACAAAAAGGACTTCTATCAGTATGTCAATAACTCACACATAATTTCTATGAGTATCTCGCCAGCATGGCAACAAAGGAATTTCAATAAAACATACATGTGACAATGAGTATCTCGCCAACATGGAAAAAAAGGGATCTCAAACAACATAAAAAATCCATGATATAAATTGCATCTCACATCAAGAACAAAACAAGATCCCGCATCAAACATCCAGCAAGGATTTATACAACACAATGCATCTCATAGCAAAGGGACAAAGAAGTACACGAAATCAACGCATCATATACTTCACACTGAAGATGACTGAAGAATAGGTTGCTCCAGTGCTAGATCTGAAATCACCATCACCATCGTGGTGTCGAAAGGTGTGAAATCGACTATTCACTCACTGAATGTTGACACCTACACTCCACTTTGAAAAGTGGCCAAAAAATATAAAGCTCAGATGGAAAAACTGAATACACCATCAGATTGGTGGCATCGAATAGTGAAAAATTGACATAAAATTTGTCCCATTTGGACACTGGAAAAATTTCACCCTCTTGAAGGTTGAGCTCAATCATGGTTCCGCTCCCTATTGTATCGACTCATGGTTTCGCCCTCGAAATCTGTGCCGCTCCTTTGCTCCGACCTGCTCTGCTTGCACTAGCAAAAATGAGGGTTTATATTGAAATTCCTGGGGCGTAGTTTACAAGGGAGCCCATTGGGCGCATTGGTAAAATCCCATGATTTGTGAGGAGGGTGTCGGGCAGTCAAACCTTGCCCCCTCTAAACTGTGGGTTTATTGTTTTAGTATGCCATGTTGGGTGGACGGGGTCTGCAACCCATGGCCCCGACCCAACCCTTGGTTTTATTTAAACCACTTCCATATATATTTAAACATCGTTGGTTTTTTGATATAACGTTGATGTTTGGTGGTGGTGTCGCCTGCTCGGGGACCGACCATGTGGGCTGGGCGAGTTCGACCCTCGCAGGCACTGGAATATGTGTTGTTTTTTAATAACACACACACACACACACACACACACACACACACAGATATATATATATATATATATATATATGTCGTGGATATCGACTAGGGGTATCGATTAGGGGTGGCGGGGTTGGTGGCCCGCCACCCCATATATATATATATATATATTTTAATTAAATATACACACACACACATACATATATATATATATATATATATATATATATATATATATATATATATATATATATATATATATATATATATATATATATATATATATATATATACACACACAATTAAAACCAATGAACATTTTTAAAAATTATGAAAATAGGCATTAGTGGGAAATTTATCCGTCCCACAATTTCGCCTGGAATCCGGCCGACTGAGCTCATATGCGAAAGTTAGAGCTGGTCAAAGTTTTGGGTTGACTTGGGCCATGTGGCAGGCTCCAAGTGAAATTGTGGGACATATAAAATGCTCGTTAACGCCCAAAAACCAAATTTTAATTTAAGTTGGGTTTATTAATTTTAAAACAAAAAAAATAATAATAAAAGGGGTGGCGAGCCATGACCCACGTCAGATCACACAGAATCACACCATACCACATATTATACAACATATAACAACAATATGTTATATATGTTATATAATATAACCACCATGCCATCATATATATATCAAATCGTTGTAATGTGGGTTGGGTCGGGGCCGTGGGTTGAGGACCTCACCCACCCAACATGACATCACAAAAACCAAAACACGCCCATTTTAAAACTATTACATGCGGATTTGGGGAGACGGGATTTGATCCCCCAACCTCCCCTAACCAATTTCTAATTTTTACCAACACGCTAAAGGCGTTTGTTGGTTAATCCGCCAACGGATTTTTATAAAACCCATCATTTCACAAGTTTGCCCAGAAGGCCTAGGCATGCAGTTCGAGGCAGAGGAGTTGCAGACCAGACGAATGGTGCACACAGTTCGAGACAGATTCTTGTTAGATGCCAAGGGAATCTTTTAATCCCAAGGAGGTAAAATTTTCATAATGTATTAAACTTTATATGCATTTTAACCAAAATTTCACAGGGAGCGTGATGGTGCACCCATATTTTCCATTGGAGCAACGGTTTTTCAGAGTCCTTGTGGAGGAGAATCTTCAGGAATCTTTCAGATTCCTTGGAGGCCGAAATTCGCCGGTGTCAGAATGAGGTCAACCATATACTCATTATTCTCAGAATTTCGCAAGGATCTCAATGGTGAGATCAGATTCCTGTTTTGAGTTTCATATTTCCATATTCCCTATTGAGCAACATCTTTGAGGAATCTAGGGAGAATCTAAAAGATTCCCTAAGGCCTAGATTTTCACTTTGTCAGAATTCAACAAATTGACAGTCGATCCTACACCTATCGATAACACGAGTCAGTGGTATAGAAATATTTTCCATCTGAGCCTTATGTTTTTTGGCCACTTTTCAAAGTGGAGTTGTAGGTGTTAACATTTTATTCGTGAGCAGTAAAATTTATCATCCTTTTCTTCAGATAGCTTTAGGATGTGAGGTATATGCAGTGTGATCATGTACTTCTTTCTCTCTTTTCTATGAGATGCATTGTGTTGTATAAATCCATGTTTGATGTTTGATGTGACATCTTGTTTTGTTCTTGATGTGAGATGTAATTTCTATCATGGATTTTTTTAATGTTTGAGATCCCTTTGTTTCCATGTTGGAAAGATACTCATTTTCACCATGTATGTTTGATTGAGATCCCTTTATTGCCATGTTCGGCGGGATACTCATAGTCATCATCCATGTGAAATGGTCATGCTGACAGGAGTCCTTTTTGGTGAATGAGAGTTCCTGTAGCGGAACATCTCGAGCAGAGGTCTAGCCACTCATGCGTGAAAGAATTTTCCTTGTATGATAGAGAAAATACCGTCCATGTACATCATCACTCTTTCCAACACTTAATGCAATAGCCTACACCATCTTGACACTGAGGCTCGGAGACGTAGTCCCTCCTGGATGAAATCCATTATCAATATTATATGTTGCTAATGCTTGTTATGTTCCTCTTCTTACCAGCATGCAAATGTTCATTTATGTTCATTAACACTTTTGATTAAATGAAATTCTAACGCCTCGGCTGAAGTAAAAGGTCTTGGTTAAGGGTTTCAAGAATTTACCCGGATCACTGATAGAGACACAAGGTTTGTCGGTAATTTTTTAGGAACATTATGGAATAAGTTGGTTACTAACCTTAATTTCAGCTCATCCTATCACCCAAAAACTAATGGGAAAACATAAGTGCTGAATAGGAGCTTGGGAAACATCCTAAGAAGCTTGTTAAGTGAAACTCCCAAATAATGGGATGAAGTTCTTGCTCAGGGTGAATTTGCATACAATGATACACCAAAAAAAATACAAGTATGAGTCCCTTCCAGATATTGTATGGAATGCATCCAAGGGGAGCATATTAATTGAGGAACTTGGGAAAACAAGATATAAGAAGTGCATAAGGTGAATAATTTGCAGTGAGCATGTAAGAATTGCAAGAAAGAGTTAAAAAAAAACTACTTGAAAGCAACAACAAATACAAACAAAGTGTTGATTCAAAGAGAAGACAATAGAACTTTGATATTGGTGATTTAGTCATGGTACATTTGAGGAAATAAATATTTCCTAAAGGAACTTACAACAAGATAAAACTCAAGAACATTGGACATTGTAAAATTTTAAGGAAATTTTCCTCAAATGCTTGCGAAGTGGAGCTTCCAAGAAATGGTTTCATTTCCCCAATTTTTAATGTTTCTTATTTTTATTCCTTTCAGGGAACAAGATGTTGAAATGGAACCCCAAAGGGGGTTTCTGATTTAATTTCCCTTAATTAAATTGGAAGATAAATTGTATTAGTTAATTGATTCATAAAGACTTAGTTAGCTTAGTAAATTTGAGTTGAGGGTTAAAGAGGAGGGATGTAGAGTTCTCCCATGATTTTAGGGGGTCCAGTTAAAGTTATTTGTGAGTTGTAATTAGGTAACTCAATTAATTGATTTAAAATCAGTTTAACTAGTTCTAACTAATAGATGAGCTAGTGATAGGTCCAGTGAATAAATATGATTTAATTCACAATTAGTGGTCAATCAATTAAATGATAATTCACTATAAATAATTGTTGCATGTTAGTTATAAGGAAAGCCTAGTTGAGATTGGGGTTAAAGGGAAGATAACTACGAGTTGTATAATTAGAAATTTGTACAAGTCATGCATGAGTTCATCAAGATGCCTTAAAGGATTTGCGCAATCAATTCTTGGGAATTTCCTAATTAATAGGGCACAATTACTCCAAGAATGCGTAAGCGAGGCTAGTCAAACAAAGGCTAAGAATTGGTTAAGTACTGTACCTATTTTTCCTAGATTAGAGTGAGACAATTATTAGAGTGCAAAGGTTTCTCAATGAGGGAAATAGAATTATATTGATTCATGATCTTGACTTTATGAAATATACAGATATCAGGGTTTTGAGTAGTTTCTTTCCTCAGATACATCTTGTGTTGTGCAATTGATGATTTCTTTCTCTTACTTGTTATGTGATTATGTGATCGAATTTGGTTTCCGCAAATTTGTAAAAGGATTCAGTATTTTGTTTTAGTACACTACAAGGTCAGTTGAATCCATTTAGATAATTTATACATGGTATCAGAGCAAGAATCACTATAGAAGAGAAGAACCGTAGTTTTTTTTGAACAGGTACATCGAATTTGAAGATTTATTCTTCAGGTCCAACAACAAATCAAGATGTATTTTAATGGCTTGAGACTCGAATATGCACTCGAGGGAAATTCGAATTACATAGCATGGAAGGACAAGATGGAGGTAGTTTTGGAAGACACCAGACTGAAGGAACACATAGACAATGATATTCCCCAGCTCGTAGCAACAGATGCTCAACTTCTTGATGCATGGAAGAATAATGTAGCAAAGGCGAGAAGGATCTTGTTAGAGGGAGTTTGAGATCATATTGTCTCGAATATCCATGGAAAGGAAACTCCATTTTCTATGTGAAAAGCCTTAAAAAAATTATTTCAGAATAACAATGACCACAGGAAGCTGGCGCTAAAAGGCAAGCTCATAAAGATCAAGATGGAGAAGGGAGACACGATCCAAAAATACTTGATGAAGGTCACTCAATGTCAAGATGACATTGGAAGTGTTGGGGTAACAGTTTCCCACGATGATTTGGTGAGCCTAGCTCTTCTAGGCCTTCCCAAGAGCTGGCATAACTACCACGACTCTATGAATGGGAGGGAGAAGCTACTAGAGTTGGAGAGATTGTGGTCCAACTTGGTAAAAGAAGAGATTCGACAAAGCACCAGAGATGGATCCTCATCAAAGACTTATGATGAGGAGAACTGTGCCTTGGATGGAAAGGCGAAGAAAGGGAAAGGGAAGGTGTCCCATTCCAAATCAGAGTCTGGCAAGTCAAGAAAGAAGTGAGCCTTGTCAAAGGTGAAATTTTTTCATTGTCATAAGCATGGACACTATGCCACAAATTGTCCATAAAAGAAGACCAACAAGAAGGCCTCAGGAGGAGTAACAGGTGAAGCACTTGCTTCAAAGTTTGAGTTGATTTCACTATCATCGCATGCATGGTGTCATCAGTGATGGGTTATGTTTGGTACTTGGATAGTGGAGCTTTGTTCCATATGACTAGAAAAAAATAATTCTTCAGTAGCTTGGATGAGAAGGATCTCTAGATGCACATCGAGATGGGTGATGACGGGAGGTATAGTGCTATTATTGTAGGTATAGTTACCTTTCAGAGAGACAGTAAGGTAAACCCCTCACATTAAAAGGTGTCATGTATGTTCCTGGTTTAAAGAAGAATTTGGTTTCTATTTCTATGTTGGAAGATCGTGGCTATGATGTGATCTTTAGTGAAGGAAAGGTGTTCCATCATCAAAAAGCCACGGGACAGGTGAAAAATATTGGGTTTCGAGTAAAGAACCTCTACAATCTGGATGTAGAAAATTTTATTGCCTTGAGCACGAAAGCATAGAAGGTGGAGAGTTGAGACATCTGTGAGTTATGGCATAGGATATTGGGCCATCTACACCGTGGCGCTTTGAATATCATGCAACAGATTTCTAGAGGACTTCCAAAGGGTTCACATGCGCAGAGAGATACATACAAAGGGTGCACATTTGGGAAGTATACCAAAGCCACATTTCATGATAAGGAAAGCTGAGCCAAGGTGATCCTTGAGAGAGTTCACTCAGACATGTGTGGATTGTTCTTGACAGCTTCCACAACAAAGCACAAGTATTATGTGATTTTTTGTTGATGATTTTTCAAGAAAGTGTTGGATTTTCTTCATGCAGAAGAAATATCAGACATTCTCCAAGTTTTGTGAGTTCATGGCACTTGTTTAGAAAGATACAGGGAAGAAGGTGAAAGCTTTGAGGAGAGACAATGGTGGAGAGTATACCTCAGCCAAATTCAAGAACTTATGTGCCTCAGAAAAAATTTAAAGAGAATTGATAGCACATCATATCCCACAACAGAATGGGGTTGCAGAAAGGAAGAAAAAAACTATTGTGGGAGCAACCCAAGCTATGTTGCATGATCATGGCCTACCGTTGCATATGTGGGTGGAAGCATGCAATACAACATTATTTGTGCAGAATAGAAGTCCTCATCATATACTTGGGATGAGTACACCAGAGGAATATTTTTCAGGTAAGAGACCATATGTGTCATATTTTAAAATTTTTGGTTCATATTTTTATTTTGATGTAGCCAAATATGCCAGGAAGAAGCTAGAGCCAACAATAAAGTTTGGGACATTTTTGGGGTACATTGATACACCTCACAACTATCAGGTGTACTTTCCATAACACAGGGTGATAGCTGTCAGAAGAGATGTTAAATTCGATGAAGAGAAAGCCATGCGAATTTCCCTTGAGAGGGAGCTTGAGTTGAATGTAGTTGAGGAGATCTTGGCTCCAAAAGAAGAACCTCAGGATGTGGAGAAGCCACAAGCAAAGGAAAATAGAGTGATAGAAACCACTCATGCAGAGCCATCCACTAGATATGGAAGGAAGTGCAGCAGAGAGGTTGACAAGTTGTTTCTATATGCAAGAGAGAATGTGGGAGCACCCACATCACATTGCAGATAGAGAAGTTCCCCATAGCAGTACACTGGATACATGGCTCTTATGAGAAAAGATATTGAGATATAAATATCCTCTTTCGAGGAAGAAGTGCATCAACCAGTGTGGGTTGATGCCATGGTTGAGGAGTATGCCTCCATTATCAGAAACAATGCATGGGAATTTGTCCCAAGACCAGTGGGGAAGTTAGTTGTAGGATCCAGGTGGGTCTACAAGGTGAAACAGGCTTCAAATGCGAGTGTGGAGAAGCACAAGGCCAAATTTGTGGCCAGAGAGTCCTCTCAGGTGGAGGGGATTGACTATGATGAGACTTTTGCACCAGTTACAAGGTACTCATCTATCGGATCCATCCTTTCACTCTCAGCATAGATGGGATGGAAGATACATTATATGGATTTAAAGAAATCCTTCCTCAATGGGGTGATTTAGGAAGAGGTGCATATTGAGCAACCAAAAGGTTTTGATACCTTAGACATGGAGTCACATGTGTGCAGACTCAAGAGAGCATTGTATGGGCTGAAGCAAGCACCTTGTGCCTGGTACAACAAGATCGACAGTTATTTCACTGGTTTGGGCTTCACCAAAAGTGAAGCAGATGTGAATGTATATCATATTGTGGTATATGATAAGCTTTTGATTATTGTACCTTATGTCGATGATTTGATATTGAAAGGTGATGAGCATCTCATTAAGTCTTGCAAAGAGGATCTTGCAAGAGAATTTGAGATGAAGGAAATGGGGCTCTTGCACTATTTCTTGGCATTGGAAATATGGAAAATAAATGGGGATTTATTTGTATCTCAGGGAAAGTATGCGAATGAGATCCTCAGGAAGTTCCACATGGAGGGAAACAAACCCATGGAGACTCCTCTAGCAAAAAATTGGAGGAAGGAGGATGCTACTTCAGGCAAAGTAGTGGATGCTATTGTTTACATGAAGCTTGTGGGTTCACTCATGTATTTGGTGAACACATGACTATACATATGCCATGTAGTTAATGAACTTATTCAAGCTATGGTTAAGCCTACCAAGCTCTTTTGAAAGGTAGGCAAGCATGTGTTGAGATACCTCAAAGGCAATACATAGTATGGGTTATGGTATAGAGAGACAAAGGGAGTGAAGCTTCAAGGCTTCATCGATGTAGATTGGGAAAGGAGTCCATCTGACATTGATCTGAAAGGAGTGTATTAGTTATGCTGTGCTAAGTGTCCTTTCAGTAACATAAACATGTACAAATTGTCTCCATAAGTTTTCTTAAGGAATGAGAGTTTTAACCATGAAATTTAAGCATGTAAATAAGCCTTAAAAACACTAGAAAATAGTGCATAACAGAGAAAAACATTCACACATAAGTTTTACACAGTAGGCATGATGAATCAGTTCACCCCTCCTGGGCTACATCTACTGGTCCAACTCCCAATGACATGTACCTCTTTGTCATTATGCTCAAAATTATAAATTACATATGTTTGCAGGCCTCTAATGGTTGTTTTCTCTTCACCAATGGCTCTAGAATGCTCAAATTAGTCTAGGTAGACTCTTGTTTCACCAAAATTGGTTGAAAATTAACCTCCCAATGCAATTTTCCCAATGTCAGCTAGAAAAGCTCCACTAAATGTGGAGATAGGTACTTACCTGCAATTAAAATTAATAAAAACCCCAAAAATAGGGCACCGTTACCAAATCCACTAGTCGAAACTGTTTAACGTTAATCTTTAAGGTTTTGGGCGCATGTGACATGTCGACCCTAACCTATGGTTTCGGTTTGCTAAACCGTTTGAATATACCTCCGAGTGGTGTGGAACTTGGAGTCTCGGTTCCATAACCGTGACATTTAACTTTAAAAAAAACCTTGCCATGTGATTGCAGTAAAATTTGTATTACCCATTTGAAACTCCGCCATACAGCTTGGAACTTGAAGTCTACACGGTTTTGTTCTAACCGTCGCATTTAAATATTTAACCCCCGCCATGTGATCACACAATTCCGTCGTAGTTTTATGTCACGTTGCCGCTGACTTAAAAATTACTTGTCGTGGTTAAAAACTCATGTGAACAAACTAGAATTGATTGGAGTTAAGTTTTCTGTTGTGGTTAGGGCAGAGGCCTAAGGTTCTTGGCACAAGGCCACATGAGAGGGGGGGTTGGCCCTTCAGGGCTGGTCTCCCCAGCCCCGAATGTGAAACTTAATAAACAATAAAAGGATGTGGCATACATTGTATGTTAAGAAAAAATATGCACGTGAGTTGGTAAAGGCTCTTTCTTCTTGACCAGGAGCTGTAGTGCGACCCCCCACCCCCTGACTCCATTTTTTTTTTAATACACGCTCCTGAGGACATGTGGTGGCCTCTAGGCTGGCCACGTGTTGCTCATCCATTGGTTAATCAAAAAACCATCGAACGATCCAAATTTAGCCGTACCACCAACGTCCAACGGCTCAGAACATGCCACGTGGTGTCATCCCATTGGTTTAGAGAAAAATGGAATATTCCAAGTATATACCTGCTGAATATACCTGCATGCTGACTAGGCATCCAGTCACCAAAATTTTGTTGTTTGGGAAAACAAGTAGAACGCGATATCTTCATCATACGACATTGGTTTTTCAAACCATTCATGGTGCTGGAATCGCAATGACGAGACCTTTCCTGTCACTCAGGTTCGGACCCATTTCGAGCACTTTCAGTTTTGAGCATAGGACATGATCTCCTGATCACACCTCCCCACTGGGAAGCTTTTGGACCCCAAAAGCTCTATAGACTACTGAACATGAAGATGAGGAGACTGTGTCCCCACTCTTCCAATCTTTATCCACTGAATATTCCCTAATTTCATTAATTGGAGCTTTTCATGAAACGGAATTTTTTTCCTTGATTCCGTTGACCAACCATTGCTGACTTCGACATTTTCATGTTGCACATTTACTGAACTTGTAGAAAAGCAACCTAACTTTGTAGTAAACATCTTGTCTCTACATTAGTATATAATCAAAGGAAACTTGGAATTACTCTCACCTTGCATCCTATCCTTATGGTGATTTTTGCTGAATTAGCCTTGAACTTGTGTCAATTCCTGACCAATTTTCTTCGCCATTGTACCATGTCTTTTTAAAACCAGAAATGAACATTTCTGAATCTTGTGCCTTGGACCTTTGCAACTTCTTGCACTGACACTTTGTTTTCATCACCGTTCAACAACAATGTCAACTGCTACAACTGCTTGTCATCTTCTTTCAAAGACAACTGAAGAGCACATTAGGGGGCATTTTCAACATAGGAGCGAAAAAAGTTTCTTGGTACAATAAGAAATAAAGATTAGTTGCACTCAGTTCAACAGAGGCAGAGTACATGACGGCCAGTTAGGAAACATGTGAGACCATCTGGATGAGGAAGATACTTGTTGGTTTGTTTGGTCGACATATGGATTCGATGATGATATATTGTGATAACCAGAGTTGCATCAAACTCTCGGTTAATCTAGTTTTTCATGATACGTCCAAGCATATTGATATTTGGTATCATCGTCTCAGAGATTATGTGTAGAGGTGGATGTCATTAGAGTACATTCCCACAGAGGAGTAGGATGTGGAAATCTTGAAAAAGGCACTAGAAAGAAGAACATTCGAGTTCCACAAAGACATGAATGGGGTAGCATATAATCCATTTCTCGTTGAGAGGGAGTGTTGAAATGAAATCAAGAAATGACACTCAAAAGGTGGCTTCTGATTTAATTTTCCCTTAATTAATTTGGAAAAGAAATTGTAATTCCATCACATGCTTGTATTAGTCATATAAGTCAGAAAGACTTGGTTAGATTAGTAAATTTGAGTTGAAGGTCAAAGAGGGGGCATGTAGAGTTCTCCCATGAATTTAGGGGATCCAATTATAGTTATTTGTGAGCTGTAATTAGTTAACTCAATTAATTAAGTTAAAATAATTTTAACTAGTTCTAACTGAGAGATGACTTACTGATAGGTCTAACGAATTAAATTTGATTTAAATCAAAATTATTGGTCAATCAGTTAACTGATAATTCACTATAAATATTTGTTTCATGTCAGCTCTAATGAATGCCCAGTTGATATTGGGGTTAAAGAGAAGATAACTATCAGTTGTATAATTAGAAAATTATACATATCATGCATGAGGTCATCAAGATGCCTTGAAGGAATTGTGCAATCAATTCTTGGAAAATTCCTATTTAATAGGGCCAAACTTCCTCCAATAATGCGTAAGCAAGGCTGGTTAGACATAGGCTGAGAATTAGTTAAGTATTGGGCCGAGTTTTCCTAGATCAGAGTGAGACAGTCAGCAGAGTGCGGAGGTTTCTCAGTGAGGGAAATAACATTGTATTGTTTCATGATATTGACTTATATATATATATATATATATATATATAGTGGGGTTTTGATTTGTTGCTTTTCCCAGATACATCTTGTGTTGTGCGATTGATAATTTCTTTCTCTTACTTTTTATGTGATTGTGCGATCGAATTTGGTTTCTGCAAATTTGTAGAAGGATTCAGTGTTTTGTTTTAGTACATTACACGATCAAATGAATCCATTTAGATAATTTTTACACATGAAAATTTTCAAATGATGAGTCTTCTAGTGAAGTAGATCAAATTGTTGAATGGAAGCAACAACTTCCCAAAGCCAATCCAAAAGAAATTGAAGGACTATTAGATCGAAAAGTGGTGAAGAAAAGTAGAGGAAATAAATAATTTCAGTATTTGGTGAAGTGGAGAAATCAACCATTGGAGGATTCTACTTAGATTACTGGTCTAGAGATATCCAAGCAATGCAGAAATGTTCAAGAGATAGTGGACACTTTCTTTCCCCGGGAGTCTGATGCAGGAGCATATCACTCTTGAAATTGGAAAAAAAACAATTGGAATGTGGAAGGAATTAGATTCCTTTATTTTATTAGTAAATTAGCTATGTTTTAGTTTAAAGATCAGAAAGTTTGGATATGAATGATGTTAACAAAAATAAGAAACCTTATCCGCTTTTGTGGATATATATGGAAGTAGTTTTTTTATTAAGTTTAGAAAATAGATTAGATTTGTAGGAGGAAAAAATCCAAAGAATTTTGAGAATTTTTTGGAAAATTCCAACTCATACTTAGTAATTTTAGTAATGATAGAAGAGAAATTTGATATATGATTATCTATGAATTTATGTACTCAATTTTTGCAATTCAGAAAAAAAAATAAAAATAAATGTTTGAAAATTGTTAGAGATTTTGTGAATTGAAAATGTAATTTGAAAGTGAGGATGATTTAATGTTTCTTGCACACTCTAGCCATTAATCTTGTTGCAGGTCGGGCAGGATATGAGATCACATGTCTTCTGAATATTAGATCATTTTCTTATTAGAGATGGACAATTTTTGGATTATCTCATTTTGAGATGGTTTATGTTTTTTGGAGAATTTTTGTGTATTAGGAAAAGCTAGTACATATTAAAATTATGGAGAGGATTTTTGGATTATACAAGGATGTTGGATTTTTTATGGTGGTTTATGGTGCACTTGGTTTAGATGATTTTGAAGCATCATTTTCTATGTACTAGTTTTTCATTTAATATGATATTGCAGTCTTTTTTCTTTCATGAAGAAAATAAAATAAAAAATTCCTTTCCATATATGTTGATAGATCTCTAAATTTATATATATATATATAGAGATATACACAGAATATGTCCTACAGGAAAGGAATAGAGCTTTGAGAACTTAGTTATTTGTATGTGGTCTTTTGAAATGAAGAAGACTGGTTTCTTGATTCTTTGAAAAATACCATTTTCTAAATATTATTCCTCTACAACACATTACAAATATAATCGAGCCTTCAATCTAACCTAGAATCATTAATTTACCATGATAGCCAAGTTATGGAGGTCAAAAATCACTTGCTAATACCAATAAGTTAATCGGTTTCATGAAATCCATGCACAAATTAAAGCTCGGTCTTACCTTGGCTCTAGAGACTCAAATCCAACTAAGCCAACAAATTTGAAAATGGAAAGGTAGTCGAGAAGAAGAAGACTATTCAACAAAGGAAAATGTTGTGTGAGAGAGAATGTGTGCACCCTTGTTTTTTCTTAATTTATGTACCATTTTTTTTTCCACGGAGGTATTTACTTATATTTTTAATATTGAGCCAAGTGTTTAGTATTCTCCCTGACTTCTCGAAGAAGCAGTAATGACCTCGTAACATGTTGAATATTTCTAGCATTATGCATTTATATACACTGATGCAACACTTATTTTTGTCTCCCCTACCTCTTGTATCTCAATGGAATTCCTTAATATCACCACCGATACTAGAAGCGCCACTTACTCCCACCGTTCACTTATCAGTTCCGCTTCACAGTGTGGAACGTGTGTCTGCTCTTTGCTAGAGATTTGAAATACAACGAAACATGGGCTAAGGGCCTAGAATCTAAGTGTCCATAGAATTTATTATAAAATACAAAGAAACATGGGCTAAGGGCCTAGGATCTAGGTGTCCATAGAATTTATTATAAAATACAAAGAAACATGGGCTAAGGGCCTAGGATCTAATTGTCCATAGAATTTATTATAAAATTTATAGAAGATAGGAGGTTAATCATTGATAAACACAAACATGCACTGAACAGGGAATCAAAAATAATTATAAGTACAAGATCTCCAACTCAATAAAATAAATATGTTTGTTTTAATTAGGGGAAGAAAGCACCTTACAATTGTGAGTAAAAAATGCAAATTGAGTTTTTATTAAAATGATCATGCATTCTTAAATTCAAACTATAATTTATCTATATCACATTAAAGACCATGTCCTAATAACAACATGATATAATTTATAATTCTAAAAATCTTATTAAAAAAATAGCTTTTTTTCAATTTAAAAATGAACTGAATTTCAATAATACCTCTAACAACAACAATGAAGTGATTTATTATTTATTATATAACAACAACAATGAAGTGATTTATTATTTATTATATAACAACAACAATGGAGGGAATTATTATTTATTAAAAAAATGATTAGTTCGTATGCGCAAAGGAGAATTTGTTTTTTTTTTCAGAAACGCAAAGGAGAATTTGTTAAAGTGTGTCGTAATGTTTGTTGCTCAGTGTATACGAAGTGATTTAAATGTAATGATGTTTATTTGCTTAGCATATATGAATTTAATAGTATTTATTGTATAGTATTAAATATAATTATTGAGACTCTCAAGGAAAATAGAACGTTGACTACGAGATATTATTGAAAATTATGATATTGGTATAGATGAACAAGTGCTCTTATATCACTTAGTTGAAAGTATCGTGCTCTAATATCACTTTAGTTGAATGTATGGTGTTTATTTCTTTCTTTATTTTTTTCCAGTAAATTGGTACTTGTTTTCGTGAATTCCACTCTAAATCAGCCATTGGCACCTGTTTTTATGAATTCCACTATAAATCAGTCAGGTGGTTTATTTTTATTTCAGTTATTGGTATCTTGGTCTTGTTTTCACGAATTTCATCATAGATTAGTTAAATGAGGTAATTATTATTTGTATTATTATTATCAGATTTTAAGGTCACAATCTGGTTAGACGTCAAATTGGTGTATGAGATTTTCTTGTTTGTTGAACAAGGGACCCAAATCATAGCTAAGCCAACCACCAAATTGGTGTATGAGACCCTCTTATTTGTGAGACAAGGGACCCAACTTCCGTGCAACGATTTGACTGCTAAGTCTATGAAGGTATACATACTCTACCCCCTTTGATTTTGAACATGTGACCTCTTACAAGGAAACACGTACTCTTAACCATTAGGTCCACTCAAACTTTATTAAATTCACCATCACAATTACTTGGGGTGCGTGACATTTTGGTTCAAAGTATTAGCCACTTTTATTATCAAAATCCACTGTAATATATTAATAAGTCAGTGCAATACATCACTTGCATTATAATAATGCTTGTGCAATTTGTTTGAACCAACATTTATAACCATTGCTTCATGTGCAAATGGTCTTTGAATGACTGTATGGAATATATACATTGTCCAGGTCTTTTTCATGGATTCCACAATACATCAGCCAAGTGGGTTATCCTCAATTCAACTTTTGGTATTTCTAAACAAGAGAAACGAGTACCATTGTTTTCTCCCATCATATCTACTAGGGATGTATGACATTTTGTTTCAAAGTTTTAGCAATTTTTATTATTAAAATCAATTGTTAAATGTTAATAAATCAGTCCAATGCATTTCTTGCATTATTAATGATGCTTGTGCAATTTTTTTAACCAACATTTATGACCATTGCTTCAATTGCAATTGGTTTTTGAAGAACTGTATGGCATTTGTCCATTGTGCATGCCTATTTCTCTTGTTTTGTTCATTTACAAAATAACTTTACATCATTCAATATATAAAAATATTCTTTATATAGCATTGAATCAATGAATAGTCACATTAGTATTTGCAAGGGAGATACAATTTACACTCACATATGGTACCAAAAGTGTACTTTGAAAATTGATTTGTTTTTTGGTTGGTTTATTTGACATAATTACTTTGATCAATATGTTTTTGCTTTAATTTTTTTTAGTGGATACAACCATAGTTGATTTGGCTAATGTACCTTATAATATTATTTTATTTTTTCTATTAACTCGTTACTTATAATATTATTTTATTTTTTCTATTAACTCACTGCTTTATATAATATTATTTTATTTTTTCTATTAACTTGTTGCTTATAGTGATTTCTCTTTCTCTTTCTTTTTTCTTTTTATTTTTTATTTTTTATAAACCTACATTCTCATGGGTAATCTAGTTAGGCTTATTTTTTCACAAATATTTAATAGTTTTAAAATTTGGTGTCATGGTATTGGGTTGATAATTGAAATGACAGATTTTTGGATGCGTTTTAGTAATATTTGAACGTTGGTTTGTTTCATGATTTTGAATAGAAATTATAAAATATTTTGAAAATTAAAGAAGATTCATTGATTATATTATTTTAATTAGATTTTGTTTATAATATTTATGCCATAAGGCATTCCTCTTTGAAAACAACTCCTCTAGCTGCCACTGTGTCCCTATTTGTGCCATTGGATCAAATGTTAGATGATTGAATTTTTTTAGGCCATTAGATCCAATGGCTAATTCATTTATGCTCTTCTAACTACCTAACTAACTCACCAAACCCTAATAATGTCTCTTCCACCTCACTATGAAGCCATCGCAGGAGCCAAACACTTCATTTACATAGAGAATCAATACTTCACAAGTTATCGATTTGGAAGGAATGCTTATATCTATGATGATGTTTATGAGGTAGTGGTCGAGGATCAACTTCGAATGGAACTAGAGCGGGATAAACTTAATCAATCGTTTGGTCCACTTCAATTGCTTCTTCTCGGGTCCATCCAGGTGAGATTTGTTCATCCAAATCATGTATCTAGTGAAGGTGGGTGGCTCTGGTTGGGGTTGGGGTGAGGAGAACGAAAATATAAATATATATGTGAGTCAACGCAGAGCCAGTGGCTCTGGCTAGGGTTGGGGTGAGGAGAACACAAATCTAATTATTTATGTGAGCCGATGCAGAGCCAAAAGAAACGGACAATGAAATTCTCCCAAATAGACTATGCTCTTCATTTTCTCTTTATGCAGAGCCAACCCTCGAAAGGAAGGAAATTTGTAGGGTTCTCTATCTATATAGTGAAGCACACAAGCAAGCCATGAAAAATAAATCATGCTCGCTAATTTAGTAATTGGCTTCGTGGGACCAAGACCAAGACTGTGGGTGCCTACATCTCATTCTTATTAAGATTGCACTGAAAGTTGTGATCAAGATAAAATCCTGGGAGCGATTCTCCATGTACGTGTTGAATCTGATGTGGGGATAGGGGATGCCCGAGGGGATACCATGCATGTCATCATGCACTGGTTCAGGAACCCCGTGCACATGATCTATAAGATGATTGGGAAGGTTCTCAGAGAGGAAGGCCTTGACCATGAGTTCAGACCGACTGATTATTTGAATTTATTTTGCATGGGGAACCAGGAGGTGAAGCTACCAGGCGATTATGTACCTCCTGAAATGTCGGAACAGGGAACCAATTACTAGAATGCCCAAAATCACATGAGAACCATGATCTATGTGCATGCGAAGCTCATGATAGGTTGGTAACTTCATTTTCTAGATAGATTTTTATAATTATTCAAATTGGAAAATAAATTATAAATTATAAATTTTCAGAAGAGAATTGTGTTTATAAATTCAGTTTGTTGGTCATTTTAAACTCAAATTCCACTGAAAAGTTAACTTCATAAACACAATTTTTTTCCCCCAAAATTCATCTTACATTACTTCATTTTCTTCGTAAAAAACCCAAACTCCTTTGTGCCATTGGATCAAATGTTAGACGATTGAAATGTTCTATGGCATTCCTGTTTGAAAACAACTCCTTTGTTCCATTAGATCAAATGCTAGATGATTGAAATGTTCTAGGCCATTAGATCCATTGTCTCCTTAATTTACGCTATGCTAACTACCTAACTAACTCACCAAGGCCTACTAGTTTCTCTTCCACCTCGCTATGAAATAAGATATGACCTCTTAGGTGTCTCTGTCATTGCAGGCTGAAAGGTTAAGGTTCAACCTTGACCGTATTTTAATATTGATATGCAAAACTTCAATTGAAGACATGCCATGCAACATGCGACTCATTGAAGACAAAGATTATCTGCTCCTTATAGGATATTATGTGATAGACTAGAAATTAAGAGAGTCCGCAGGCAAACTAATTTTGTGGTTTTATTTAAATTTTGGTGTGAGTTGTAAATTTATTTGATTTTAGAATTATGTTTGGCCTTATAAAGTTTTATATTCTCTTTGAGATGCAGATTCAACGCTATACTGAGATATTGTTATAAATTCAATGAAAACTCTACACCATTTTATGGGGAGGTTTACATTTGTCGATTGAATTCCACACAAATGTTCAATATTTGTAATATTTTGGAAGTTACAGAGAATGGTTTGGGATTGAAGCTATGAAAATCTCTAATTTTTTTTTTAATTAAATGAAAATGTGAATACTAAAAAAAAAACCCTTTAGTTTTGAAATTATTTTTTTAAGGTCATTTTTATCTAGGTTGCAGTTTACAAATATGGAACATGATCAAGATTAAAAAATTATTTTTTTTTTAGTTTAACGCGCAACTAAAGCATAAACATATGCCAAAAAAAAGAGTAAATAGAAGCACCATAAATCTGTATTCCATTGTTTATTTATGAAGAAAACTCATCATTCTCATGCATTCACAGTAGAGATTCAATTCTCTTGAGTATTCAATATTCAAGATAGGAATATTTGATTCTTACTCATTTCTTGTGAACTTAATGATCGTCCAGTATGTGAACATGGGCAGGGTTGTTGATACGGATGGTAAGGCCAACATCACAGGCTAGCTTGAAATAGGGGTCTTGGACTATTCTGTAACGTAGGTAGACAACGCCCGTGGTACTGGTGACTACCATGATTTGCATGTATCAACAGTATTATGTGTATGTATAATGAATTTGGTGTAAGATTCAATATTTTAATTTGAAAAAATTTAAATTATAACTATCATACCCCGAAGCCGGAAAAGTAACGCGAAATGGTTGATTATTTAAAATTTGGAGGCTTTTTGTTTATGGTTTTGTTTTTTTTTCTATTGAAAAAATAAATTTTCAAAATCGTTTTAAGTGAGGGTAAATATGAGTGCATATAAAATGGAAGGATGTAATATAGGAGTTTTTTAATTATTCCATAAGGCGTTCCTCTTTGAAAACAACTCCCCTAACTACGACTGCGTCCCTATTTGCGCCATTGGATCAAATGTTAGATAATTGAAATGTTTTAGGCCATTAGATCCACTACCTCCTTCATTTACACTATGCTAACTACCTAATTAACTCACCAAGCCCTCCTAATGTCTCTTCCACCTCACTATGAAATAAGATATGACCTCTCAGGTGTCTCTGTCATTGCAGGCAGAACTAGAATCTCATCTAACGGTGTTCATCGCAAGGTATTCCACTTCAGAGTTGAGGTATAATTATTTCCAGTTATTCTTCAAAAAATGTAGGTCAATATTACTTAGCTGACTGGTCCTGCTGTTTGTTGCATTGTGGGTATATATATATATATATATAATGTCATATTAATAGGTGGAATGAATTATTTTCTATCAAGCGCCATGTTGAAGAAACCCCACATAGGATGAGAGTTTGGATCCTGCCACGCCACAAGCATGTCCAAACTTGAAGGTGAAGCTGAGAATGGGGACCTCGAATAACTCATCTCCCTCAACATTTTTCTATGGTGTGTGGTTAAAGATGGAGAGCATGATAGACATGCTAAAGGTCCCGGTCGTTCAGAAAACAATTTTGGGGATCCAGAACTTGGTTTCGGAGCTTTGAGCCCATCCGCTACATATTTTTGTGATGATGCATGAGAATAGAAGAGGAGATGAAGGAGAGAAATTCTGGTCCTCCTCATTATGACTAACCATCTGCTGACTCAACTATTATTTGAAGGCCCCAAACATCTTGTGGGATGAAGGAAAGAGTGTGTGTATAAAAATATTGAGGGCATTGTTAGTGCTTTCGATTCCTGGGCGCACTCCCTTGATGGGAGGAAAACATAGAGTCACCATCCAGATGTCTAGATGCGAGCAATTGACTTGAGGATTAAGCCTATTGGCATTCCCTGGAGTCGTGACATATCATATCAGTAGGATCTTTGGGCCTCATACTATTTCACCTTCACCTGGGGGCATGGGAATTTCTCTATTCTGGTTATTGCTGCCGCTTTTGAAACCCTACTCCAATATATGACTCTCGGTACTATAGATTAGCTTGCTTCTCGATATTTTAACTTTAGTTTTCATTAACAATTTAACCATGTTTATATTGAATATATCGTTTGATTAACCCTTCTGCATCCTACGTATTAATTATAAAATTCATTCAATTAAACTTGGGCATGTTTTAGATTCATAAAAGGCATATTTCATTTTAATGATTTAGATTTTATATATATTTTAAGCATTTATTTAATTAGAATTTTGAACTACTTCTTCCATATTTTGAACTAAATATTTGTTATGTAAACTTATAATAAAAATATAAAATTTAATTGGGCATGTTTTAGATTTATAAAAGGCATATTTCATTTTAATTATTTAGATTTATTTTTATATTTTAAACATTTATTTAATTAGAATTTTGAACTACTTCCATATTTTGAGCTAAATATTTTTCATGTAAACTTCTAATAAAAATAGAAAATTATTCAAATTTTATTATTTTGATTTACTTACACTTGGATTTGATTTAATTCCTACAATATCCAAATTGTAAACCAACAAATAATTCTATGATAAAGTATATCATTACTACTTATTTTTCCATAACACCCATTTCCTTATGTTTTTCACATAAATGCCAACTATAAATGAGAGGAATGGAAGAAATATAACCTTTTTGTTAACCTTGGAATGAAAATCAAAAGGGTAAAGAATTAATGAAAACATCGTGTGTATGTGTATGTGTATATATATATATATATATATAACTTCTTTTTTTGTTTCCTTAAATTCAATAAATATAATATATAATAAAGATAATATAATACACATGATATAAATTTATGGTTTAATAGGTAGTATAGACAAAACAAATATATAATATAATATATACATATATAAAGAACAGTCTATCGAACAATATGTTCTATTCATATGGAATGTGTTAGTGAAAAATTTTCAAGAATGGTTTCATGATTTTTTATTGATAATTTCCATTGTCATCCCTTATTTCTACTTTCCCCCTGTTTCAACTACAACCGAGTTGATATGATCAAATGACTATATTGGGCATTTATAATATATGGTTGGTAGTCATGAAAAAAAATGTGCTCTTTACATTTCTTTACTTCTTCAAAGAAATGTATTTTGTTTCCTTAAATTCAATAAATATAATATATAATAAAGATAATATAATACACATGATATAAATTTATGGTTTAATAGGTAGTATAGACAAAACAAATATATAATATAATATATACATATATAAAGAACAGTCTATCGAACAATATGTTCTATTCATATGGAATGTGTTAGTGAAAAATTTTCAAGAATGGTTTCATGATTTTTTATTGATAATTTCCATTGTCATCCCTTATTTCTACTTTTCCCCTGTTTCAACTACAACCGAGTTGATATGATCAAATGACTATATTGGGCATTTATAATATATGGTTGGTAGTCATGAAAAAAAATGTGCTCTTTACATTTCTTTACTTCTTCAAAGAAATGTCCAATTAACACCATTGAAATAAATGGATTTATATAATTTGAAGGATCATTAAACTCTTGCATCAATGTGCTTTTCAACCTAGTGCATCAAAATAAATAATAATGCACTTTCTCTAGATTATTTTCTGGTGAATTTGCAACAAATACATCATATTCTCTAACCATATTAGAAAAATAATCATAATCTATGTCAATCATAGTCATTTCATTGTCCATATCCACATAAGTCAAATTTCCAAATGGGGGAAATGGTCTCAATTCTTTGTGTATCCATGGTTTGACATATTTTATTATTATTTCTTACACACCCATTGATGGAATCTATATCATTAATACATGTAGGACATCAACAAGAGTACTTTCATTTTATTTTAGTATATACTTGTTATATTTCACTTCTAATGGAGTGCAAACCTCTTGTTCCAGGTATATTGCTTCAAAATTATGTGAAAACGATATATCAACCTCACCCATCACAATATTCCAAAAGTACTCACTTGACAAAAAATCTCATGTAAGTAAAATTTCGTGAAGTAAATATATTTTTGATAGAAACACACACACACACACACACACACACACACACAGATATATTTATGTACATCTATATTCTTACCTAGGCACATGAGCCATACTTGGATTTAATACATGGCTTAAATTTTGTTTGAACCAATTAAAAACATCATATGAATCTACAAGCCATGAAGTAGAGTGATTCAATCAATGGTTCCTAAGTGCATGTTTTACGCATGCCCCAACACCATCGCGCTCTCCTTTGACATGCCCTGTCTCAAAGAAATTTCATGTATAAGGAATGCAAATTCAAGTCTTATGAAGAGGAGACAATCATAAGAATGATTGTGTTGATTTAAATTAACTAGAAAAATTAAATGTGATCTCTTGTCTCGATAATTTGTTATAAAGAACATTTAAACAATGTTGAACAAAACATGAATCATAATCATGTGTACGATCATCACTGATGTATAAATGGTACTCTTTAATCACTTCATGATTATTTTTATTACTATCAGAGCTATTATCACCAAATTGAGTTCTCTTGGGCTGCTTCAATGGTCAACTTGGAGTAACTATTTCAAACCACTTCTAACTGAAGCTTAGCCTCTTCAGTTTGAGAGGGCTCTCTCACAGGAAATTTATGATATTGGTTAATGATAAAGATATATGGCTAACTCTATAAATTGTGTCTTGGTTTTGTATGTTTGCAGGTTGAAAAGATGAAGGCTTGCTACCATTGGGCTATGGAGTCAGTGACAGGGATCTCAATGACAAAGGCTCTCCTTGTGGAAGTTGAGGCATGTAGATACCTAAATGAAATTATAATACACACATACAGAGTTTACTCAATATATAAATGTTCAAAGGAAGTCAGAGCATGAGAAACATGAATTCTTAGTAATGAACATTAAGATACTGAAAGCAAGACATTGAGAAATATATCTAATAGTTTAGTGCTTGAAAGGAAGTCAGAGCATGCAAAGCAAGAATTATGAGTAATAAAACATTACCATATTGAAATAAAGTAATATGATACATAGGAAATTATTCATGAAAGTATCAAATTAATCTCAGGTGAAGGATGAAACGAATAGCCACTTTCTATTACTGATCAAAAAACCTGTTTACAATAGTAGCAGTCAGCCATAACATATCCAAAACCTTTCTAACTCTAAAATTCAGTCCTTTATAGAATGAGGAATCATAAAAATTATATGCCACCTTGATAGCTTCGAATTCCCACCTCAAAGACCTATTTCAAACATGATTCTATCATTTGGAGACTTCCTAGGGATATTTCTGTTTTGCAGAGTTTGAATACAAAAAGGACTCTTCTTTCATTAATAGTTCAACAAACTAATTCAATAACCCTTATCAACTGCAACCAAATAATTTTCTGAGTGTACTAGAGTGTTGATGTGCCATTTTTCCATGTGGATGCTGAGCTGGACCTCCTCCAAGTCGAATTTTTACAATTTTTTCACAAATCTGGTTAGTGAAAATTCTGAAAACATAGGCTTCAAAGACGAGTGTATAATTTACAGACCCTAATAGCTTTGCAGAAAATGAGAGAGTTTTTTTTATATGGACCTGTGCTGAAGAAAAAATTCTTTCATATTTCTAAAATAGTTTTTCATGTACTGAGAAACCTTAAAAAACAACTAGCTATGAAAACAATTTTTTAGTAGTTTCGTAGCATGAAAAGATGAGTGTATAATTTCCAAACCTTGATGGATTTGAAGAAACTAAGAGACATTTTTGTAGAGGGGGCTATTCTTAAGAAAAACCTATTTCATATTTCCAAAATAATTTTTCATTTTCTCAGAAACCTTAAAAAACAATTCGATACAAAAATGGTTTTCAGCAGTTTCGTAACGTACAAAAATGACCTTTGCTATTAGAATTTCTGCTTCTTTTCTCTTGCATGGTCTTCATCATGTTCTGAAACATATTCCCTATCATTTAATCCCCTTGGAAACTACCAAAAGTTGTTTTTTAAACAAAAAGAAAGCTACATGTGGTTTCGTAGCATTTTCTTGGCTTCAAGCCTAGGAAATGCTACGAAACTGTCATAAACAATGTAATTTCCAGATTTTTGCCTTGTTTCAAAAATGCACCTTCCAGTTGCATAAAATTGGTTTTCAAAATGCCTTTAACTTCTTAAAACATAATCAAACTCAATTTAATAGCCTTGAGGTGTTTCCTCTTCAAAAACATTATTTTCTCCTTTAGCAAGTTTATCCATCACTAAAATGATTCTGTTTTTTCTGAAAAGATAGGGTTCATAGATGAGCTCTTTTATCCCTATCCTTGATATATATTGCAAAATTGAAGGAGGTTTGTGTAGGTCAGTATGTATTGAAGAAAAACCTCTCTTGGTTTTGTGAAACACATCTCCAGCTGTCCATAATATGCATTCTAAAAACATGTATAAAACAGGAAAATTTTGCATTCTGAAAACAAAAAACCCTCTTTTCGGAGTTGTAAGCTTGGGAAATGAAATATGTCAGCAAATTATGACTGATGGAACATGATGTTACCTATATGAAGGTGGGTTTGATATGAAATGAGGTTGGTCTTGAAACTTAGGATAGGTTAAATATGAAAAAATGAAATTTCCTATTCCAACTTGAAAAAGTTGTAAGGAGACCTTACCCTTTTGAGGAGTGAACTGTATGACCATGTCAAGTAATGACTCACAAAATTATGAGTGATAAAAAAGAGCCATCGATACTAAGTTTTTCATGCTTGTACAAAATATGCACAAGTATATAGACATACTCTTAATGATAATACTCACTTTGTATTTCCTTTTGTGGTGTTAATCTGTAATTCTCAAAAAAATCAACCACCAATAATATTGTTCCCTTTGGGAATACATCACGTGATTACTTGAATTGTAATCCATGCCATCATGTTATCTGAGAGTGATTAATATATTTATATATTTTCTCCCTAAACTTCTTCATAAAGGATTTCATGGAAATGTTGTCTTGAAGTAAATCAATATTTTTTGATGTTGTCACAGAATCTATAACATGAGTGTACCTAAACTATTCATATATTTTTCACTTCATAATGGGATTTGACAATCATGAATGATTTGGAACAATGGAATTCTTAGCATTAAAGAGTTCTAAATAACAACATTATTTGCATTTTCTTCCACCAACACATAAAACAAATAATATATACATCAAATTTTCTCTAAAAATGTTTCAATTTTGAACTAAATTGAGTTTGTATTAAAAATTATCTGTTTAAAAAATATATATATATCTTCCACCTCGATATGAAATAAGATATGACCTCTTAGGTGTCTATTTCATTCTAGGTGGAACTAGAATCTCATCTCACATTGTTCATCACAGGGTCACTTCAGAGTTGGTGTATAATAATTTCCAACTATTCTTGAACAAATGTAGGTCCATATTACTTAGTTGACTAATCCTGCCCTTTTTTTCATTTTGGGTGTATATATATAATTTCAGATTAATGGGTGGACATAATTATTTTTTGTCAGGTGCCATGTTGTTGAATAAACCCCACGGATGATGAGAGTCTGGATCCCACCATGCCACAACCATGTTCGATTTGTGCAGCTTGAAGGTGAAGTTGAGATTGGGGACATCAAAGAACTTGTCTCCCTCAAGACTTTTTGGCGCCATGTGGTTATATATGGAGAGCATGAAAGACATGCTGGAGGCCCCGGTCATGTAAAAAACCACTTTTGGGATCCCAAACTTGGCTCTAGAGCTTTGAGCCCATCCCATACACATTTCTGCGATGATGCATGAGATTGGAAGAGGAGACGAAGGAGAGAAATTATGAACCTCCTCATTATGACTAACCATCTGCTGACTCAGCCATTCTTCGAAGGCTCGAGACATCCTGTGGGATGAACAAAAGAGTGTGTGGATAGCATTCTTGAGGGCATTGTAAGTGCTTTCGATTCCCGGGGGCACTCCCTTGATGGGAGGCAAAGGTAGAGACATTATCCAGATGTCTAGATTCGAGCACTCGACCTAAGGATTGAGCCTATTGGCGTTCCCTAGAGTCGTGAAATATCATATCAGTAGGATCTTCGGGCCTCATGCTCTTTCACCTTCACCTAGGGACGTGGGCTTTTCTCTATTCTAGCAATTGTTGCCCATTTTGAAACCCTACTCCAATTTATGACTCTGGGTACTATAGATTGGCTTGCTTCTTCTCGATATTTTAACTTTAGTTTTCATTAACAATTTAACCATGTTTAAATTAAATTTATCCTTTGATCAACACCTTCCGCATCCTGCGCATTAATTATAAAATTCATTCAATTAAACCTGTGCATGTTTTAGATTCATAAAAGGCATATTTCATTTTAATGATTTAGATTTATTTTTGTATTTTAAACATTTATTTCATTATAAGTTTGAACTACTTCCTCCATATTTTGAACTAAATATTTGTTATGTAAACTTATAATAAAAATAGAAAGTTATTAAAATTTTATCATTTTGATTTACTTACAATTGGATTTGATTTCATTCCTACAATATAAAAATAATATACAAATTGTAAACCAACAAATATTTCTATGATAACGTATATCACTGTTACTTATTTCTCCATAACACCCATTTCCTTATGTTTGTCTCAGAAATTCCAACTATAAATGGGAGGAATGGAAGAAATATAGCCTTTTTCTAAACCTTGGAATGAAAATGATAATATTAAGGATCGAAACAATAAATAAGCAATGAATAAAGCACACACACACACACACACACACACACACACACACACAGATATATATATATATATATATATATATATATATATATATATATATAACTTCTTTTTTTGTTTCCTTAAATTCAATATAATACACATAGTAGATAATAAAGATAATATAATACAAAAGATATAAATTTATGGTTGATTAGGTAGTATAGACAAAACAAGTAGATACTATAATAGATACATATATAAAGAATCATCTATCAAACAATGTGTTCAATTTATATGGAATGTGTTAGTGACAATTTTTTAAGAATGGTATCATGATTTTTTATCGATAATTTCCATTGTCATCACTTAATTCTACTTTTCCCCAATTTCAACTACAACTGAGTAGATATGATCAAAGGACTATATTAGGCATATATTATATATGGTTGGTAGTCATGAAAAAAAATGTGCTCTTTACATTTCTTTACTTCTGTTAGGGTCCTATAAATATAGGATTCATAATTTTGAATTGAATTTTGATAGTCTTGTAAATATGTGTATACCTTGCTTTTGCAGTAAGTTGTTTTCCCATATTTTGAAAAAAAATAAAAATAAAAAATAATAATAAAAAATAAAAAAGAGGATAAAAAGTCCTAAAAGAAAGATCAAAGGACTTAAAAATATATATATAAACCCCAAAAGAAAAATATGAAAATAAGACATGAAAGTGTGCAAATCCAAATGCCACTACTTTTTACTTTTTGCAAATGATTATGGCAGAGTGTCAATAAATGCCATAATCCATGATGAGTTAAACTGTTTAATCTTGACTTGTCATGTTTTCAATTTCCATGTTTTAGATAGTGAATAAATATTTGTTAGACAGTTTAATCCTGACAAATCATTAGTTAGGTAGAAAATAATGAGGAGCTCAAAATTTTAATTTGAGCCCTCGAATGAAATAAGGTAGAATTAGATAGTTTATGCTTTCAAAAGAATAAATGTTTCAAGGTTGCAAGCTTAAATGCACCTACCAAAAGGAAGAAAAAAATGTTAGAGTAATGTTGGGTAGGTAGAAAGAAGTGGGAAAAAGCATGTAATATTCATCACCAAGATAAAATCACTAATTTCCCTTTCCCTGTAAGTATTCAGTATTCTATACTACCAGTCAAAAACGCTCAGAGCATTTCTCTAAATTTTGCTGGGACCAGACCCAAGGCTCGATGACTGGATAGTGGAAAATGTTGAGTTCTTATGATAAAATCCACTTTTACCATTATTTGTCCCTCATTCATACATTTTAACTCATTTTCGTAAGTAAGGACTCATTCTTACTTAATGAAACATAAAACGCCATTTAATTAACTTCCTTCATTCAGAAAACATACAAAACCCTCAAAAATACTTTATCCTAAGTAAATTGGTGAAATGATGAAATGACAAGCTTTGCTTTATTTTATTCACTTTACTTAGTCATTTTGTGTATTTTTGTGTATTCCTTTCCCCTTGTCATATTAACTTCTAACTTAGTTTATTAATTCCCTAAATTACACGTTATCATATTTTTATAAATCCCTATATCTAAATATCCCCAAAAACCCACTATTATAAATATTTTGGACCAAATTTATTATTCACATGTTGAAATAAAACCCAAATAAAGCACCCTTTGGTCTAAAACTAACATCAATTAAATATCCTACCCCCTATAGTTGTTAAACCATTCACAAGGTTTAAAGCTATATAATACAATAATCGCGAGAATGAGTTTTGGAACATATTCTATGTATTTTGAAATATAATACAATACCCTGCTCATCAGCATTTTAACCTAAGTTTTGGATGATATTTATCATTTTATAAAGGTTAAAAGGCTTAGAAGCACCACCATGTAATAATCCGCCTTTTTTCAAAGAAAAGTCACCTTTTCCTACATTTAACCTAAGGCTAAGGTTAACGTTGCAAAGTTGAAAATCGTCCCCATTTCATTTTTGCCGTTATGTAAAGCCCCATGCTTTACATAAAGTTAACCCGAGTTACTTACTCAACCGCGCATAACAAGCCGACTCTCGCCTCTATATAAACATTTCGCTTTATATATGCACCTACTACCTAAAATCTTAACCCAAAGTTTGATTAAAATAAGACTAAGGTTTTTTTTAAATAAACTTTAAACCCGTCATTATTCATATTCGCCATACTATATAAAGCCTCACACTTCATATTATTAACCCGCAACATATTTATAAACCCCGAATTACGTGTGTAAAACCTTTGTTTTGTTCATATTTTATAAACGTTTAAAACGTAATTTTTAACTACCACCTCGCATAAAGAGATCTCGGTCCCACCTTTGTTAAGCTACAGCTTTCCTTTAAATCTCAACCCTTCGCGCTCAAGCCACAGATCTAACGGCCCCAGATTGACATCGCGCACCAAAGCTAATCGTCCACTCAAATGCAAAATGGACGCGAAATAGGTTTTTTTTCCCATTCCGTCGTCTTTGACGTCGAAACTTCTCATTTGATTGCATGCATTTGAAAGAAAACCATTTACCATTTGAAATGCACGTGATAACCTCCTCATGGTTTCGTTATTTAAACTGACCACCCACCATGGAATTGACTTGCATTCAATGCATGAAATTGCGATTAAAACAAACCATAAAACATTTGATAAAGTTTAATTTTAACATTGTATTTATCATTTTCAAACACAGAAGGAGCCGCCTGACTGTGCTAAAACCCCTAAATACTATTTTTCCCACTGAGACTTCAAAATCGACCATAAGATCCTCGCAGAACCTTTCAAGAAGCTGAATACCTACACCTTAAAGTATTTTTTGGCAAATTGAAGCCTGCAAATTAAATTCTAAACCTTCTATAATAGAACCAGGCCTTTAATTAAGAGATTTCACCAAACCAATTTTCCTAAAAACACCAAAAAAGAGCCCAAGCCCTGGCCAATTTTTTCCAGAAAACCCTATTTTCGACCATGAGCCTTTTTGAAGCCAAATTCTCCAGTTTCCAAATATTAAGGATCAAATTCAAAGACCTAAAGGGTCAAAACTTCTGAATATACCCTAAAAACCCCTTTTTTCAATAAAACCGACTCAGAAAACCCTCGTTTTCTGTTTTATCCCAGTTTTCATCCTCAGATAAAATTGATTGAGCATAAAACATAAAAGAGAATATCCTTAGCCAAATTTGCTCAATTATCCCTCTGTTAAAGAAAATTACTCTTGCAAACAGTCTAATCTTGCATAAATAGCCCAAAAATGCCTAAAAAACAGAGTTAAACCTTCACAGACAGATCTCATTCCACAGAAATTTAAAAAAGCCTTCAATCACCTCCTTGCAAACCTCTGTTTCATTAACAAATTGTTTGATTTTTGTAGGCTATTATCATAATAAGAAATTGGGCCAACAGTTTCAATACTAGTTGACAAAATTGTTTGCTCCAAATTCTCATATTTTAATTCAAAAGCTTCATTCAACAAACAGTTTGTATACAAAGAAAGAATAAAATAAAGTTAGAGAGAGATCAGAATGATGAAATGTGCACAGTGAATGGTAAAAGTGAAATCAAAATTCACGTGGACAGTGAAACAAAATAGTCAAAGAACATTAGAGTTCAAGTGTATCAGGTAAAAGTCAAAGTGAAAGTTAAAACGAAGTTACGAAGTAGTCAAGGTGAAATAGTAAAATTAAAAAAAAAGGTAGTAATGGTTAACAGAGATGAAAATAATTTCACCAACAATGAAATTTATCCAAAAGGAAAGTAAAAATAGTTAAAAGAACAAAAAGGTTAATATTTGCAAAAACTATTGTGACCAATAAAAGATGAATTTTGAAAAACTGAAGGACTTTTATGTTCTTAAGGTGTCCAACTACAAAAACCTCTCTCACTTTTCTAACAGCCATAATGAGTTGGGAAATATTAAACAATATTCGAAATAACATTTTGCAGAAAATTGTTGTTAAGTTATCATTTTGCAAAGAATATTGTGGCCAATCAGAAATACATATTACAAAACTGAAGGCGGTTTTTGTTCCTAAGAGATCCATCTAAAAAAACCTATCTCACTTTTTTCACAACTATTACAGAATGAACTATACATGCGCATCTTTACAGCCTATGTTTCAGACTCTATAAAACTTTGTTTTACACATATTTTTGCAGAGCCTATTGTGAACAGCTGGAGCAGAAATTTAGGAAACTGAGAGAGGTTTATCTCAAAAAAAATTCCTATACAATAACCTCTTTCACTTTTTACATATCTATTTCGGATTTATAAATAAAAAGGTATCATTGGACCCCAAGTTTGCAGAATTTCTAGAGCAGAGTGCACAAAGAAAGGAAATAGTTAGTGACTTCGATGCCTCATCATCAACTAAGAGTTGAGATCAAATTCGAATTCTCTTCTTTTTCATCACCTATCCATAAAAAATAGTGCCAAATAGATACATTAGTTTTGAGTGTCCTTTACTTAAGTTCTATTTATGTAAAACAGTTAGAGATATTTGTAAACCAATCTTGATATTTTTTCAAGATATTCTAGTTTAGAATTTGTATAAATACTTCACTCTTTGAAGTATTTTGTGTGGAATAAAATTGCTAAGATTACTATAGAATTTTGCTGATACATTGGAGGCTCTCATGTGTTGAATTCAAAGTAGTAGGCTGGACAAAGCTAAAGTGGCATCATAATTTAGGATTCTTGCAATAAGTTGAAGAGTGAAGTACATATCTTCTTGTCATTGTTTCTTTTCTGAGTTTCATGCAATCCATTATGTGTTTTATCTATCTTAATGTGTAACTAGGAATATTACTACATGACTAGCCTTTTTCTCCCAGTTTTTAACTAAGTTACCATTTAAATGTTTTCTGCTGATTTCCGGTGTTAGGAATTCTTAATTACTCCTACTCCCGTTTGACCCCTGCCTCCTTCTTCCATTTTCTGGATCCAAGGATCCTTCATTTCCCTTTATCCCAATCATACCATTTCATCAAAAACCTTTCCCCAAATCTCTGATGGTTATCTACCTTGCCCTGAATACATTTGTACCCTTTTGGCCTTGCCTTCTAGTACTGTTATCTAGACTTAGACTCCATAGCCCAATGGACAAGTATATCTCTCCTTAGTTTAATCCTAAGTGATTTTTACCCACCAAAACCTTTAAAACAAAACCAATTGTTCTATCATAACTAGCCTAAAAACATATATCGAAACAAAGATAAATCTTAAAGAGAGAGCCCTCTTTGAATTCTAGGAAGGCTAGATCCTAGGATTTGAAGTAGGTTTGTGGTTACCTCGGACTATTTCTCCTAAACCTAGAGAAATTAATGAGTGATAACAAGTTCTTCAAATAAATTTACAATTAACACCATTGAACTAAATGGATTTGTATAATTTGAAGGATCATTAAAATCTCTTATCGTGTTCTTTTCAACCTAGTACATCACGATAAATAAAATGCACTTTCTCTGGATTATTTTCTGGTGGAATTACAACAAATACATCATCTTATCTAACAATATTAGAAAAATGATCATAATCTTTGTCAATCATATTCATTTCATTATCAATATGCACATAAGTCAAATTTCAAAATGGGGGAAATGGTCTCAATTCTTCATGTATCCATCGTTTGACATATTTTTTATTATTGCTTACACATTCATTGATGGAATTTATATCATGGATACATGTATGACATAAGCAAGAGTACTTTCATTTTTTATTTTAGTATATACTTGTCATATTTCACTTACGATGGTGTGGAAACCTCTTTTTCCAGGAATTGCTTCATAATTATGTGGAAAAAATATATCAACCTCACTCATCACAATATTCCAAAAGTACTCACTTGAAAAAAAATCTCATTTAAGTAAAATTTCGTGAAAAAAATATATTTTTGATAGGAAAACACACACACTGTTGGAGCGGGGTCCCTTAGGACCGAATTTTGATGAAAAATACTATATTTTTTGTAAGTTTATTTATGCGCGGTAAGCGAAGCACAGGTCAAGGGTCTTTTGGGCGAGTCAAAGCCCATCATGAGTTGTAATGGCCAAAAGGGTAGAACTAGGGGCCACAAACCACAATTTTTGGACCTTATATGAGCACATGCTAAAGGTATAAATAAGAGTCTAGATTGAGTCGATAGAGGAAATGATTTAAGAGATCTGAACTATGTTTTGACATTTGAGCTAAGAAGCAAACTAGTATGGGTTTAGAAGGCTCCTGCTAGCTGTGTGCGCGAAGACCTTAGTGCTATTGTGTGCGGACCCCGCTGGCTGTGTGCGCGGGTAGATCAAAGGTGTTGTAAGGAAGATCTGAAATGTGAATGAATAAAGGAATGTTTGATGATATCTAAGTACCAAATGCATCTATCTTTTTCTTTATGATTTGTTTCTGCATGTTATTTCCGATTACTGTGTTACCTGTGTTGGATCGGTTGCACAACTGTCTTTTACCTTAAATGGATGGTTAATGTATGGATCTATTGGTAGTGAACGTTATTGTTATGTATTAAGGACTATTGAAAGGGATTGTGGATTTGTGACTGTGTGCGCGCAGGGGGTAACCTTTGTAAATTGACCTAAATCTGTCTCGTTAGGGTTCCTAGTTAGGGCTTCTGTTGCGAAGGTCAGATCATAGTAGTTTTAGATCTGAAGACACCCACATCATTTAATTCTATCTCAGGGTGTGGAAACCTGGTTCTAATACCCCCTCATACTACTTTGGGTGAGACTGTGACTTGTGCAAGTAGGTCACTGTCGAAAGGTCCAGTAGTAAGAGGATTTTGTTGATTAATCTTAACTCCGAACCTGGTTCAAGACCCCTCATGCCAAAAAATGGTTATGTTGCTTATCATCGTAAACAAATCCTCCTTCGCTGATGGTGCGCTTCAACCGTTGATTAGCTTCCCAAACTGATTCCTTCAGCTCCACTTTGATATCTTTAAATTCTATCACGCACTGTGAGTAGGACTTCATCTTCCTGAATTGTTGTTTCAGAATGCCCTTAATCCGCAAAACAGTGGGATCAACATTATGAGCTAAATATCCCATGAACGAATCCAATGTGCGACCTTCAAATTCCATAGCTAGTTGTGCTCTCTTGACAACATGAGTGTTAACATTTTGCGCAATCCACACTGCATAAAAATCAAACAAAAACCTATCCATGTCCTCATCTCCCACACCCTTGAATGTGGGTAGCTTCATATGCGCGGCCATATCTTCTGCAGGTCTCAGTGGTGGTGGGGTAGGGGATGTCTTACCCCTGCGTGAGTTTGACTGTGGCATAGTAGGAGGGCTACCTTTGATGCGCACAGCCTCACTATTCTCTATATCAGGTGGATTTATCAGAGGGTTGTATACAAATCTATCCCCTCTCTGATTGACCCGATAATATTTTTCGCTACGCTTAGTTCTTTCTATCTTATCAAGGGTTATTCACTTAGTGTGGCTGCACAAAACACCCTTTTTCACACAATAGCATCTTAATCAGCAGAGTCAGAGAGCATATGAATTTACCTCTCAGTCTCGTGAAAAACCTCCTTCAGCCTCAAAATACGACACAAACTGATCTACTACAAATTCTGTCACAAGCCCACCCAAGATGTTTTCAACCCAGTGATCTACAGTATGGGTGATGGAATTATCAGTTTGCTCCAACTGTTGGATCAATTCAGGTGTCCATTGCATGACCTTGTCGTCCTTCCAATAGGTTTGGAACTCTTCTAATATTGACAGCCACTCTTGTAATTCGTGTGCAAAGGTCACAAAGAAGATCTCGTGAACCTTTGTGAAGATATAATTTTGTTTCCAATATTCAACAGACATCTTCTTACTTATGTTTTATTTAAGGGAAAATTCTTGAATTTACTTCTCAAACCAGTCCTCTAATTTAGGCTTTGATGGCCGCCACATCACCCAATCTCTCTCAAAATGATCTCGGTCCTGACAACAGAACCATGTGTTGGCTTGAGGGGTCCTAACCTAGGTTCGGAGTTAAGGTTAACCAACAAAACCCTCTTACTACTGGCCCTTTCGGTAGTGACCTACTTGCGCAAGTCATAATCTCACCCAAAGTAGTTAGGGGGGCTTCTAGAACTAGGTTTCCACACCCTGAGAGAGAATTAAATGATGTGGGTGTCTTCATATCTAAAACTACTGTGATCTGACCTGCGCAACAGAAGCCCTAACCAGAAACTCTAACTAGACATAATTAGGCCAATTTACACGGAGTTACCCACTTAAAAATAGATCATAAATAAAAAGACGAGATGCATTTGGCACTCAGATATCATCAAACATTCCTTTATTCATTCACAGTTCAGATCTTCCTTATGTTAGGGTCCTATGATTTGGCTGATTGGCAAGCCAAATGACAGTGTAACATCAAACCAGTCTTTGGAGCCTGAGGACCGAGCCTTCCTGGACTCAGAGAGGGCTCTCTCTATATGTGTAAGGCATATCTGTGTGTTTTCTCGTTGTGTTCTGATTTTAGCCTAGTTATGAAGTAAGTTTTTTGGTTTTGGTTTTTTAGGTTGTGAGGGATGAAACTGATCAAAGATATAAGATAAGTAAAGAGATGTCAGATTAACTGGGCTATGGGGTCAAAAAGGTCAAGAAGGCTATTAGATGGTGATACAAGGCTGTTGAAGGGCCGATTTGATTCGAGGTAGAAAGGATCTTTGGGCAAAATGGAGTAAATGGACATCAATTTTGTGAACAACAAAGGGTTTCAAGCATAACTAGTTTAATAGCAGACATAAACATGGTAGGGCAAACCATTAATCATGCAAAATGTAACTGTAAGCTAATCAATACATTGAAATAAACATTCAAGCCATGCATAGAGACTTTTAACTCTCTAACTTCGGGAAATGGCTATCAGACTTTGGGGAAAACACATAAGGCAGACTAACAACTCAAAATACTATGTTGGAACACCTAGACACAGTTCTTCAAGTCATTGGGCACTTTGAAAACAAGATTTGCATAGTTTTAGACAAAGGGCTAGATCGAAACTAGGCCTCCTTGGTTCAACAAGATGATAATCTAATCAGTCAAAGAGATAGTTTCATGGATGGAGCTATGGACAGCCATAGGTAAGCAGGGTGTACCGTAAATCATACTTAGCAATACATAGAACTATGAATGAAACAAGCAACAATATCCTCAAGTTACTAAAGAGCAATTAAGAATTCTTTAATATGACTAAGGAGGAAGAAAACATGAAAGCTATGAAGAATCAGGAAATTTGAGGTGCCTCCAAGGGCATATCTCAAATTTTTTCTCTACTGATCTATAGCAAGCAAGAAACATGTATTCATGAATGAAAACTAGAAGACAAAACATAGAAAGAAACACTATACCATTCTACCAAGTCATGGAATCCATCAACAATCCTTCATCATTCATCCAAGAACATCCAAGAGGCAATCCAAAAGCATAACACAAGTATTTTCTTCCAAAGCTCATATGACCATATATTGCTTCTCTTCTCAAGTTCAGCCTTGTTTACAATGAAAGCCTTGTGGAATAAATAGGCCAAAGTGAGGAAAACCTCAAGGTTCAACTTGCCATCCTATTGGCCTAATCAAAATATCTAATCTTGTCCTTGAGGCTTTGCAAAGCCCAAGGCACAAAATATCTCATAAAATATCTAGAAAATGATAAAAAAGGAAAAATAATTGACTTTGCATCATTTTTCATGTGAAAAAATAGCTAAACGCACATGAGGAAATATCAGTTTTTAAAGGTCCAAAAATTACAAAAATATTCAAAATTTTCATCAGCAAAAGGTCCCCTGACTTGCCAGCAACATTTGGCAGCATTCCCAATGTCGAAACGAGGCTCATGATAGCTCGTTGGAAAGATATAAGTGTCTAATTTCTGGAACAACTGAAATTTTCCCAATCTGATGCCTGGAAGTCCTCCAAAACTAGACTTGTGTGTAAAAAACCAAAAATTACAGTCTGCTGATAGACCGGGCAGAGTGTGCAAAAAGCGAGCATTTTTCGCCATTTCGGGGAAGAAAATGATCTCCAAATGTCCTAAAAATCGCTGAGTGTGTGCTCCTAAAATTATGACATCCAATGATACCATTCTCCTCCTTTGACGAATCCCCAAAATGAAATGGCGAATTTCATGAGTTTTGACAAAAAACTCAAAAATGCCAAAAAACCAAAACATATCAAAATTTGCCCAAAATTGGTGTATATGACCCTCAAGGGTCCTTAGCAACATGATCGCGAAGCCAAAATATGGGAATACGATATATCCCTTCACTTCCGTGCCGGGTGCTCCCATAGCCTCCTTTAGCTTCTCTCGGGCATCGGGTGCTTGCGCGGGCAAAGGCTGATTTAGTTTTTGATAATGCTTTGTCATCCTTCTTTGACTCTAATCCTGTTTGCCTTGAATGCTACCTTTCCAGCCTTTGTATATCAATTAGCCAATACTCATAATGACATACATAGTCAATCAAAGAAAACACAGTCAAGGGACTTTCCTGTTTTTGTGGTAAGAAAACCCTGCCTTCAAATGTTTTGAGGACACAGTATAAACTTTTATTTCAGACAAAGGTAAAAACACAATCTTCTGAGTTTCAAGACACTGCTTTTTCCCTTGTAGGCCACTTCACCAGTAGATTCAATAATAGAAGCACAGGCAGCCACAAAATGTATCTACACAGTCAAAGGTTACTGTGTGTATAAGATAAAGTGGCAGTGTTTGAAATGTTTTTGATGGGGTAACAAAGTTTGGTAGCGATCCAATGCCCGATAAAATCCTCTTTGAACAAAACCATGCCCTCCTCATATGCGACCCACCAAATATATTTAATAATGCAAAAACGAGTCAATCGACAAATCTTTACACGAGTCAAAGGCTACGCTGTCATAAGATAAGGTAATGTGAGCCTTGTAGCATTTAATCAGCAATAAACTCCTCTTCAACAAACTCTTTGCTCTCTTCTTTGCATGCCAATCAATAGGTAGATTCAACAATCATCACATAGTCAACCAAAAAGAAAATACACAGTCAAAGGTGACTGTGTTATAGGTAGAGTCATCAGAGTTTATTGTGTTTTTGATGTGGTCACAAAAATTCCTGTAGGAGTCAAACATAAAAACTCCTCACAATCAACACCCTCCTTGTCTTTGCTTTTCCCTCACACAGATTTTGACATACATCTCTAAATGGTAGTGACATCTTCACATACTGCAACTTGTTTTAAGGTCAAAGAGGTGGCAGTGGTTTTTTCCTGTTTCTACCCTACAGAGATGACTTTTTAAACACAAAATTCCCTGCTCTTTCCAAACCACTATTTTACCCTTTGCCTGCCACTCAACAAGTATATTTCAAGAACAAATACACAGTCAATAAAAGATACACACCCCCTTACTAAAGTCTTTTTAATGGACAGAAAGGCAGCATTGATTTTGCTCTCTACCACACAGAGATGACCTTTGACAGTGACCAAGAAACATATGTATGATTACCATGGTTGATTTGAGAAAAATAGGCCTTGTTTCATTTGTTCCAATAGTTGTGTTTACGCCTTCACTAGAATAAATAGTGCCTTCACCCTTTGTATGGTTTAGGGGACGGTTGTTTGGTCCTTTGTCATCAATAGAAACCAACATTTTCTTGTTTCACCTTTTACATTCACGGCCAGTCTCCGTTAAACAAAACATATCTCTCTTTAAACAACTCAAAGTCTAATTCCTTATGCAGTTCATCTATTCTTCTTAGCGATCTTGAAAAAGGCAACGAGGCACATAGAATAATACCTTGAAAAACGTTGATGGCGCCTTTTGTGAGGAGTTTGATCTGTTTGATTTATTTGGAAGCATTTGGATCACTTGAACCTGCGCAACACTTTTGATAGGAAAGACGTCGTGCGTTTTGAGAGGTGTCGGGTCACTGTCGGGCCGACAGGATCAACGCCCTGAGCACACCGCACGCCGCTACAGGCGCGCCCTGCGGTAGTGATGAGCCTTTGTATTTTTGCCTCCAAACGCACCGCGTGCTTTTCCAGGCGCGCCGCGTAGGCTTAAAGCCTCCAAAACCTTGCTAATTTTCTTGAAAACGTCTTCTTTGGTCGAGTGAATAGAAAATGGGAGTTTTCTTATGCTTTGAGATGAAAAAGACATGGGCCACGATTGCTTTAGCCTTTTAAGTTAATTAGCCTTGAGCTACTTTTGTGAGGGTTTTGTAAATATCCCTTTTCTTTTGAAAGAAAGGTGTTGGTTTGAAACATCAAATGAACATCTTTCATTTGTGTTTTCTCAAAAAGAAAACACACCCAAACTTGACCAGGCTATTTTGAAAAATTGTGGTTGGCTATCTCGGAGGTTTTTATGCTTGTGATCTTTTCTTCCACCGTGAGCAGTCCACCTTGAAGGCTAATCATTACTTGGTGAGAACCAATGATTAGTTGAAACATATTTGCCATTGTTGACACCTTTGGTGACATTTTTAACATGGAAAATCCACTCAAGATTTGTTAAAAAGCATTGAAAACTGCGTTGTCATTTGCAGGGAAACAGATTTACCCTTTGAACTTTAAACTAATATTGTCTGCTATGGATGCTTCAAAGATGACAAAGCCCTATTGTGAAGATGACTTGACTGCCAGTTGTCTATTAAACTCATTTTCTGACTGTGGGTGAAAAGTACAGTTGCATTTGCTCAGGCCCTTCCACCTTTGTCCATTTGAAAAGGGAATTTTCTTTACCACTCCTCTCTTTACTCAAAATGTATTGATATGGTCCCTTTGGTCCTTTTATGATGAACATGCCTATATTTGTTTTGAAATTTTCTCCAGAAACTGAAAATATGCCAAAGTATTTCATGTATGTTATGAACCACTGTGTCTAGTTTCAATACCTTTCTTGGGAAGAGAAAACTCAAATTTTCCTTGTCAACTTGTGATAAGTGATCTGAAAGACATCTTCCTATGAGTACAGGGATCAGTTTCCTTTGAAAAATAATCATCATCATGTCCTTTGCCAGTGTAGTAACACAAATCATCAACCACTCTTCAAATTGGTTTTGTTTTGACTGCAAACTGTCTTTTGAGAGAAAACCTGTTAAGAGATAAGTTTGACCTCCTTGGATTGCAGTGGTACCCCTGCTTTCTTTTTGGTATCTTACCACTCATCTTTGATCAATCGGACCTTTGAAATCAATCAATGCCACAGCCTCACTAATGAATGAAGGAGGCCCTTTACTTGGAAAAATATATGTGCTTTGTCGACCTTCTGTCTCAGCCATATGAATACTGCCTGATGAACATATTGACAAGGGTTTTTCTTACACATGATGGCAGTCACACAACATTGAAAACATTAATGCTTTTACCTCAGCCTTCAATCATCATTGTACTTCAGAAAATCTGTGTCACTATCTCACTGTTCATTAAAACAAATCTGTCTTGCAGTCAGTTGCAACTCTTCAAGTCAAACTTTGGCCATCGCCCTCTGCTTATAGATGAAGGAGGCACTCTCAAAACTCTCTGCTTATAGATGAAGGAGGTTCTTTGGTCTTCAAACCCTCTACTTATAGATGAAGGAGGTCCTCATCCATGTCATATTAATAGCCTCTTGACAGTGTTGCTTTTTCTTCTGATGTCCTTTCAGGCTGTGAATGAGGTCGCAAGATTTTGATGAATAACTCTTTGCCTTGTAGATGCATCTCAGGCTCATGATCACATTGAGAAGCAGCTGCCTTCTCATGTGGAGCCAAGAATTGTCTTCTGATATACTTATATGTTTTTGTACTTGAAAAATCCATCAATCACTGTAAAACACCTAAAATCAACTTGAGATTATGGTCTATGTATTGCTGAGACTTAAGGGTGCATAAGTGGCGCGACCTAGGGATGCAAACAACTTTGTTAGCAGATTAGGGAGTTTTGTTATGACTGGTGTATAGCATATGGAGGTTTTTGGCTTCTTTGATAGTTTGCCAAGGGAGAAATTCCTTAAAGCGCCACTTCCTAACTTGGGGGAGACTGTTTGAATAGATTTGGATTGTCTCTTTAGATCTGATGGGCAGACTAGTATGGCTGAGGCTAGGTAGGATAAGATAATGAGGTTTTATATGGTCATGGGCGGACTGGAAAGTAGGAGGGAAAAAAAGTTTATAGGTGTTTTCCCAGCTGGAAAAATTGACAAATCTTTAGATCGGCTGTTGGAAAACTTGGCTGTTACAACTAGTCATCACTAACAAGTAAAAAATACTGATGACTAACAC